>OY856413.1:748990055-749590055 GCA_963693085.1 Alisma plantago-aquatica
ATTGTACCTAGTGTTCCCTTCTTTTGTTTTCCTTCTCCTGAATGTTGATTTCTGCCCACCTAGAGGCAACCAAGAATGAGGAGTAGGTAGAGGGAGCCTTTGCACAAGACCAACTTCAAGGATGAGTTCTGAGATGTGCAGGTTTCTCACCGAAATTTTATCTTTGATGATTTAGACTCATATTCGCCTTAGACGGCCCTTATGTTAAGTTGAACCATGAAACTCTATGATAGTTAGATTTCACTTTTTGCTACCACAAACTCTATTTCTATATTCACCTTCTTGAGAAAGTAATATGCACCACTTTAATTTAGTCAATATTTACATTTATGGAGTTTTATTCAATTTATTTTCTTAAATTGAGTAAGGAGTGGATGATATCAGAGCATAATTGTTCTCAACATTCTAATTATTTTTGAAATTCATCCTTAGAACACTTTCCCTTATACTCTATGCAAATATTTCAGGAAAACCAACTTGTTTAGCAAGAGCGGTGCAACGCTCCAATCCAGATCTTTGGACGGACTCACCACATCGGTACCCCCTCACTTCTACATACCCATGGACCCCCCTTCAAGAGACAAATCAAACTCACAAGACACCCCCATGACCTGGGGTGTTTCTCACACAACTACTAATTTTACTGGAATCTCACTAGAGTTGGATTTAGTTATGCTCCAATAGTTTCTCACCATGGTGGTAGTAGAAAAACTAATCGCCTCCCCTATCCTTGAAAATACAAAGGAATACTTGCTGACTGACTTCGTGAAGATTTGACATCTCTACTTCAAAGGCGAAGGTGAACTTTACACGGTTGTCAAATCTAATGATTGGTTGTTGGCAATAGAGCGGATGTCTGATGGTATGGCATGTCCTCCACATCAGAGGGTTAGGTTTTACTTGTATATGCTAGATGGGTTAGCACAGGCCTGGTGGAATGTGATAGCACATATGTGTGATATATCTACTTTCACATGGGAATAGTTTTTGGCATTATTCTCTGAGAAGTACATCTATATTGCTTCCCTAAAGAAGAAGAAAATGGAATTATGTAGTCTAATAAAAGGATCCGTATTTGTCCCTGCTTATGTGCATAAATTCCTATTTCTTGAGTGATACACTACTAGGTTCAGAGAAGGTTGTAGGCTGGCCTATTCCTACAAGGACTCAATTACCATGTGGGTCGTGCAGAAGTTCCTCAACTTCCTCTTACCTTCCAATAGATGGTTGATAAAGCCCTAGAAATTGAGTCATATCCTGGTTGTCAAGCCCCTTCAAAAAATAACAAGAGGAAGATCTTTGATCATGAATGAAATCCAGATAGGTGCAAGCATATCGCAATCATCCTCTGGAGAAATGTTCTGGTGGGAACCTACTACCACTAAGAAAGGGTAAATGTAATACCCCTGACCTAGATTTATTCTTAATTGTGTTTTCCTTGCAAAATTGATGCCTAAATCTTAATCTAATCTCTTGAGATGCTCTCATAACATGTGACATTCCCATGTTTTCAGTTTAGTCTGGTTTGATTGATGTTTGAGCTATTTTCTTTATATGTGCTTGTTTGGATCAAGTTGCAATTTACCCATGAGTGAGGGTCATCATGCAAATTGTCCCACATAGAAATTTCTTCTTGTGCCTTAGTATCATGAGACAGAAGATGGTGCTATGGGGTGCCTTGTTTAAATC
Organism: Alisma plantago-aquatica; assembly: GCA_963693085.1. Taxonomy (NCBI): domain Eukaryota; kingdom Viridiplantae; phylum Streptophyta; class Magnoliopsida; order Alismatales; family Alismataceae; genus Alisma; species Alisma plantago-aquatica. Next base: position 748,991,745 of record OY856413.1, read on the forward strand.
ATGGTTGGTTATGGGACATTACATGGTGATATTAGGGTTTCTAGGGTTTGCTTTATTTGATGTGTGACCTTCGTAAAGTTGTGTGTGTTGCCACCACAAAAACATACCCTAGTTGTTGTTGTTTCAGCTGTGATGACCTAGAGATGGTTTGGTTAAAAGGGTTGGTCTTTTAATGATGAGTATCGACCATGTTATTGAGTGGGTGATATAGTGTATTGATCGCAACATGTCACACATGAGTGTGTTATGACCAAAGGAGTGTCTTGAGGGTCAAGTGGTTGATACACCACTTAAGTGCTGATGTTTATCTTTCATGTCAACATGCTTAACCAATCCTTGCAGGGACAAGTGTGTTTTTAATTCCCTAATATATAAACACCTCATGTTTTCACTTCCCTCCTATCTCTTGAGCATATAAGCTCTCTCCTCAACCAGCAAGTGATCGTTTTTCTCTCTCTTCTTCGTCTTTCTTTCTTGGCAAACCTTGGAGCTTGGAGGAGCTAGATAGGTCTGATCTTGAAGCTTTGGTGGCCAATCAACCTGTCTTGTGGAGATTTTTGTCACGTATTCGTTCTTACCCTAATCCCAATCCCACTGTCCAAAAGGGCAGTGTTAAAGGGATTAGAGTGCCCGTCCCTGAGTGGCCTGAAAATCACACACAGATAATATGCAAAAATGAAATAACATTCTTCTTTATTAAAATGAACCAAAAGGTTTAGTACATAAGGCCCGTAGGCAACATGGAAATAGAAAAAGATAAGAAACTAGCCAACAACTACATCCATTTTACAATTGGCTCCCATGTAGAGTCCATATTTGATGTAGCAGTCTTTATTGTAGTGGATAAATGAGTAGATGAATGTAAATATCTACTTCCTTGCATTACCTAAAATAGAGAAAATCAAGACACAATGTCAATACAATTACACGGTACGCTATATAAAAACAAGTGAATCAATTTATAAGAAAACTAGTATACTTGGCAGGATTTATGTTTCAAAAGTATATCGAACGATCTTCCAAAAACTAAAATGTTGTTCAACAAGAATTTTATTACGAATTTCCCATTATGCTGTAATCAAGAAGCATGCTTATATTGGTTTGTGTGACTCTATTACCCCAACGCGATGGGGAGGTCACCAAGCTCCTTCTCACCATAGGAGATAGGAGGTCAAAGTACCAAATCCCACCCTTCAAATAAGGGCGGGGGTTTGCTTATATTCAATATCAACATTATCAATTTTTCCAACATCATTATCAACATCAATATACGGGCAGTCATAATGGGTGTTGCAGTTTATGGTTTCATATTTTTCAAAATATAGTATAGAAGAAAATTAGAAGACTAATCATAGGGAACAATAGTTCATCCAATAAATAGCCAAGCATATGGTGAAGAGATACCTAAAATTATCATCATTACAATCAAGGAGGAGTTGTATAATAGCGTACCTTTCTAAAAGAGTATTTGGAGTATAGATCCCAAGAAAGAGTAGATCAACCCCTTGAGTCAGATCCTAGATCAAAATATTGGATAAAGGGTCAAGATCATAGTTTTAAATAGATCATGCTTCACAATTCAAGATTAGGGTTACATTTTCCTATTTCTACCTTAGGGTTAGGTCATCAACAATATTTCCCAAAATCCAACAATTATTCAAGTATCAAACATGTTTCATGAATGGATGACCTACCTAGGTATATTTAGGAACACATGCTATCCCTAATTATTATTATCATCATTAAAATCTCTATATTATTTCCAATATGGAGATAGTATCATTAGACTCAAGGAGATTCATGGCCAAACATATGATTAAGAGGGCTTTCCAGATTTAAGTTAATCATCATCATATCAAGAGTAAATCTTATTTCCAGGTATATGATTCATATTTTAGGGAAATGAGTTAAGAAGATTAGATCTAACCCTTATTCTATCAAAATCGATTTGGTGTCTCAAAATGATCATTAGAATCAGGAAAAAGGGGTCTCTCAAAGATTAGTCATCATGGTTGAATCATTAGACAAATTAAATAAGTAAAGGAACAATATTTAGGGATATCAGTGATAAACATCAACAATTAGGCTTCAAAAGTATTTTTAAAAGGTCTATTGGATTTTTTTTTATCAAGATTGACTATTTGTTTGTCACTTTTGGAGTTCGGATGCATTTTCTATGATTAAAAGGAGATCTAGACATATACATGAATATTTGAGCAGAGGGGAGGCAATTACCCAAAAAGAAAGGCCAAGAAAAATGACAGTCGTTGGATTCTTCGGCCTATTTTGATCAGATCCCGATCCTGTGGTAGGGAGGTTGTCCACTGCTGATCACTTGCGCAAGATTGAAGGAGCAGGGGGCGCTAGGACCGTTGATCCCTATTTGGATCAGCGTGGACCCAGATCCTAAGGTTGCTGTTGATCGTCCCAAACAAAAGAACTCTCCGGTGAGCAAGCTTGCTCCATGGTGGCACATAGATTAGAGAAATAAGGGGAACATAGGGGAGGGAGAGATAGGGAGAGGTGAGGTGCCGGCTAGGGTCTAAGGGCCTCACTGAGGGTATATCTTAGGTTTTTTATAGCCCAAGAGGTTAGGGTTAGGGTTATCGGGAGAAGTTGTTCCCATGGTGGCAGCCGGGATAGGCGGCTCTCACTTTCCCTAGCTACACATGGATTTGAGGGGGGGGGAACTAAGTGATCGTATCCGGATTGGCGGGGGAAGTATCCCAGTCGTTTCAATTTTTTAAATGGGTCAAGCAGTGAAACCGGGTCTCGGCCCCTCCTTGGTCTTCTCCCGCTGATTGTGGGAGGTAGGGGACGACCCTACTACCGTCCGATCAGGGCCCCGATCCACTGGTGCCTAATCTGAGGGTCAGGGATCATTCTCGCCCACCTCACTGGATCACAGGCCCATAAAAGGGCGAAAAAAGGCAAATAAAGAGGAATTTCATGGTTAAACTTCAGGAAATCATAGAAATTAGTAGGAGTGTCCATTTTGAGTGAAATTTGGACCATTGCTTCACAAAATTGCGTATAACATATAGAAAAAGTTTGAGGACAATATAATGAAGTTTGAGGAACGAATTTATTTCTTTGAGTAAAGTGATCATTAAACCTAATTAAAATGTTATAAAGCGTAAACAAGTCACATTGGTCACCAAATTTTGTAATTGAGTCTCAAAATTAATTATGTAGCTAAGAAAAATAGATTGGGACTAAAAGTGAACATAAGGAGGTCAAAATTGTAAATTGGACAAAAGTATGAATAAAAACTCACTTTATCACATCCTCCCCTCCTTATTAGGAATTTTGACCGCAAAATTCAGGCATCTTTGAAAAGGCCAGGAAATCATTCCTCCATGTCTGACTTTAACTCCCAAGTAGCATCATCACTATCATGGTGCTTCCACAATACTTTAACCATCTCGATCTTCTTGTTTCTGAGCTCCTTGGTGCAAGTATCAAGTATCTTGACTGGAGCTTCTTGGTATATAAGGGTGTCCTTTAATTCAATTGGTTCATGATTAAGGATATGACTAGGGTCTTTGACATATCGCTTTAGGTTCGACACACGAAAGACATTGTGCATCATGCTATATTGTGGAGGTAAAGCCAACCTGTAGGCACATTCCCCAATACGATCCAAAATTTCAAATGGACCCACATATCTAGGCCTAAGTTTTCCTTTGTTTTTTGCAATGGCTCGAATCGGTCAAATCTTTAGGAAAACATGATCACCTACTAAGAACTGAGTGTCAGTCCTATGTGCATCATCATAAGACTTCTGACGATCTTGTGCCCTTTCTAACCTTTGCTTGATTAGGTTGACATTGTCAGAATAGAGTTGTAGTTCCTCAAATTTCAGAATTCATCTTTCGCCTACTTCATCCCAGTAAAGTGGAGATCTATACGGTCTCCCATACAAAGATTCATAGGGAGGCATGCCTATACTGGAATGGTAGCTATTGTTGTAGGCAAATTCAATGAGAGGAAGGTAGTGGTCCCACGAACCGCCCCAATCGAGGACACATGATCTCAATAAGTTTTCTAGAACTTGGATTGTCCTCTCAGGCTGTCCGTCAGTTTGTGGATGATATGCAGTACTAAAATTCAGCTGAGTTCCCAATTCTTCTTGTACCTATTGCCACAAGTGGGAAGTGAACTTTGCATCACGATCAGACACGATGGATACTAGAATCCCGTGCAATCTGACAATCTCACGGACGTAAAGTTCTGCTAACTCAGGAACCTTGGTCATTGTCTTGATCAGAATAAAATGGGCTGATTTAATCAGACGATCAACTACAACCCAAATGGCGTCACTCCCTTTCCTGGTCCTAGGTAGTCCCACCACAAAATCCATGGTTATGTTTTCCCATTTCCACTCGGGAATAGGTAGCGGTTGTAGAAGACCTCCTGGATGTTGATGTTCAGCCTTGATCTATTGGTAGGTAAGACACTTGGAGATGAAAGTAGCAATATCAGTCTTCATATTCCTCCACTAGAAGTGCCTTTGCAGATCCTTGTACATTTTATTCGATCCAAGATGCACAATATATTTTGACCCGTGAGCTTCTCGTAACACCTTTTCTATCATGACTGAATCTTCTAGGACCCATATGCATTGTTTGTATCGGATTCCACCATCCATATCGAATATCATATGAGTTTGGGGCTTCTCTAATAGCTTAGTCATTTCATCAAGGCTCTTGCTATTCTTTTGGGCTGACAGGATCTCAGACTGGAGGTCTGGTTTTAGATAGACACTGGCCAATCTAAGAACGTTGCCCATACGCCTCGGGGCCCAAGGTGACATGACTTCCATGTTCTTCCATTCAGTAGTAAAGACATCAACACATTTAACCTACTTCCTGCTGAGTGCATCGGCCACCACATTTGCCTTACCGGGGTGGTAGGCAATGGTGAAGTCATTGTCTTTAAGGTACTCGAGCCAATGCCTCTGTCTGAGATTGAGATCCTTCTGTGTCAGTATGTATTTCAGACTCTTGTGGTCGGTGAGGATGTTGAAGGTGGCACCATACAAGTAGTGTCGCCATATCTTCAAAGCATATATGATGGCGGCAAGATCGAGGTCATGGGTTGGGTAGTTGACCTCATTTGGTTTCAATTGTCGAGAGGCATACGCAACTACCTTTCTCTCTTACATGAGAACACAACCCAGACCGAACCTTGATGCGTCGGTGAAGATGATGAACCCATCATTTCCCGAGGGAAGAGTCAATACAGGTGCATTTGTCAGCTTTGTCTTTATCTCTTGAAAACTAGACTCACACTCCTTTGACCAGATAAAATGTTCTCCTTTCTTGGTGAGCTTAGTGAGAGGCAAGGCAGTCCTGCTGAAGTTCTGAATGAAAAGTCTATAATAGCCAGCAAGACCCAGAAAACTTCGAATCTCAGAAACATTCTTTGGGGCTTGCCACTCTAGAACAACCGAGACTTTGGCGGGATCAACATAAATTTTCCCACCAGAAATTATGTGGCCTAAGAACATGACTTAAGAAATCCAAAATTCACATTTTGACAACTTTGCATAGAATTTCTGAGATTGGAGGATGTCAAGAACTTTGCAAAGGTGAATACGGTGTGAATCAGCATCAGTCAAATATATCAATATGTCATCAATGAAGACTACTACAAACTCGTCGAGGAAAGGTTGGAAGACACTATTCATCAAGTTCATAAACACCCTAGGGGCATTAGTCAACCCAAAAGGCATGACAAGGAATTCATAATTCCCTTATCGGGTTCGAAAGGCTATTTTAGGGATGTCTTCGTCCTTAACTTTGAGTTGGTGGTAACCAGAACGGAGATCAATTTTTGAAAAGACATGGGAAGAACGGAGTTGATCGAAAAGGTCATCAATTCTGGGCAGTGGATACTTGTTTTTCACAGTAGCTTGATTGATCAGACGATAGTCAATACACATGTGAAGGGAACCATCCTTTTTCTTGACAAATAGAAAAGGGGCTCCCGAAGGAGAGGTACTAGGGCGGACGAAACCCTTGTCAGGCAATTCCTACAATTGCTTTTTCAGCTCAGTCAATTCAGTAGGATCCATCTGATAGGGTGCTCGATAAATGGGTGTGGTACCAGGTGCTAAGTCAATAGAAAACTCGACATCACGATCTGGTGGTAGCCCAGGGAGCTCCTCAGGAAAGACACTCGGGTACTCCCACACTATATCAATGTTTTCTAGGGCACTCGTATCAGGATTGACTATGGTTACAGTTGCTAGGTATGCTTTGCACCCTTTAGCTATCAAGTTTTGGTCTTTAATAAGAGAAATAACAACATTTTGATTTCGATCTTTCCTTCTAGGAATTACAAGAATAGGGAGGTTGGGTTTGGAAATAATGACTTTCCTGGCACGACAATTGATCAGAGCATGATTTTTATGGAGCCAATCCATACCTAAAATAAGGTCAAAGTCTTCCATGTCTAAGATTATAAAATCTGACTCAAAACTACATCCAACATAAGATAGAGGGACTTTTTCGACAATATAGTAGGAGACTTTCATCTTCCCACTTGGGGTAGTTACATCAAGTATGTACCCTAAGTCCCTTATTTCAAGATTCAACTTAGAGGCAAGATTCTTAGACATGAAGGTGTTTGTTGACCCAGAGTCAAATAGAGTAACAACAAAATGGTCGGAGATTTGCATCATACCTATGTATACATATATTTTGTGTAAGGATTTTGTACAAGATAATCATGATATAATGTTTTGGAAATAATTTTGAATTTAAAAGGTACCTTCCATGAGTTTGTTTTCATTGGACTTCACCTCATTTGCATTCACGGCAAAGACACGGGCCTGTCGATGTTCACCTTGCCTGACCCATGCTGGAGGAGGGTGGGGGTAGTTGTCTCTGAAGTGACCCTCCTGTTTGCAGTAGTGGCAGACCGGGGACGGATACTTGCACTGGCCAGTGTAGAAGTTACCACAGTTGCGACAATGAGGAATATTGGCGTTTCGGCCTTGACCCCTATTTTGGCCATGATTTTGGTTTTGTGCAAGACCACGGTTGTAATTTTGGTTCTGGCCTTGATTGTAGTTCTTGGCAGGGGGATTTCTCTAGTTCTTCTATCGGTTCTTGTTCTTATTGCCACCAATATGGGGTTTTCCCTTCTGTTCAGGTTTTGCAGGTACAACCTCTATCAGGCCTAGATAGGCAAGGGTAGGTAATGGTTTCCCGTGTCCCATCCCTAGGTTTCTCTCCATGGACAAGGCATGGTCATAGGCATCTTGAAAATTGGTGGGTTTGGATGAGGATGCAAAAGCTTTTAGGGTGAGGAAGAGCCCATCAATATAACAGTCAAGTTTTTTTTTCTTCAGTGAGGTTCGTGACATGCCTCTCTAGAAGGCGGAATTGTCAGCTATATTCAGCCACTGTGTTAGTTCCTTGGGTAAGGGTGAGGAATTGTTTTTGTTTCTCCTTTCTCTCAGATGTGGGTTGGAAACGATTGGTGAAAATGGGTTTGAAGGCTTCCCAGTTGACAGGGATGACATGTTGTGACCGGATATAATTCTCCCACCACAACTTGGCCACCCCCTTCAACTGGTAGGTAGAAAAACCAACCTTGTCTTGTTTAGGGCACCTCAAAACCCTGAAGGTTTTCTCCATGGACACTAACCAAGCATCAGCTTTGTCTAGGACATCATCTTTGTCTTCCCCATAGAAGGCTTCTGGGCTGAGTTTCAAAAAATCCTAGATAGTGATGAGTTTTGGGTTATGGGTTGGCACAAGGGATGATGTACGAACAGCTAGGTCATGGAGGGCATCCATAATGGCCTTCTATTTCAACTCCCACTCCCCCATATCGGTGGTCTTATTGGCAGAACCGACATCTTCATCATCAATCATACGGGGCTTCTTCCCCTTGTCTTTAGTACCAGAGGTCCCTTCACCATCCCTATTGTTCCTAGTTTTTGGGGCCATCTGCAAGTTTTCAACTGATATAAGTTTTCTTATTTATAACTTTCAAAGAAAAAATATGATAGATCATGGAAATATTGTAACCAGTTTTCTCAATTTATTTTCGGATTTTAGTTGTTCCCGTCCTTAATTTACCCAAAATAGAGAGAGTACATAGATCAAGTCATGACACCTTAAAGAGAACGAAAAGATGAGGAGTCATCCTACTTCCTTCTAATAGGTGGCTTGGGAAATCCTTAAAGAAGAGATAAGATGCTAGAAGACTCTCTCAGGTTATAGGAAGTCCTTCCATCCATTTCTGGATCAACTAAGGCCAGGTGTAGCAGGAGGAACCTCATCCACCGTGAAGACAGATAGGAGGAATTATGCCAGAACCCCCTTTGTTCTCTTTCTAGACACCTCAGTTTTCACCATAGTGAATTTTGGGGCTTCCTTGGTTCAACGATTAAGAACATCATTTCACTAATGCATATGAAGTGTGTTATGGCTCTGATATCAACTGTCACGGATCCGTTCTTACCCTAATACCAATCCCACTCTCCAAAAGGGCAGTGTTAAAGGGATTAGAGCGCCCGTCCCTGAGTGGCCTGAAAATCACACATATAATATGCAAAAATGAAATAACATTCTTCTTTATTAAAATGAACCAAAAGTTTAGTACATAAGGCCCGTAGGCAACATGGAAAGAGAAAAAGATAAGAAACTAAACAACAACTACATCCCTTTTACAATTAGATCCCATGTAGAGTCCATATTTGATGTAGCAGTCTTTATTGCAGTGGATAAATGAGTAGATGAATGTAAATCTCTAGTTCCTTACGTTACCTAAAATTGAGAAAATCAAGACACAATGTCAGTGCAATTGCACGGTACGCTATATAAAAACAAGTGAAGCAATTTATAAGAAAACTAGTATACTTGGTAGGACTTATGTTTCAAAAGTATATCGAACGATATTCCAAAAACTAAAATGTTGTTCAACAAGAATTTTATTATGAATTTTCCATTATGATGTAATCAAGAAGCATGCTTATATTGGTTTGTGTGACTCTATTACCCCAACGTGATGGGGAGGTCACCAAGCTCCTTCTCACCATAGGAGATAGGAGGTCAAAGTACAAAATCCCACCCTTCAAATAGGGGGGGGGGGGGGTTCCCTTATATTCAATATCAACATTATCAATTTTTCCAACATCAATATACGGGCAGTCATAATGGGTGTTGCAGTTTATGGTTTCATATTTTTCAAAATATAGTATAGAAGAAAAATAGAAGAATAATCATAGGGAACAATAGTTCATCCAATAAATAGCCAAGCATATGGTCAAGAGATACCTAAAAGTATCATCATTACAATCAAGTAGGAGTTGTATAATAGCATACCTTTCTAAAAGAGTATTTGGAGTATAGATCCCAAGAAAGAGTAGATCAACCCCTTGAGTTAGATCCTAGATAAAAATATTGGATCAAGGGTCAGGATCATAGTTTTAGATAGATCATGCTTCACAATTCAAGATTAGGGTTACATTTTCCTATTTCTACCTTAGGGTTAGGTCATCAACAACATTTCCCAAAATCCAACAATCATTCAAGTATCAAACATTTTTCATGAATGGATTATCTACCTAGGTATATTTAGGAACACATGATATCCCTAATTATTATTATCATCATTCAAATCTCTAGATTATTTCCAATATGAAGATAGTATCATTAGACTCAAGGAGATTCATGGCCAAGCATATGATTAAGAGGGCTTTCCAGATTAAAGTTAATCATCATCATATCAAGAGTAAATCTTATTTCCAGGTATATGATTCATATTTTAGGGTAATGAGTTAAGAAGATTATATCTAACACTTATTCTGTCAAAATCGATTTGGCGTTTCAAAATGATCATTAGAATCAGGAAAAAGGGGTCTCTCAAAGATTAGTCATCATGGTTGAATCATTAGACAAATTAAATAAGTAAAGGAATAAGATTTAGGTATATCAGTGATAAACATCAATAATTAGGATTCAAAAGTATTTTTAAAAGGTTTATTGGATTTTTCTAATCAAGATTGACTATTTGTTTGTCACTTTTGTAGTTCGGATGCATTTTCTATGATTAAAAGGAGATCTGGACATATACATGAATATTTGAGCAGAGGGGAGGAAATTACCCGAAAAGAAAGGCCGAGAAAAATGACAGTCGTTGGATTCTTCGGTCTATTTTGATCAGATCCCGATTCTGTGGCAGGGAGGTTGCCCGCTGCTGATCACTTGCGCAAGATTGAAGGAGCAGGGGGCGCGAGGACCGTTGATCCCTATTTGGATCAGCGTGGACCCAGATCCTAAGGTTGTTGTTGATCATCCCAAACAAAAGAAATCTCCCACGAGCAAGATTGCTCCACAACGGTGCACAGATCAGAGAAATAAGGGGAGCACGGGTGAGGGAGAGATAGGGAGAGGCGAGGTGTCGACTGGGGTCTAAGGGCCTCGCTGAGGGTATAGCTTAGGTTTTTTATAACCCAAGAGGTTAGGGTTAGGGTTATTGGGGGAGCTGTTCCCGTGGTGGTGACCAGGAGAGGCGTCTCTCACTTGTCCTAGCTATGTGGGGATTTGAGGGGGGGGGGGAATGAAGCGATCGTATCTGGATTGGCGGGGGAAGTATCCCTGTCGTTTCAATTTTTGAAATGGGTCAAGGAAGCAGTGAAACTGGGTCTCGGGCCCCCCTTGGTCTTCTTCTGCTGATTGTGGGAGGTAGGGGATGACCCTGCTACTATCTGATCAGGGCCCTGATCCGCGGGTGCCTGATCTGAGGGTCAAGGATCATTCTCGCCCACCTCACTGGGGCAAAAAAAGGCAAATAAAGAGGAATTTCATGGTTAAACTTCAGAAAATCACATAAATTAGTAGGAGTGTCCAATTTGAGTGAAATTTGGACCATTGCTTCACAAAATTGTGTGGAGCATATAGAAAAAGTTAGTGGACAAGATAATGAAGTTTGAGGAACGAATTTATTTCTTTGATTAAAGTGATAATTAAACCTAATTAAAATGTTATAAAGCGTAAACAAGTCACATTGGTCACCAAATTTTGTAATTGAGTCTCAAAATTAATTATGTAGCTAAGAAAAATAGATTGGGACTAAAAGTGATCATAAGGAGGTCAAAATTGGAAATTGGACAAAAGTATGAGTAAAAACTCACTTTATCACAGTTTTGTACTTGATCATCCTTTTGGTGGCAATTTCTTGGTGATCTCTTCTCTTCGTAAGTGATATAATCTTCTTGATCATGTTTTCCCCTTTCTAAAAACCCTATCATCTTCTTCCTCATTTTGGTCCCTGATACTCTGGATCATCCATAGTGGATTTTCTTGGAGATCTCTTCTTCACAAGGGACTGAGACTATGTTTTGACATTGTGGTGTCCGAGTGAAGAGAAGACCTCCTCTTTCTCTATTAAAATGACCTAGGGCTTGATTTTTTCAATTCCTTGAGCTCTCCTTTGACCATGGCATTCTTTTCTATTTTGGAGGTGATCTTGTGGCTGGAGGATCAAACCAAGTTGAGGCTTCTTTCTCTTTTAAAGTTTATGATCTTGGAGTTTGATCTTCAAATCAAAGGCGGGTTATGTAACTTCTCCCTTCTATTATTTGCACCATAAACCTAATTATATGTTGTTGTTCTAATCTCTAAAAAATGTCCCTGATATGATTGAATATGTAATTATGTTTTTGGGTTTAAAATTTTGAATTATTCTCGAGAAGATTACTCTTTCTTATAAACCCTAAATCATTATACTCGATTCTTATGGTGATTAAGGAGTTAATGATTTATCTCTTGCTCTTTATTTATGGAACTTTATTGTCTTCTTTATGATCCATCTACCTTGAATAAAAGAAGGGTTTGGTTATCTTTACATGCATAAGAAATCTAGTTTCCATCCTCTTAATCATGATCTTTAAGGTGATCTTCTATGATAAATGTTCTAGGGTCAGATGGACATCTTTTCTTGGAGTGTTACACTTAGTTGACGTTTGGTATTCTTGAATTTGATCTTCTGTTTTGACCATGGTTTGGATCAGTTTTGGATTGGGTGTAGGGATGACTTAACGTCGTTACAACCCTTGGTCTTTCCCTTGGTCGACACACTTGTGGGTGGTTGTTTTGACTGCAATAACCCTAAACCTAAGGGTTGTTGGTCACAATGCATGGTTGCTTCTTAGACATGACTCTGTTTGGTTGATGTTGTAATCGAGATGGTTTGAGGTTTGTTGGTTGTAACAGTTGTGCAAGTTGATGTAGTGGTGGCAACACATGCCCGTGTTGTGTTGTGGTTATAATAGGTTGTAGTTGGTGTCTTTAGATCATGACATCTATATGTGTTACGGTCATAACACTATTGTTGATTAATGGGTCAATACACCTACACACATATAATATATATATATATATATATATATATATATATATATACACACACATAATATATATATATATATATATATATAGTTCATTTAATACTCGTGCGGGTAACCTGGAGTTCACTACCCGGTAGCCAAAAAAGTAACTCTTCTGGTCAGAAAAGTAATCATGCTATAAAAAAGTAACTATTTTGATAAAAAAAAGTAACTTTGCGACTAAAAAAGTAAATCCGTGAAAAATACACAGCAGATATATATATAACCGTGTTTTTAAATATGTTGTTGCAAACCTAGCTATCTATGAATGAAACTTTACAGTTTGCAAGGTAAAGTAACTCTCTACATGACAAAAGTAAGAAACTCAAAAAAAGTAACCAAAATAGGGGGCGGGTATTAAAGATGGACCATATATATATATGGCTCATCTTTAATACCCATGTGGGTAGCTACCCGCTCCCTATTTTGGTTACTTTTTTCAAGTTTTTTTACTTTCAACATGTACAGGGTTACTTTACCTTGCAAACTGTTACTTTTCATGCATAGATAGTTCCATTTGCAAACTGTAGATTTCAAAATACAATTACATATATATTTCCTATGTATTCTGCCTGGTTTTACTTTTTTAGACATATACTTACTTTGTTATCAACATAGTTACTTTTTTGTCCTTCCAGTTACTTTGTTTGCCATATGGTTACATTCGGGACTGACGGGTAGTGAAAATTAGGCTACCCGTGCGGGTATTCAATGAACGCCCATATATATATATATATATATATATATATATTGAAAATAGCTCAATATCATTAAAAGTAAGCCATACGGCATCTACAAGATAGACATCTCTCAGCAAGTAACCAAGCAACAACTCCTTTTGCGAAAAGACATAACACAAAGCTCAGACTGGGATGCGATAGGTACGCTTCTGCACCGTCCACCTCTTGTAGTGGCTGTCTCAAACAACTATCTGGGATGGAATTCATTAATCTACAAGAGCTTGTGAGTACATATTGAGAGGAGTTAGCATAGCCACTTACTAAGATTACCATCATGAAGACAACACAAGATCACCAGACAAAGAGCTCGACCACAAAGCAACAACACTGACCAAACAACACAGACATAACACCTACCCAACACTAGACAAGAAACCCAACTACCAGTGACGAGCACAAAGGTTGCACCAAACAGGAGACCCGGAAAGGAGGCCAAACCCCAGTGATGCAGATACAGAGGAAGGAAGGCTCATGCGGATACAAAGGCGGGGAGTAGAGAGTGCCAGGAACTCCACCACCACTCCCGACCACCACTACGAATAGGGGGCGGAAGACCCGCACAAAGCCCAAACCCGGCTTACTCCTCCTCAGCCTGGAGCACCAAGGGGCGCCCGAGCTCCCCGTCTGCCCAGGAAGGAACCCAAGGCACGACATGATCCACAAATGACAACCACAGAAACCGATAGGCGGAGACAAAAACAAAAGACACCTACCACTGATAAACAACCAAACAGAACAAACCTAAACCTACCGCGCCAAAAGAGGGAAGGAGGAAGGAGAGGCTAAGAAGCTTCGCCCGGACGAGGACCCCTGCTTGTCACCTACCCTCTGCACACACAGAGGCACATGAGCCCACCGCCCGACCAAGGAGACACCAACCCAGACCGAAACTGGAAAGAAACAAGAAGGAAAAAGGCAGACCAACCTGCCCAAACCAAGATCGACCAAAGCAAAACAAGAAAAGAGAAGAGAACAAGACGGAGGAGAGGGCGCCGCCTCAGCCAGCACCAGAAGCAGGAGCCCGGCTTGCCAGCCTCCCAGCTCACCACTCCGAACAGCCGCCGCGGGAAAACCAGATCAGAGATCCAGACCTGCCACAGCCGCCGCCAAACGGAGGAGAGACCAGAGGAAGCCCAGACAAAGGCCTGCGCCTAAAGACGAGGAAGAAGCAAACCGAGGAAGAGGCCTGGGGGGAGAAGGTGGCAAGCAAAGGCTGCCAGACCCCTCCGCCAAGCTGGGACGCCGCGTGGGGGAACCTAGGTCGCGATCGCAATCGCAATCGCTAGAGCCAGAGCCCGCTGTTCAGAATTAAAAAATGCTACTTAAAGTGGTGTTTATATATATATATATATGATCGCCACACCATGTTGGACGCTACCCATATTACCCTATCAACTGTGCGACTTGATTAATAGTCTACACATGAAGATGTGGATATGGATTCTTAGACAAACAATAGTGCTTAACTCTATACACTTCAAATATGTGGGAGGTGATGAAATTAGGGTTTAGTGATTGAATAATGTTATGAAATCAGAATCATCTACATATGAAACCCTAACCCTAATCTTGAGATGTGAAATGCATTTATTGAACTTGATTGAAGTTATTATCATGTGATAATGTTTTCTCCCTCCTACATGTGTAACCCTAACTTAGCAGGTGAGATGAATGACATATCTATGTGAATGCTATGGTGATACTTACATAATATAGGGTGGTGATTATGAGCGTTGTCGAGATAAATGTGATATTGAATGTGTAAGAATTATGTGATTGGGTCTAACGACCTTATAAGAGCCTTGTGTCTAGTTTGAGGTGAAATCCTCTAGAGATATGATTGAGGGATTGATATCCCATAGTGACATGATATAGGTGATATCTATGTGAATGACAATAATACAAGTATCATTTGATGATGTGACAAGTTCTCACTTTGTACATTTTATATCATCTAAAGTTGTACCCTATCTATAATTTTGTAGAATCTATTTAGGGCTTATACATTGTAACTTAATTGATGCATAAAAAGATACTCAATTGGAATATCTAATCAAGTGAAACCCTAGTCATGTGGTTTCCTTGTACCATAGATCCATCTTCAACATCAATATATTATTGGATGGTGAAATGAGTAACTCATGTGGGATACTCATAGTGCATATTTTGGATATGCAGGGTGCAAGTTGAGGAATCTTCTTATATCCTTAGATTGATGCTATGGAGGATGACTTTGGTTGTGACTCGATGTTTTTAAAGGCAAAAGTAAAACTGTAAGATTCCTCTTTTAGATCGTCCATGCGTGAGCCTGTTCTCTAGCATTGTGCAATGTACCAAGGCAGGCTAGTTGTTTTACAAGACCATAACTTTGACTATTAGTTGTTGTCTACAGGACTATAGCTTTGACTATAAGTTGTTGTTTTGCAGACTGACTATTATGTCATTGCGTTGCAGACTCAAAAAGACTAAGTAGTATATGAGAAGATCATGGAGTCTGTCTCTTCCATAGATCTTGCATTGTATTGAATTCACTTTAACAGTGGTCAGTTGGATTTGAGTGGTACGCCTCAAATCCTCATGGAATTAATAAAAGAAGTAACACAACCATGTAGTATATTTGTTTAGGGTTAAATGTAAATCACATTGGATGAGGCCATGCCTTATTTCTTATAATGTTTATTTTATAATAGTTATACATGTTCTTCATATTCCTTCTAAAAGTATAAAATGTTCTATAGTTCTGTTGTAAATGCTTAAACTGCTCAATAATGTTAATTTATTTACTTAAATTCTTTGTTATCGTGTTGTGCTTATAATAGTTGATAGAGCAAAGTTATTCTCTTTCTGGGATGTTTGGTCTCACCCCGTGGGTTCCCATCTTTTAGGTGGTCGTGCATGAGGCAGTACAAGTCATGCATTCGATGCTAAGCAGCAAGGAGAGCAGTAGTAGTTAGAAGGTTGGACACACTACTAGTATTTTGTAGTAAAGTCCTATGTGTCATCCATGTACTCTCAGGTCCTTCGGGAGGTTTTTGTAGTTTTGTACATTGACACGAGGATTTTGACTCTAAGGCATTATTTTACTAATATAGCATGTATACATAAACAGGTTGTGATATGTAACAAGTATGGCTTGACAATCTTTGAACATGAAATGTAATATCTTTTGGAATATATGAAACCCAGGTGGCCCGAGTTTGTGGCTTGTTAATGATTGGTTTCAGCTTGAGATATTGCATTGCAAATGGTTTTAATTTACCATGTTTTATTGTAATGTGATTGTTGACAATAATTCAACACTTTGTTTTGAGTAATCTCGCTTTATGTGGCGATGGGAGTCACAATTTGGTTGGTATCATAGCTATAGGTTCGCAGATTCTATAGGCACATAGGACTAGGGTTTGTGTCTATTCTAGTATCCTCTAGTATATCTTATGGTCACTTATACCTATGCATAAGAATAAGAAGAGAAGAAAATATGTCTGGAGAACACAAAAAACATGTTGTTGAAAGTAGCGTTGCTGTAAGGAGGATGGATCACCCCCTTACTAAAACTTATTTGAAGAATTAACATCCATTCCAAAGACACTCAAATGTATGTTGGAATAGGTATAAATTTTCCAAATTTATTATAATGGTATGCAAAAGACCAACGTGTAGCAGTGGAGTAAAAATAATGACTATATTCAATTTTCACAAAAGATTACAAAAGTACATCATAATATCCCATAAGGGTTTACATGTATGATACAACATAAAGATATAAGTAGAGGGAAATCTAAACCATAAAAACTTTGTCTCCAAGATTTAACTCCTTAAGCTAGTCCAAAACATCATGCCTTATCATCCAAGTCCTTCACCTAGGGTTGGAAGCATACCCCCGCAAGAAGAGAAAATAGATGACTTCAGCAAAGGCTGGTATGAGCATACTAAATAGGAAAATTGAGCTATATATGGAATACAGGAAAAAAAATATAAAAGGCTTCCCATAGAAGGGATAAGGACCACCCAAATGGGTATCAAGAGAAAAGGAATTGAAATCATATGATAACAAAAGAATACTTGCCATTAATAAAACATAAAGATTGCGCCACACAAGCACATGTAAAGAATTAGGGCACACACCCCATATCATCAACCTGCATGCATGTGAGATAAACATAGCCCTAGAACAATATAAACACAAAGGCAGCCAAGTCTCATAAACTAGAAACCTGATACAGAAAGTAATACTACCAATCTCCCAAATATATAAAACATGGGCCAAGAATCACACATCTTGCCCTGTGTATGAGGTTCATTTCCATCCCAAAAGAGCAGGAAACACCACATCTTATCGACAAGAAATAACACATCTTCCATAAAAACCAATGTAATTACACTACTCTAGTACTACTGAATCAAGTAGCATGTTAAATATTGAGGCAAGTAGAAAGTATAGTCAGAATATATAAACTAGTCACCACATAAGTGACCGACATATACATCCACTTCATAAGTGGGCAAAAGACATCACATGTCATCTTTTGGAGTTCCATCATGAACAAAGCATCAGATAAGAGTTCAAAAGAATATCCATGATCACATGATCAATATCAAATAAGGTAGTTCACATGAACCATGATTTTCAAAAGAAAAGACATTGTGTATAGGCTAATGTCCATAGGACAAAGAGAATGAATAAGCATAGGTGAATTTTTCAACATAGAAGAACAGGGGATACATCATACCTCAACTTTAGAGTCTACACATTCCAAGTCAAGCCTAGGCCTCCAAAGAACCTATAGAGAAGGTGGAAAGGTCCAATAAGTAAGGTTCCCAAGCTTAGAGAGTTTGGTTTCTCCAACATATCCACTATCTCGAGCAAGAAGCACCTTGTCCACTTTAGAGGTGAAAAACCCTAACAAAAGAACATGGAGATGGGGTGTTTAAGGGCTCTAGGTGGGGTTTCACCATGGAAGACCAGGATTATTACCTAGAGGAAGGTGGAAGGAAGACTAAAAATATGAAAATAGGGAAGGAAAGGAGAAAACCTACTAGTTTTGGTCGAAATAACCAAGGAGGAGCTTTAGAAACCCTAATTGAGCAAATTTGGAACTCTAGGAGCCTTGTTCACCAAGGTAGGCACCTTCTTTTACCTTGGGTCAGCACCTTCATGGCCAAATAGAGTAGGAGTTATGCTCTAAGCTAGAGGAAAGAAAGAAGAGCAAGAGTTTTTAAATTTGGAGTTGGGAAAGGGTAGATATGGCTATATAAAAAAAGAGGTCAAGTATGAGGTGTCTATGAGACTTTCCATGTGTCATGTATAAGGGTGTCCATGGACATGCAAGCCTTTATGGATAAGGAAAAAGTCATTCATGAGGTGTCAAGTTAATTTCCATGTGTCCAATGCTAAGGGTGCCTATGGACATGCAAACGTTTATGGATAAGGAAGAAGTCAAGCATGAGGTGTCCATGGAGCTTTCCGTGTGTCCTTAGCATAGGGATTTCATGGATATGCAAGAGGACAGCTCATAGAGGCTTCTTGAATATAAAATTTAGATTTATGGACACTTATAGGCCATCCCATCCGACCTCCAATCAAAGAAATAACCCATTGTTTGATAGCTTCTAAATATAAGCTCATTTATAAAGAGAGTAATCCCTAAAATGCCCTTGGAAAGAAACACCTTCAAACCAAGGTGAAACTAGGCACCATATGGTTCAAAAACTCGAGAATGGTAAGGGAATATATAAGGATTATAATTCATGTGACAATTTGCTAAGAAAACCTCCCAATTGGGCAAATTGTAGAAAAGTCTAGAATGTACCTAAAATTGCATAACTTGCACAAACAACATCCAAATTGGACCAAACTTTATCCACAAGTTATCTTTGATGTGTTGAATATGAATTTGCAATTATTTACATATTTTGAATTTATATAATCACATTATTTATTACTTATTCCTTTTATTCATTTTCTCTCTCCTAAACTTATCCTAATATTTCAAGGTTGTCCAAATTAGATGAAATTTGACATGTAGGATAATTTTGATATGTAGATTTCAAATTTGAAGTTTGTTTCCACTTTTTAGACTTATTTTTATGTGATATTTCATATGGCCCATTAACGACCCATTATCTAAATTATTCATCCAATTAAGTTTCTTATCTTCATATTACCACCAAAATGAATTATGTGGCATATTTTATGTATCCATTATAAACCTAAGATTAATGTTAGAACATTAGGTTACATTAAGGTGATCTATACATGCATTAGCTCATTGCGGTTATACTAAATATCTATTTAGGTCTAACCTTCAACCTTGTTTGGCTAAGTCTAAAATGTCAACTTCCAGGGTAGGGTCTGAGATCTAGCATGTTACAATTGTTGCAGTAAGAGGTGGTGATATGAGGTTGAAAGGGCTGATGTTGTGCAAGAGATGCCTCAAGTTGACCCAGAAAACATACCCTACCCTGCTTTCCAGTCCATGTTTGGACAATTTATGGCTACAATGATGCATAATGTAGATAGAATACCTACAACCCAACATAGGGAAACTGTCCCCAATGTTGAAACCCAAGGTTCTAGGAACACTTTTGAAAGACTTCGACGTGTAGGGGCATTGGATTATGTTGGTACATCTGATCCAGCTGACGCAGATATGCAATTGGATGATCTGGATAAGGCCTTCAAGATCCTCAACACCCTGAGGAGGATAAGGGGAAAGATGTATGTTGGTACATCTGATCCAGCTGACGCAGATATGCAATTGGATGATCTGGATAAGGCCTTCAAGATCCTCAACACCCTGAGGAGGATAAGGGGAAAGATGTTGTGTATCTATTTAAGGGGAGTTCTGGCCATTGGTGGTCCATTGAGGAGGAGAATAGGCAAGGTGTTGTGATCAGTTGGGAGGAATTCTAAAGGGAGCTTGTAAGTCGATACTTTCTGGAGAAATATTTAGATGAGAAGATCTGATAGGGATCTATGTCTATCAGTGAGTATGAAGCTAAGTTTATGGATCTTCTAAGGTTTTGTCTGCATATGGCAGCAACAAACAAGGAAATGATTTGGCATTTTGAGAAGGGTTTGAGTACCAAGCAAACAACGCTGGTGTCAAATTTAGAGAGTAGAGAAAGGTTTGCCACATTTGTTTAGTTAGTTAGGAGAGTGGAACAGTTACTTAGGGAGAAGTGTGAGGCAAATGCCAAGAAGAGGCCTACATAGTACCAAATACAGTCTTTTGGAGGCTTCAAGAAGCCTAGGTCATCAACACCTCAGTCTCAACAAAGGTCAGTAATTCACTCACAATAGACATTGAGCATAGTTAGAGGTTGTAGCTTTCCACCTACAGGAGCTCACAGTGCAACATCAGTGTCAGTGATAGGGCCAATTAGGCCATGGTATGAGAGCAAAACCTATTTCAAGTGTGGATAGGTGGGGCATACCATGTGGTTCTATCCTATGAAGGATGAAGAGGTGACTTAGTAGTCGAGGCATAGTCAGCAAGGGTCACAACAATGAAATTAGTAAAGTGGTCATGGTAGAGGACGCGGTCAGGCATCACATGCTGGTTCTTCAGGGCAAGCTAGTAGAGGAAGGGGGCAACAACAAGCAATGACACGATTCTATGCAATGAGTTAGCCAAAAGGAGTCATCAACCTGAGGGTCGTGACATGTCAGATGGAGTTATTTCATTCTGATACGTCTCTCATGTTTTATATTTTTTATGGTTGACCCGGGTGCGACACACTCTTTTATTACTAGAGAAGTGATAGCTAGTTGTTCCTTACCTGTTAGTCATAGACAAGATAGTCTTTGATTAGAAGCCCCTCTAGTTGTTTCCGCTGAGCTATGGGAGGTGTGTCCATCCTGTGTTCTTTTTTTTTTCAGGACACATCATTCAAGTGGATCTCATACCACTTGTCAAGAATGGATTTGACATTATCCTTGGGATGGATACTTTGGAGAGGTATCAGGTGGTATTGGATTGTAGTGCCAAGGTAGCGACGATTTTTGGTGGTGATGTTTTGTGGGTCTTTGATGAATGCATATTCATCATGGAATTCAATTACCATCTTGGGCTCATTTTGACTAAACACATCATATTTCACTCATTAAATATCAAAATGCATCATAATATGCAAAAATTACTTAATTGGCCAAATTATCATGATTTTAACTGAATACATGATGATTTGATGCAGGTCTTGATAAAGATGAACAATCAGTTGGGGGCCCACCTTCATTCACCCTTGGCTTTGACCAATCGATCTAACCAAACAAAATCATTTGAACCCATTCGGTCTCAAGACCGTTTGAGCCCATTCGGTCTCAAGACCTTTTGAGTCCAAATGGTCTCAAGATCGAAAGGCCAAGTGCAGACCATTTACCGGATGCGAGAAAATCGAATGAAGGACTGCAGGACCGTTTGCTAATTACTGAAGAAGAAGACCATTTGCTAAAGACCGAATGCATATCAAGACCGAATGACCGCAGCTACGTGAACGAGACCGTTTGGTCTCTTGCTGGAATGTGGAAACGGTTTGCTGCTGAAGTGAATATTGAAAAAAAATATCAAACCAATCGAATGGGCAGCAAGCGAACACTGAATGCATGCATGTTGCAAAGACCGTTTGATGCCTTGCCTCCAAAACCGTTTGCACTACACACGCATGAAACCGAATGAGCTGTCCGCATGAAGACCGTTTGCTTTGGCAATTGAAAATGGAATTAATTGTTCACGTGAAGAACATGCGAGCAACTACGCATGAAGACCAATTGGATAAATCGCATACATGAGTATCGCATGAATGATAAATCATTTGATTGGCTTGCATAGATCGTTTGATTGGAGATTCAAAACTGTGTGAGTGGCTGAGGCAAAGACCGAATATATTATCAAATGGATTGGATTAGCTGTACCGAATGCATGCAAATCAATTGCTGTCCACGTGAATACCGAGCATGCAAACCGGATGAGTGACATGCAAAACTGTTTTGCTGGTATATCAAACCGAATGGCATATGAAGCCATTTAGACATACAACGACCGAATAATCGCAACAATAAGAAGACAGTATGGATGGGATCTATGCAAACCGTTCGAGCCGATTGGAAAAGTCAAACCAATTGATAAAGTGGAAGCTTTAACAGATCCGTATGATAAAAAGTTCACGCGAGACCGTTTGGATTTGCTGAGCTATAAGACCGAATGCTGTGGTAAAGACCGAATGATTGCAATTACCAAACCGTTTGCTGCGTGTAAACCGTCCGGGCATTCTATACGTGAAGACCATTTGCTTATCCTGTGCAAAACCGAATGTGCACTATACACGCAGACCGTTTGGACAATACTAACAAAGACCGTTTAAGCAATTACATGCAGACCAAATGATCTAGATATTTATCAAGACAGACTCACACCAAAAGTGTGAGGACCAGTCCAGTGCCTATAAATAGGACCAACAGGGTCCTCATTTTGGCATCGGTCCCAGGACGCCGGCAGCCTACCTGTACACAGGTCTGATCCAAATCCAGTGTCATCCATGCCAGTTTCATTCCACCTACTGTCTGTGCTGCAACCAAGGAGGCTGAGGAGAGAAGGAAGTTGGAGCAAGGGAGACTGTCTGGTCTGTCTTGGCATCTCCCGTTCACGTACAGATCTGCTCCAACATGACGTAGAAGGTTGTATCTTCTTCACCGAGCTGCAACTACCTTCTACACCGAGTTCATGGCGGATTTCTCTCTCTTTCTTATTTTTCTTGTTTCTCGCATCATGAGCGAGTAGTACCCTTTTGCTGGGGTGCGGGGACTAGCCCCGCTGCCCATGCAAATCATGTTCTTTTGTTAAACTCTCCATGACAATGTATATAACTTTCCATTTCGTTGTTAGTTGGTACATTTGTAGTTGATTATCCACTTGCTTTCATCTTGTTCTCTCCCTTATTGCGAAATCTTCTATATATGGGACGGGATGGCGGTTTACAAGTTCGACTCCTTGACGAGAACTTCTGATAGGATTCCTTGAGGTCGTAAGTATATGATTCGTTAGGGGACGAGACATCTAGCCTACGGTGACGCTTCTGTGGTCTAAACATCCCTCAGGGAGGACCACAGCCTTAGTTGGATTTTGTATCGTCTTGTTTATCGTCGATGTTAGTTTGTAGATCTATCACCTGCTTGCTTGTCAATTAATGCGCTTGACTCTCAAACTAGAAATAGAATGAGACTTCTTTGAGGTCGTAAGTGTATGATTTGCGAGGGGACGAGCCATCTAGCCTTCGGTGATGCTTCTGTGTGCCTAACGCCTATATAGGGGGCCCACAACCTTCGTTGGATTTCTGTATCTTTGGAGCCATAAGTAAATGATCTGGTTGGTGACGAGACATCTGATGCCTAAGGTGATGCTTACACAAACCTAACGCCCGTATGGAGGGTTCTACAATAGCTCTATTTGGATTGTTTTATCTTGCTTGGATTGTTTGCGATTGTTTGTGTTTGCATATGTAGTGGTGGTGAAACCCGATACCATCCCAGTGATTCCATATCATTGATCTAGATCCAACTTTAATTCAGCTTTTACTTTCTTGCAATTAGTTTAATTAACCTCAAATCAACCAATCGTTCTAAATATTAGTCTTAACTCAAACTAGATTAGACTAACAAGGATTCTTAAAAATGTTGTCCTTTGGGTTCGATCCTTAACTATACTGTGATAAGACTCATCCGCTTGTGGGTGGTATTATTGCACTTTGGTTTTGGTAAAAGCTTGGGTATTTCAACCCCGAGTGAGTTTGTTAGTGCATTCAAAATACCACATCAGTCTTCCAAGGTCATAGGAAGATTCTTTTGATAGTCTGGTTTCATCTATGGTAGTAGAAAAGTGGATGGACAGTCTGATAGGGCAGTATAGACCTTGGAGGATCTGTTGAGAGCTTGTGTATTGCAATTTTGGGGAAGTTGGGATGTGCACCTCAGTTTAATAGAATTTTCTTACAACAAAAACTATCAGAGGAGCATTGCCATGGCACCATATGAAGCGTTGTATGGGAGATGTTGTAGATCTCCTTTGTATTGGTATAAGACATGTGAATATCAGCTTCTAGGTCCTAAGCTTGTGCAGCAGACGACAAAGAAAATGAAAGTAATCCAATAATAATTAAAGGCAGCACAAGAAAGGAAGAAGTCTTGTGCTGATAATCATTGTAGACCTTTAGAATTCCAAGTGGGAGACATGGTGTACCTAAACGTCTCTCCTTGGAAAGGTGTTGTAAGGTTTAGAAAGAAGGGTAAGTTGGCTCCCCATTATATGGGACCTTATCCTGTGATTGCATGTGTTGGGAAGGTATCCTATAGGTTGGAGTTTCCATCCAAGTTACAACTAGTGTTTCATGTTTCTGTGTTGAGGAAGTGTCAACCTGACACAGAGTTGACTCTTCATCCCAATGAAGTAGAGCTAGATTGTCACACCCCTGACATGGGTTATGGCTTAACCCTAGAAGTTTTGCTTAAACAAGATAATTATAAACCTGTTCTAATTCTTTGAAAAGTAATTAGGACTCTTTGAGAAGTTTATTTCCAAGTTTGAGATTATTTGGAAAACTATGTGTCCATTATATGACAATCTAAGTGAAAAGTGCAATTTGCCCAAGATGAGGGGCTACATTGCAAAATATTACATGTTGAATGTGTCCTAAGTGTTTTAATATCATAAGACAGAGAATTTTGCTAAGTGGTGGCTTATGGAAAGACTAAATTTCAAGTATTAAGCTTGTTTGAACAATGCTAGTGCCTTGTGTACAAATTTTGATACAAATTGTAATTTATCCAAAATATAGGGCTGAAATGCAAATTACCACCTCTAGTGTGTCCCTACTCCCTTTAGGTATCATTTAGAGGAGAGAGAAATATGGGGGCACCATAATTGAACCACCTTTGAGGGATGGTACTCTTAGTGATGAAAAGATCAAGAAAGAATTGAAGGTGAAGCCCCTACTTGAGCTATATCGAGTTGTAGACTTAAACTGGAAGTCCCTATCAGCCATAGAGCCATGAAGAGGGTCTCCTATCGGTTTTGATGAGTCTTAAGTTTGGCCCATGTCAGGCAAGGCACTTCAAAGAAGAGATATGATTCGATTTACAACTTATCTTGGAAAAGATTGAGTTGAATATTATAATATAGTGACTGGAAGAAGACTTGCCTTAGAAGCTAACTCAAGAGCCGACCTTATCCTCTACATTATCCTTGAGTTTTCATTTTTGCATGGCAAGATAAATAATGGGATGCATGCAAATGTATGTGTCGACTATGCATGGCTAGGTGGCACTTAGTATCCTAAGCTAATGACACCTCTTACACTCTTTTCCATAAACCTCTAGTATAAATACCTTACCCTTCACTTGTTAGTAAGATTTTCGAATCTTGTAAGTCACTTTCCCACTTGTATCATGCACATCTTATTGTATCGTGTACATCCTCTTGTTTCATTCATAGTGAGGAGAGTTGAGTGATAGAGCTTGATATCGGCTAAAGGATAAGAGATATCAGCCAAAGAGGTCATAGCAACCAAGTGAGGTGATATTGGCCATTTGAGATTGGAGGTATGGTGCACAAGTTAGGAGCTCAAGTCTTGGATTGTTGAGAGGTTCATCTTCAACCTTGGAATGTGAGGATTTGAAGCTTGAAGCTTGGAAGTTGTTCATAAGGCGGGTTATATAACTTGAACCCATCTATATTATTATCTTTTCTTCAATATTGTTCAACTTGTTGATTTCTTTCAAAAATCGGATTTCCTTTGATCAATTGATATATCTATGAGTTCCCATAAGTAGTTAGGACTGTTATGCATGGTTTTGGGTTAATTAGATAACGACCTTGAGGTTGATGATGATGCCATTATCATTGAACAACCCGATATGGGTTGAAGACTCTTGAAACCCGATATGGAATCTGATATAGAGCCTTACCCAATATGAAGGGAGGTCATATTTTATAAAATAGGTCCTATGAATGATATGAAAGATAAATATCCATATTTTATACTTGATACAAGGTAAGAGTAATACCCAATGCATGATATGAGATCATGTCATGCACCCTATGCACGATAGGGAACCAAACAAGTACTCTAACCCGATATAAGTAAACCCTAGAGGATAAGCAACCCGATGTTGATGTAAATACATTACAAGTATGACATAGTAAGAAGTGTATACTTCATGGGTGAGAAGAGTAAGTATTTATACACCCCTTGAGCATGATATAGGGCCATATATTTACCTTATGCATGATATGATGTTAGGTCTATATCCTAACCCGACATGAGTTAAAAACCCTAGATGGGAATGCGAAATCCGATATGAAACTCAAGATGAAAAGTAATCTGATATGGTGGTGAGTGATACTTTATACTTGATGAGAGACATGTCTTGTGAATAATATGGCAGTTACCTACTAGTACCTTATACACGATACAAAGGTAAAGCAATACCTATTCATGAGATAGGCAAACCCAAATTAAAGATAAGGGAACCTGATATGTTTTGGAAACTAATCTTCTTTGAAAACTCGATATACCTATTACTTTATGTTGGGTTGAAAATCAATTTAGTATCTATCTTGTCAAGAAAAGAACTAGAGTTCAAGGTTTTTATCTTTCATGGGAACACGACATGGTAGTAAAAAAGGAACACGATATGGAAACATGATACCATTTAATGTGGGTCCTCGATATGGTGAACCCATGAGGTAAAATGATATGATGTTCAAAGGTGTAACCCGATATGATACCTAAGATAGGTAAACCGATATGATAGTCAACATGGGATCATGATATGGCAAATCCAAAATGGGGGCACGATATGGTAACCCAAGATGAAATCCTTTATGGAAATCCAAGAGGAAAATATATATGATGGAAAACCGATATGGAAAGTTTAAAATTAAAAGTTGATATGATCAACTAAGGTGAAGAACTAATATAATATTATCTTGAAAGATATATGGAAAAGCCATAATGGTATATCTTATATGGTGTACTCTTGTACACGATATGAGAACCCCATAAACCTCTATACCCGATATGAGGATAATGGTCTAACCTATACATGACATGAGGTTGAGTTAAGATGAGAAAAGTTAAAGTGATACTTAACTCAACATGACTACACGATATGGTGTTAAGAAATATGCCCTAAATCCGATATGATGGTGTGGATGCACCACATGACTAATAATGATACTTGTTATAATGACATATGCACCTTCAAACATAGCATAACATCACCCATCATGCTACCCGACATGGTAGATATGCTTTTATTTATTAAACTTGTCTAAGTGATGTATGCTTAGTGATTAATATTCGGAGATAATGAGTTTAATTTAATTTAATAATGTTAAGCTAATAGATCTTAAGAGGTGAATTAAGTAAGATGCAATCAATACCATAATAAGGATAAGAGAGAGACTTTTACATATGTGATAAACATGTTGATAAAAATGTATTGATACTCCTAAGATAAGTGGAGTATGAATTAGGGTTTGATTCTAGACATTATGATTTTGAATCCTTAATTGTTAATAAAGGGAAATCTAACACTAATGAAGGGGGATGATATGTTTTTACAATATTAATTGGTTAGATTGAGAAATCATAACCCTAATAATGGGAAGAATGTATTTTCTTATATCACAAGGTGATGATGTACATAATCCTAATCCTAATCATGGGAAGGATGCATTTCTCATAAATTGTATAATGATGTCATATGTTGATAAGAGTCTTTCATCATAAAGAGCACACTATACAAGAATCATGAAATGATGATCATAGAAAGATATGAGCTATGATGTGCTATATCAATAGATTTAAATAAGTCTTGTAAGATGTGTGAAATACTTATATAACAAGTATAATGATTATATAGTCTGATGTATTAACGAATAATTTGTTACCTAGTAAGAGGTGACAAGATGATTAATGAACTATGTGAGCTATGTGAAATACTTGTACAACAACTAAGATGAATACCTTGGTCATAGTACCTAGAGGTAATAGTTACATGTTACAGAGATAACAATGCTATGTGGGGATCTAAGGGTTTAATTACCTAGATCCAGTAATCATGATGATGATATGAAGGGATGAGAATTCCCAGTGATGTGATAAGGGACTGAGATCCTGAGTGATATACTTTCAAAGTGTTCCATAGATCTTAAAAGTACTACACCTCTCTTTATAGCATCTGTTATAATTCTTGTTTGAAACTTGGTTGATGCTAAAAGAATATTGTAATTTACCTAATTAATCAAGTTAAATCTCATCATGTAGTGCCCTGCCCATAGATCCATTCAGTGTCAGAAATTGCTGATGGTGAAACGAGTTTAACTCAGAAGCACATATTTTTGAATATACGGGGGTGAAAGACGAAGTATATCCAAAATGTACCAATGAAGAATCGGTGTCACACCTTCCTTATTTATCCTGGGATGATGTGAATCTCCCGACCAAATAAGAAATTGATGTGTAAATCCTTCTTCATTCCTAAGTGATGTCATGATTGAAATATAAAATCACTCGACTAGGAAAGAAATTGATGTTGATCTTCCTTATCCTTATATTATAAATCCAGGAAAGCTAAGTGGTCTTCTCCCAAAGAGAGTACATGCTACGACAGTAACTCTAATAGAGAAGATGCCACTATACCCTGGCACACTAAAAGAAGATGACACAAGTTGTCCTTCCAGCATCTGACACAAGATGTCCTGCTGAATCCTAAGTGGTCTTGTACTGACCGAGACAGGTGAGGTCTTGACAGCCAACTCTGCCATTGACCTTGTATGGTACTGATTTTGACTTACTAGTGGTCGGTTGGAGTGTGAAAGGTATATTTCATCTCCTCGGGGCATGAGTGTGACAGTAATATGTAATCAGCTGTGTAGTGTATTTGCTTAAGGATCAAATAAGAAAAGACATTGGTTGATGTACACTCCCTTTATACATATTAATTGAATAGATGTTATTCATATTTCTTCATATTCCCTTGAATAGTGAATAGATGATTTATTGATCTACTATAGATAGATGCATTATTTTAAGAAGAATGACTACTCTGTTATGCTTATAATAGTGATTAATCCTGCTCATTTGTACAAAAGAACCTCTGCTCAATTTTTATACTAATTAATCTTGATAATAATATAGTCGGCAAAGAGTTATATCTCTCACTGGGACAATTGTCTCACCCTGTGGGATCCACAATTTTTAGGTGGATGAGTACAAGGAAGTAGAGACCTTTCTATAGAGGAGAACAACAACTGGGACATGGGTGACAACTCAGGTTGATGTAATGTCTGTCATGTCTTATAGATAGAAGTCCTATGTGTTGTCTCTATACTCTCCGGTCCTTGTGAGATAGTTCTTAGTGGTTTTTATGAACGACTTGAGATTTTTGTTGTTTACCTTGAGATTTTATGTTGCTATTATACATGTTAAAGTAAAGCAACCGGTACTTGTTATCCTCGAGATGAGATGGTTTAATGTATGTATAATATGAACCACATGTATACACAATTTTGGTTCTTTTGTAAGAATTTCTATGAAGAGGATCTATGCGCAAAATAGTTTTAATTCTTAGTGATTTTTGCTAATTCTGCTGATTATGGTTATTCTGCGATTATTACTGGTGATGTCTTGATTTGTAATCAGGTCGTCACAAAGTTTTGGTATCAGAGCCTAAGGTTCACTGAGTCTACAGAGACATAGGACTAAGGTTTTGAGTCTATTCTAGTATCCTTCAGTATGTATTATAGTGACTTCTGCTTATGTAGAAGATAGAGTAAAGCTTAAAGATGTCTAGAGAACACAAGGAACACATTGCTGAAAGCAATGTTGTTGCACCAGGAGAAGGTGCAAGGGATTAGGAGAGAGAAGAACGATTGCCTAAGAATCGTTAGGATGATCCAACTATGATAGAGAACCTTTCCTCTAATACCTTTGCTGGACTGGTTATGACAACATTGGCGTATCGAAGATCATATACAAGCAATACAACCTAGATTACCAGTCCCCAATGATGAAATTTTGGGCTCTAGTAGGATTTCTGATCCACATAGTTGTAACAGAACAGTGGAAAATGTCAAAGGAATTAGGTTATGACACGAAAACAAAGTTTTCTACAGGTGTAGGAAACTAGGACATTTTATAAAGGACTGTCCAGACAAGGACAAAGAGGAAGGAATCAAGAAAAGATGTGCCCAAATTCAGGAACAAATGCCTAGTAGTTCTAAAAAGGGGAATTTTTTGGTGCCACCAATGCAACAAACGTCCAATGCACCAGGGCAGTGGCTGCCAAGAAGGGGTAAAGTACCTAATGTTCCACCAGTTAGGACTTTTGAGGTAACCCTTACATCAGTAATAGGGCCGATAAGACCAGGGGATGCATATAGGACATGTTTTGGTTGTGGACAAATTGGACATGTTAGACCCTCTTGTCCAAGAAGAAGGAAGGAAATGACCCAACCACTGAGGTAGAGTCAACAAGACTCTCAAAGGAAATGGCTTAGCAGTGGCATGCGAGGATGTGGACAGGCATCCTGAGCAGATCTAAATGCATTAAATGATAGAGCACGACGTTGGAATCAGGAAACGACAAGATTCAATGCAATGAATCAGCCTGAGACAATAATCAATCCAAAAATCGAGACAGGTCAGATGAAATTGTGTTATTTTGATATGTCATTTTATGATTTTATCTGTTAAGTATGAGAAGGTAACTATTGTTGAACCTCCTTTTATTAATCCTATGAACATAAGAAAGATGAGAACTTACATTCTGATCAAAATGCTTTATAAATTCTTTCTATCAGTGTGAAAGAGGATGAGGTGTGAAAATGATATCTGGAGAAAATCTAGGGATGCTAAGTCCTATATTTTTATATTATGGAAAGAAAAGTATATGATATTAACCAAGGTGCATACTACCTAATCTCAATACTTGTATACCCTGGCTAGGTATTCAATTATTGAAGAAAAGGTAAGTATGGAACTCTTAGATTGTTATGTTTCTGATTACTCTGATCAAGTAGTCATTTTGAGACAATCTAGTGAGTATAACAAAATTGGAAATATGGCATGGATATTTTTATATCACATTCTAAGTGTAATGAAATAGAATCTGAAATGATCTCAGATCAATCTGTGTGTATGAGGAAGTAAAAAGTATGATGCTCATAATAAGAGGAAAGGAACAAGGAAGATGATCCCTGTTCGATAAAGACTGTGTGAATAGTATAGATCTTTTCTATAAATATGAAAATGAGAAATGTGATAAAAATCAGAAATGTTCATGAACATGTTAGGCAATAACAAGGGAAGAAGTAATGAGATATAATCATCCTTAAAATTCCTATGTTGATGGCAAGGAACCTAGGATGAAACAAGGGTAAATGACTCTTGAACAAATGAAAGCTTATGTTATAATTAGAGGGGATGATAATCTCTTCTCTTTGATAAACAACCCTGGGTGATAATGGGGAAATAAGAAGAATGTGTTTTCCATATGTTCTTTTCTTATAGGAACATGATAATTAAGTAAGTCTTATGACACTGGATGTACATAAGTTAGAAGTATTCTTTTGATGGGTACTTAGAAGAGTATCAGTTCTTCCTAAATTCTGGTTCCAAGATAAAGTTATATATGATAAGTAATGTTCCAAAATGAAAGAAAGATCCCTTTATATGTTTTTGGTAAATATAATAATAGGGAAAGGGATATGATGAAGATGTGATGTGATTTTGGTACATATAATGGATACTAAGGTAAGGAATCCTAGTATCCCAGAACTTTCAATGGTATGAGAAAATAAGAACATGAAACCTGATAAGATGAATGATATTTGGTTACTTAGAAGGGCCATATTTGAGATAATTATAGTATGGATATCATATGTTAGGGGTTTACGCTCTGCATAAACATAACATCATTAAGGACATATCACTTGAAGGAATAATTGTAAGAACTGTTTTGGGAAAAAGCTATCAGGTTAAAAAATAAATTCCTTAGAATATTCCTATCTAGATCTGTTGAGGCAGTTCATATATGATATCTAGAAATACCTTTGAGATAAGTTATTTTTTATAAGTAGCCTCTTGTTATGACAAAAGAATAAAACAACTAAAATAAGTAATAAGGAAGTTAGTATTATATCAGCAGATTAGAATAGCACAACAAAAGTATGATAAGACTTGTAGTCCCGAATGAGTGATAGAATATAACTTTAAATCCTTCCATAGAAGAAGAATGCTAGACTAAGTAAGGAATATGGAAGACTCCTAAGGATTAAGAATCTTATTACATAAGAAGATGTAAGTAGAGAAAGTGATAATTCAATGAGGATTGATACTTAAATCATTCAAAGTATGAATAGTACTGCTCTAACTTAGAAAGTGTTATCTAACATAGAATGTATATTATAATCCTTAATAGAGAGGACAGTTGAGTATGTATCTTATATGGAGGATTCTATGATAACTCTGAGAGGAAGAACTTTGTATTGGTCCTTGTGCTATGACAAAGAGATGTTATGGGGATACTTGATGATATAATGTATGGATAATGATTGTCTTCCTTCATCCGGGATTTCGGGGACAAAATCCTTGTTAGGGGTTTATAATTGTAACACCCCTGACCTGGGTTATGGATTAACCCTAGAATTTTTGCTTAAACAAGATAATTATAAACTTGTTCTAATTCTTTGAAAAGTAATTAGGACTCTTTGATAAGTTTATTTCCAAGTTTGAGCTTATTTGCAAAACTATGTGTGCATTATATGATAATCTAAGTGAAAAGTGCAATTTGCCCAAGATGAGGGGCTACACTGCAAAATGTTACATGTTGAATGTTTCCTAAGTGTTTTAATATCATAAGAGAGAGAATGATGATAAGTGGTGGCTTATGGAAAGCCTAAATTTTAAGTATTAGGTTTTTTGAACAATGCTAGTGCCTTGTGTACCAATTTCGATACATATTGTAATTTATCCAAAATATAGGGATGAAATGCAAATTACCACCTCTAGTATGTCCCTACTCCCTTTAGGTATCATTTAGAGGAAAGAGAAAGATGTGGGTGCCATAATTGAACCACCTTTGAGGGATGGTACTCTTAGTGATGAAAAGATCAAGAAAGAATTGAAGGTGAAGCCCCTACTTGAGCTATATCAAGTTGTAGACTTAAAGTGGAAGTCCCTATCAGCCATAGAGCCATGAAGAGGGTCTCCTATCGGTTTTGATGAGTCTTAAGTTTGGCCCATGTCGGGCAAGGCACTTCAAAGAAGAGATATGACTCGGTTTACAACTTATCTTGGAAAAGATTGAGTTGAATATTATAATATAGTGACTGGAAGAAGATTTGCCTTAGAAGCTAACTCAAGAGCCGACCTTATCCTCTAAATTATCCTTGAGTTTTCATTTTTGCATGGCAAGATAAATAATGGGATGCATGAAAATGTATGTGTCGACTATGCATGGCTAGGTGGCACTTAGTAGCCTAAGCTAATGACACCTCTTACACTTTTTTCCATAAACCTCTAGTATAAATACCTTGCCCTTCACTTGTTAGTAAGATTTTCGAATCTTGTAAGTCACTTTCCCACTTGTATCATGCACATCTTCTTGTATCATTTAAATCCTCTTGTGTCGTGCATAGTGAGGAGAGTTGAGTGATAGAGCTTGATATCGGCTAAAGGATAAGATATATCGGCCAAAGAGGTCAAAGCAACCAAGTGAGGTGATATCGGCCATTTGAGATTGGAGGTATGGTGCAAAAGTTAGGATCTCAAGTCTTGGATTGTTGAGAGGTTCATCTTCAACCTTGGAATGTGAGGAGTTGAAGCTTGAAGCTTGGAAGTTATTCATAAGGCGGGTTATATAACTTGAACCCATCTATATTATTATCTTTTCTTCAATATTGTTCAACTTGTTGATTTCTTTCAAAAATCAGATTTCCATTGATCAATTGATATATCTATGAGTTCCAATAAGTAGTTAGGACTGTAATCCATGGTTTTAGATTAATTATATAACAACCTTGAGGTTGATGATGATGACATCATCATTGAACAACCCGATATGGGTTAAAGACTCTTGAAACCCGATATGGAATCTGATATAGAGCCATACCCGATATGAAGGGAGGTCATATTTTATACCTATTACAGAGGTAACAATGCTATGTGGGGATCTAAGGGTTTGAATACCCAGATCTAGTAATCATGATGATGATGATATGAAGGGATGAGAATTTCCAGTGATGTGATAAGGGACTGGGATCCCGAGTGATATACTTTCAAAGTGTTCCAAAGATCTTAAAAGTACTACACCTCTCTTTATAGCATATGTTATAGTTCATGTTTGAAACTTGGTTGATTCTAAAAGAATATTGTAATGTACCTAATTAATCAAGTTAAATCTCATCATGTAATGCCCTAACCATAGATCCATTCAGTGTTAGAAATTGCTGATGGTGAAATGAGTTTAACTCGGAAGTGCAAATTTTTGAATATGCAGGGGTGAAGGATGAAGTATATCCAAACGTCCCAATGAAGAATCGGTGTCACACCTTCCTTATTTATCCTGGGATGATGTGAATCTCCTGACCAAATAAGAAATTGATGTGTAAATCCTTCTTCATTCCTAAGAAATTTCAGGATTGAAATATAAAATCACCCGACCAGGAAAGGAATTGATGTTGATCTTCCTTATCCTTATATTATAAATCTGGGAAAGCTAAGTGGTCTTCTCCCCAAGAGAGTACATGGTATGGTAGTAACTCTAATAGAAAATATGCCGCTATACCCCAGCATGCTAAAAGAAGATAACAAAAGATGTCCTGCCAGCAACTGACACAAGATGTCCTGTTCAATCCTAAGTGGTCTCGTACTAACTGAGACAGGTGAGGTCTTGACAGCCTGCTCTGCCATTGACCTTGTATGGTACTTATTTTGACTTACTAGTGGTCGGTTTGAGTATGAAAGGTATATTTCATCTCCTCCAGGCATAAGTGTGACTATAATATGTAATCATCCGTGTAGTGTATTCGCTTAAGGATCAATTACAAACAGACATTGGTCGATGTACACACCCTTTGTACATCTTAATTGAATAGATGTTATTCATATTTCTTCATATTCCCTTGAATAGTGAATAGATGATTTATTGCTCTACTATAGATAGATGCATTATTTTAAGAAGAATGACTACTTTGTTCTGCTTATAATAATGATTAATCCTGCTCATTTATACAAAAGAACCTCTGCTCAACTTTTATACTACTTAATATTGATAATAATATAATTGGCAGAGAGTTATATCTCTCACTGGGACAATTGTCTCACCCCATGGGATCCACAATTTTTAGGTGGACAAGTACAAGGAAGTAGAGACCTTTCTGAAGAGGAGAATAACAGTCGGGACAGGGGTGATAGCTCAGGTTGATGTATTGTCTGTCATGTCTTATAGATAGAAGTCCCATATGTCGTCTCTATACTCTCAGGTCCTTGGGAGATAGTTCTTAGTGGTTTTTACGAACGACTTGAGATTTTGGTTGTTTACCTCGAGATTTTATGTTGCTATTGTATATGTTAAAGTAAAGCAAATGGTACTTGTTATCCTTGAGATAAGATGGATCAATTTATATACAATATGAACCACATATATATACAGTTTTGGTTCTTTTTGTAAGAATTTCTATGAAGAGGATCTATGTGCAAAATGGTTTTTATTCTTAGTGTTTTTTGTTAATTATGCTGATTATGGTTATTCCACAATTATTACTGGTGATGGCTCGATTTGTAATCGGGTCGTCACATAGATAATGATGTGTCTTATGTGGAGGGACCCATGTTGATCCAGGATAGAATGATTAAGAAGTTGAAGAAGGAGGACATCGTGTTAGTCAAGATTTTGTGGCATCATCATGGCGTTGAGAAAGCCATGTGGGAGATCAAGGACAAGATGCAGAATAAGTATTTGTCTGTTTTTTAGTAGGATTTTTGGGGTGAAATTCTTGTTAGGGGCATATAGTTGAAGACCCCTAACCTAGCTTTATGCTTAATTGTGTTTTCTTTGACAAATGTATAACTAAATATTAATATAATCTCTTGAGATGCTCTCATAACATGTGACATGCCTAAGTTTTTAGTTTGGTCCAGTTTGATTAATTTTTGAGCTATTTTATTTATATATGTGCTTGTTTGGACATGATGCAATTTACCCATGAGTGAGGGTCATCTTTCATATTGTCACATGTCAAAATTGCTTTTTATTCCTTAGCATCATGAGAGATAAGATGATTCTATGGGGTGCCTTGTTTTAATCATGGTTGGTGATGAGACATCACATGGTGATAGTAGGGTTTCCAGGGTTTGCCTTGTTTGATGTGTGACCTTGCTAGGGTTGTGTGTGTTGCGACGAAAACAACACTCTTACATGAGTGTTGTGACCGCAAAAACATAGACTAGGTGTTGTTGTTTCGATCATGATGACCTGGAGCTGGTTTGGTCAAAAGGGTTTTTCTTCTAGTGATGAGTATCGACCATGTTGTTGAGTGGGTGATCTAGTGTGTTGATCGCAACATGTTTACACATGAGTGTGTTATGACCAAAGAAGTGTCTTGAGGGTCAAGTGGTCGATACACTGCTTAAGTGTTGATGTTTATCTTGCATAACAACATGCTTAATCGATCCTTGGAAGGACATGTGTGTTTTTGATGCCCTGATATTTTGACACCACATGTTTTCACTTCCCTTCTATCTCTTGAGCATATAAGCTCTCTCCTCAACAAGAAAGCAATCTTTTCTCTCTTTCTTCTTCCTCTTTCTTGATTGGCTGACCTTAGAGCTTGGAAGAGCTAGAGAGGTCTGATCTTGAAGATTTGGTGGCCATCAACCTTGCTTGTGGAGGTTTTGGTGGTGATTTCTTGGTGGTCTCTTAGCTTGGTAAGTAATCTTATATTCTTGATAACATTTTCTCCTCTCTAAAAACCCTAAAATCTTCTTCCTCCTTCTCGGCCATGAGACTATGGATCATCCATGGTGGCTTTTCTTATAAATCTCTTGTTCGCAAGGGTCGGAAACTATGTTTTGACATGGTGGTACTCGAGCAAAGAGAATACATCTTCTTTCTCCCTTAAAGCAACCTAGGGTTTGAGTTTTCCCATTCCTTGAGCTCTCCTTTGACCATGGATGCTTTTCTCTTTTGGGGGTGATCTTGTGGCCGAAGGATTGAACTGAGTTGAGGCTTCTTTATCTCTTGAAGTTTGTGGTCTTGTAGTTTGATCTTCAAGTCAATGGTGGGTTATATAACTTCCCCCATCTATTATTTGCACCATAAACCTAATTATATGTTGTTGTTCTAATATCTAAAATGTATCCTTGCATATGTTTGAAGATGTAATCATGTGTTAGGGTTTAAAATTTTGTATTATTTTTTATAAGAATAATCTTTCTTATAAACCCTGAATCATTATACTAGATTCTTGTGGTGATTAAGAAATTGATTATTTATCTCTTGATCATTATTTATGGAACTGTATGATCTTGTTTATTATCCATCTACCATGAATAACAAAAGGTTTTGGTTATGTTTACATGCACAAGAAATCTGGTTTCTATCCCCTTAACCTCGATCTTTAAGGTTACCTTCTAAGATACATGTTCTAGGGTTAGATGAACATCTTTGCTTGGAGTGTTACACTTAGTTGATGTTTGGTATTCTTGAATTTGATCTTCTATTTCAACCATGGTTTGGATCCATTTTGAAGTGGGGTGTATTTCTGACTTAAGGTCGCTACCACCCTTGGTCTTCCTCTTGGTCGACACACTTCTAGGTGGTTGTTTCAACTGCAATAACTCTAAACCTAAGGGTTGTTGGTCACAATGCAGTGTTGCTTCTTACACATGACTGTGTTTGGTTGATGTTGTGAATGAGATGGTTTGAGGTATGTTGATTGTAACGCTTGTGCATGTTTTTGTAGTGGTTGCAACACATGCGCAAGTTGTGTCATGGTCATAACAGGTTGTAGTTGGTGTGTGTTTTGGTCGTCACACCTATATGTGTTACGATCATAACACTATGGAGATGAATATGTTACACCCCGATCTCACAATTACCATTAATCATGAGATTAGGGCATACATTGAGGATTTAATGTAATACAAAGATCACCCTTAACATTTTGTTCTTTTTCAAACTCTTTGTTTTCTCTCATTGAACCACATAAACTAACTTTACAAGGGAATCTAAACATTGATTTCCTTAATATGATCTCAACATAAATGATACACATCCATACATTCATTCTCAGGTACATACAAAATGATAATCAGATACATTCTCTCTTATTAAGGAAACAAAGATACAAAACATTACTTACAACACTCTCACATCTATACTAGGACCTAGAGTAACAAGGACCGACTGAACTTAACTATACTCAAACTTAACTCTTGTGGCAGATCTACTCTGATGCAATGATATCTTCTTCAAGTCCATGTGATTTTCCTAAAATTTTTGAGTAGAGGGGTGAGCCTACTCGCTCAGTGAATGAGTACTTCAAAGAAATACTCTAAAGCACTAATATTATTATAGATATACTTTTGATCAACTGATATCAATTATAACAACAGTAAGCTTTAAAGAGTCTAATAATTGACAATCATAAATATGGCAGGATACTCTAGATATCTATAAGAGTGAATCAATATATGAAATGCTTGATTGATCATAAAGAGAACTAATAATTCAGAAACATACAAAGAATAATTGAATAACTGTACACACTTGTTTGACCTCTCATTCATTTTATTATGCCTTGATCATATGCAGTGTACTCTACATATGAAGACTCATAGTGCACTACGATCACATTGTACAAGACTTAGTGGACACACTCGGGAAATGCTAAGTCTGACTACTCTCCTAGTCTGCAACAGGGAAATGGCTCTCTGGCCTAAATTGGACTCCTCCTCTAACCTGAGCACACATGCAGAGAGTCAAGCCACCTCTTAGCTTTTTCTGTACTCTAGTGCCACCAGGACTTCTAGTTGACGTTGGACTCTACAGACTACAATTTAAGGAGACTTCCACTAGGCTTCGTCCCCCGTGCCACCTGATAGCACGTTCTGAACCCCATATACTGGATGCTTCCAGGGTTAGGTCGTTTCACCCCTAAGGCGCAGACCTCACATAGGAGTTCTACAGTGTCAGGGCCCTTAAATCTATAATTTCATTATTTCCTAGAAAACTCTAACTACGTTGAACCTTTTTCTTACTTATACTCGACTCTGGTATTTCTATGGCATCTCGTCTATTTAATAGCAATTCAAATCACAACATGAATATCATTCTAGACCTGACAGAGCAGTATACTCAAAAACATTGTAATTTACTGAGTAATCCATATACCATGCATGCAGGCAGATTGAAATTTCTTAAATAAACTAAACTCATATCAACTTGGCTCATATATGCTGGAATTATACAATTGATCATCGTAACACACTAACAAGAGTTAATTACTCAATATATTAGAAATCATTAGTAGCACTTGTAAATTATATATAATTCCTCGAAAATTGAGCACATCAACCCAAATTCTAAGTTATGCATCACATAACTCAATTAAAAGTCAATTTACTTGACACGACAAGATTTAATTGTAAAAACATGCGCATCAACCCTAATCTTGAGTTATGCATCACATAACTTAATTAAGAGTTAATTTCTTATCATGGCAAGAATTATTAATAATAACTGAGAATATTGATATCACAATACTTGATTCATTGAACATCCGACTCTTAGGGTTTCATTTGCCTCATTCAATTATCACATGGCTCTCATAAGGATTTCAAGTGACATAAACATTCATTGAATAAAGACTACTATCAACAAATCATATAAAATCAATATATGTATGAAACCTTAGAACTGAGCTGAATTTGGGTTTCCATGTCATTCACTGGGATATCATGCATCAATAATAACATTGGATAAATAAAGTCTATCATGTCAAGAAAATCCCCTCAAATGGATTTCACAATATCTATTCACAAATATCCAACTTTCCTCACATCTAGGGTTTCACCCTCTTTACTGAGATATCAAACAAACACTATTCACTTTAAATGAATCAAGATAGTATCTGATATATATGTACTATGAATTTAGATAAAGAATCATTCATAACCAAGGGGATGTAGATAAGCAAATTTCTCTATTTACTTATACAACAAATTTCAGTCATAGACAAATTCCCTATATTTCAGTTTATTCTTATAACCTCTGTGAATACTTAGGGAATTCTCATTAGGATGTATTGTATACATTTATAATATGATTTTATCATCTGAAATTCATCCAAATAGAGGAAGAATCCATTTCATATCATTTTGCAACAACTTAGAACAAATAGACAATTCAGGGTTTGTAGTCGCATACTAAGAAATTAAAGATTATGGATGATTTAATCAATTTTCATGCAATATACGGTTTAAAGGAAGTCCCCACTCACCCTAAGGTGTGAAAACACCTTAAAAACGCAGCTCATCCCTGTTAATCTCGATCTCATATGAAATCCCTAGCAATTCATCCGATTCTTCTTCCTTTCAACTCGGAAACCCTAGAAATGAGGAATTATGAAGAAAGAGTGAGAAAAGGGGAAGTTTTGATACCATTTTGGATCAAATAATAGGAGGGACGGAATTTTGACATTTGAGAGGATATTCACCATGAAACTATATCCAAAGAAGCTAAACTTACATGATTTCATCATTCCTCAGACCAGAAAACCCTAGGTCAGCATCTCCATCATTTTCTCCTCTCAAACCCTAACTCTCCCTCTCTCTCTAGGATTTCGTTTCTCTATATTGAACCACGAATTATGAGAGATCCTTGTGTGTTAGGTTGATCATATAGAACAATTGAGCTATTGGGGTCAATTTCACTTTGACCCCTCACTAAACTTTTTCTTATATCAACATATTTTTATGTCATAAAAAGGTTTCTGTAATTCGTGTATTTTAGAGATCAAACCTTCTCCAAAAATTATGATAATTTAGCATGTTGTGTATAATTTAGTGACTAATCTTAGGTTAAAATTTGAGATCATTCCAAACTCTCATTAAATAATTAAAAATCTAAATAGTGCATTGCTATCCAGAATTCTGTAGAAATGTCAGTTACTGTAATTCGTCTACTGATAAGGTCTAAACACATCCAAAAATTATGAAAATTTTACATGTTGTTTATGTTTCAGATCTCTAGTTAAAATTTTAGATCATTTGGAGTTACCAATAAATAATTAAAAATCAAACAATATACTGCTGAACAACATTCTGTCATCATGGTCGGTTGAAGTATATCTAGATCGAGAATAACTTTCAAAGAACATACAAAAATTCTGAAATTTTTCACTGAAATGCATGATTGAGTTATACATATTATATCCAAATTTCAATTAAATCCAAATTACATATAAAATATGATAAATTATTTATTGTACTACTATCTTGATCAAATTCCATACTCATGTACCATCAAAACCCTAATTTCAGCCAACTAGGGTTTATATTTCTCAAACCCAAATTTCTCAAACAATAGAACAATTACCGTTCTTATTAGGTTTAAAACATCATAATTGAATTATCATCATTAATTAGATTTAAGAAATGATCAATCCAATTAATCATATAATCATCCAGGTAAACCCTAGTTTTCCAATTAAGCTCGGATACGGTCATAATAATTCTTCCCCCCTTTAAAAGGTTTCGTCCCCAAAACATAAACATGCAAGAAAATTACTTTAAAGGTTCACTTTAAGCTTCTGAAATCTTACATGTCATTATATTCTTGTATTTCATACTTGAATGCAGTTTTCAACATTAAGTCCTTTATTTCTTTTCTAATCACAACATGTTAAATCATGATTGCTCAATGATAACAAATGAATTTCTATGTCACAATCAATCATAGGATAGAGAGAGAAACAACCATTTCAATATTTTCATACTCTTGAGGTGTTACCTCAACATTGATAATCCGATCCAACTATCTCAATTCATACGACTCAATATGTACTATTGTTATGTATTACCTCTAAGTCACAAAAGAGAGTTCACCATGTTGTTTTGAATTTTTACTATTGTGATACTCAAATAGAAAAACCGTCTTGAGTTGAAAGACTAGATTCAATAACAATTGTACAATACTACTCACGGCATCCCCATTGGATCATGGATGCATAAGGTGAAGGATTACCATCACATTCCATACTATTCTCAAATTTGAACCCACACATAATTCAAGGTGTAACTATTGGGTTATAGCATACTAAGGTTTCAACAATAGTAACAGAGTACTCCATGATTGTATTCGTCATTCAAGGACTATTCATACCCAATTACCATCACTTAATTATATTAAAGCTAGGTGTAACAAGCTATACCTCATTAGGGTTACATATCAATACAATATGGTTATCATCCCTTCTATTCATATGAGTGAATAGGTAAGATGACCTTATTCAGGGTAACCCTCCATTTGTTTTATCATCATTTGAACCATATAACCATACAACAATTGTACAATACTAAGATGGATTACTGGTATGAATGACTACAACAATCAGACACCTAAAATTAACATATTGCTTGTACA
Organism: Alisma plantago-aquatica; assembly: GCA_963693085.1. Taxonomy (NCBI): domain Eukaryota; kingdom Viridiplantae; phylum Streptophyta; class Magnoliopsida; order Alismatales; family Alismataceae; genus Alisma; species Alisma plantago-aquatica. Next base: position 749,034,601 of record OY856413.1, read on the forward strand.
TGTACACTGAAATCATACGTAGAACCAATTTACATCCCTTAATATACCTTCAACAAATTATACTTCTAAAAACAAATTCACATATTACTAAAAGCCATTTTTTTCTCTTATCTCACTTCTCATTCATTACTACTTACTTTTTGCTACTTATCCTTATCATTTTAATCATGTAGATTAAACATCCCTAAAATTGAAACATACAAGGTATGAATAGATTATTCATTATTCTTGCTATCACTGCAAGAATTTATCTCATATCACACTTCACTCATATTGTATTTCTCCTTTTGTTCAAAACACACTTGTTACATTTCAAATTTATATCTTACTCTTTACTCCGAATCATTTCCATATTTTTTATCTACCTTTCAGATTAGCTACCTTTAAACCCTGGATTACTATCAGTGCTAGTTTACTTCTCATAGTGAAAATCTCATAATCTTATTTTATAGAGATGCTAGTATTTAAGGCCAAATCACTAGTGACATCCCTTGAACTACTACAACTCTAAGCATTCTAGGGTTTGGTCCTTATCAGTAGCATGATGTTATTGTGGTGTGACATTGCTCCCTTAATCTGAATTTCAAACTTTGGATCTCACAAGTTTTACTAAAGTCTTCTTTATCTTATCAATTGAATTTCCTTTCTCTTACTTGGCCATTCAGATAGATTACATTCTCAATTACCTTGCTAGGGTTTCGTCATCATATTGTGTGTCATTATTACATTCACTAGATGTCTCTACCACGGTGGTTATGCATCATATATGATTCATTTCCTTATCACTTCATTCCCACATTGCTCTCATTAAGGAAGATATGAAAGAGAAAATGATTTTGAGACTTAGAATTCTTATCTTCAAACATTCATTAATACATTTTTCATATGTAGGTTTAATTAATTATCAACAAGGATACTTGACTAATTAGCACTTTCTTAAATCTTGCAACCTCTTTCTTTTATAATCTATTTTACTCAATTATATTTCAAACCCTTCTTTACTTTCCATAATCCCCTTACCATATACTACTATTCCACATGTCATCTTTAACTTCTAGTTTTCTCTTATGATCATGTTGCTTCTTTTATGTGTATGATCATGTATACCATGTTGCACATATTTCCTTTTATCCTTCTACTAATGTGAAGTTGAAATTCTAAATGAATAATCTCTGTACTAGTATTACCTCATGTTTAATACATTACATATCCTTCATTTTAAATCAAACGGCTCATGCATGGGTCAAACTTAGTATCTCTTTTAATCAAGTTTTTCCCTCCTAAATATAATATACCTTTGTATGACTTATTCATTGGTTAAGCTACACTTTTGTTCTTATTTTAGAAACTAGTTTGTTGTTCTATAGAGACTTGTAATCCAAAGGTAGTAAGGATGAATGTATTAAACTTATTAATAAAGGTATCCATTCCATGCTCTCAATTATATCATAACCCTTATTCCTTAATCAAGCTCATTATTTCCAATATTTCTCTTTGTTTCGACTAAGTTTCTTATCCTAGTTTTATGATTTACATTCTCATCTAGTTCTCTTCACTTTAACTCTTCTGAAGACTCTTCACTTCTATGCACTTATTGTATACTTAGCTCTTTTCTTCTATTTTCCCTTTGCTTTGGAGTACATAAAAACATTGTACTTGGTTATATAATCCATTCCTCATGATTGATTCTTACTATCTTGGCCCCTTACATACTTTTCTCATATCTTTTCCATGTTTCATATTTAGAGTTCATATAATACTAATGATTAAACTTAATCTGAACCTTATGTCATGTTCCTTTATTCCCAATTAAGGGTTTCTCATATGAGGCCCCAAAGTTGGATCTCAGGTATCAGTTCCAACTGATTTTTATCTATTCTAATCTTCCCCATATGTTTCAACATATTAGTGTATGTACACTATCACTATGATGTGGATCTAATTTATCCAGAGTCTACTCTTATTATATTTTCAATATGAGTCATTAGATCCTAGTAACGCATCCTGCCAGCCGGACCAGGCTGAACCTGCAGTCCTGAAGCCAAGAGCTACTCAGAATTACTCAAATCCTATTCATCTCAAATATGAAAAGGACAAACAGTAAATTGATACATTGTGAATATATGAATTAAAGTACATGGAGGATTAGCTAGAATAGACTCCAGTTGTGGATAGACGTTTAGAAATCCAAGTTTTTAAAGAGGTATGCAAAGTTTTATTTTATTTTAGCTTTTCAGTATAGTTGTTGGTAGAATTTAGTAATTATTATTGATTATTTGTCGAACCATTGATCCAGAAAAGTGGGATAATGGCTCTAACCTTTTGTTCTCCCTTAATAGGGGGGTCACCGGGAGGCGGGGTCGTTACAACCTCTTTCCCATCATTCGAAGGTGTGTGGACGGCTTGTGGTGGTCTTTACCTCATTTCTTGTAACATCCCTAACCTGGGTTATGCCTTAACCCTAGGTGTTTTTCTTAATAAGGTTAATTATAAGCTTGCCCTTATTTCTTGGAAAGTAACTAAGGATCAAGAGGAACTCATGTTTCAATTTTAGTCCTTTTCAAATAATATTGAAACATTGTTTTGCTTGTTTTGGACTAAGGTGCAAATTACCCAAGTTGAGGGGTTTATTTGCAAATTGTGCATGATAAAATGTTTCTCATGTGTTGAAGCATCATGAGAGTGAATATGATGTAGAGGTATGGCTTGTGATAGCCTGAATACCAAGAAAGAGCTGATAAAGCAATGTTTGTGCATGAAAAACCTAGTTTTGGTGTAATGTGTAATTTACCCAAAACCTAGGGTGAAATATGCAAGTTACCATTTCAAAAAGGTCCCTAATGCTTCTTGGCATCATGTGGAGTAAATAAATGAGAGGGGAGTCTCATTTTTATCTCTTTGAAGGAGAGAGAATCTTGATATTAAAATAATCAAGATTTAAGCATAATGAGAACATTAGTTCAAATTAATGCAAAAATAAATAAAATAATTGAAGGGCCTTAAAAAAAATTAAAATGGTTGGATTCAGATGTGTGTGTACGTCCTTGAGCTTTGCAAGGACCACAAAATATCCTAAGGAGGTGAAAATTCCACTCACCTTATTATAAGGAAAAGAATTTCCACTCAAATATATATATTAATATTATAAGGGATTAAGGTGCTTAATTTCTTTTCCCTTAATTCATGGATAATTGAAGGGATCTTGGTGGGATAGAGTTTCCTTTTCATGCAAGAAACCAAGGGGGAAGTGGTGGCAACAATTTTGTAATTAAATGATTTTTATAAAACTTTTTCTCTCTCATTGATTTTCTTATAAAAGAGCCCTTTACCACCCAAACCAAGGACTTTTTCAGATCCCTTTCTTCTCCTTGCTTGCAAAAACGACTAAGGGATCTAGGAACAGCAGGAAGGACGCCCACAACATATTGGTAAGTCCTTGACCTTCGTTCTTCTTGATTTCATGGTGAAAATCATAAACCAATGCATAATTCCTTCATTTCTTCACTCCATCTTCAACCCTAACCGATCCTTTCACTCCAAAAGCTTGAGAACGGACCTTGGGAGGTTGCTAGAGCTTCATACACCATTGGAGCCGTGGATCTTGAAGCTTTGAAGCTCAATTGAAGGCGGTTTATATAACTTGAACCCTTAATCTTTGTTATTGAACTCAATTTCTCAATTCAATTGATTCAATTGTTATTCTTGCAATAGCTTTGTTTGATTGATGGAGTGGCCATGGAAATGGTAGTAGTTTTAGTGAGTCTAAAGGTTGAAGATGATAAATTGTTCACAAGCACACACCTCAACCAAGAACAATGGCAAATGGTCTTGGACCTTTGGTCCAAACGGTTTCACCAAACCGTTTGAACCCAAACGGTCTTGAAACCGTTTGGGACCAAATGGTTTCAAAACCATTTGGAGGGTTAGTGGTTGATCCTTGATTGTTGGATAAAGATATAATGGTGTTGATTGATGAATCCTTCAATTGAATAACCAATAGCCAATTCAATGGTGCAATTACAATTGATTGGATTGATGAATGACCTAAAGAGCCCTTGTGGTTTTGGGACTGATTTGGCCCAAGCGGTTTTGAGACTGATTTGGCCCAAGCGGTCTTGAGAACATTTGGGGGAAAACGGTTTCAAAACTGTTTGGGGTCAAACGGTTTCAAAAACGTTTTGTGTTAAATGGTTTCAAAACTATTTGGTGATGAAACCTCAAAACCGAATGGAGTTAAATTGTGATTCAATCATTTGGAAATTGAAGGTAATGATTGTTCCAATAGACCCAATGATTGTTAGTAATAGTAATCAATGAAGGTACAAAGGTTGAAACCCTAATAGTACCTAAGTGATTAGTATCAACTAAGGGAAGAACTCTAATTGCTTATAAGAACAATGACTTGGTACACTATGTCAATCATAGCTGTATGTACTTGATTGAAGGATTGACATGACCTAATCAAGTTGATAGGATGAAAGAATGGAATTCATACATGAGTATGAATCATGTGGTGATTAAGGGTATGATCCTTAAGAAAAGAGATCATGAAACCCTAATCATGAGCAAAAACCCTAATTGACAAGGTTGCTGAACTCTAACCCTAATTCAGGGCAATTCTAATTGAAACCCTAATCCAGGGTAAGGATGTAACCCTAATCCAGTGTGATGATATGTGTGAACCTAATTAGAGATAATTGAAGAGTAAACCCTAATTATGGGAATGGAGAGTGAAACTCTAATTGGGATGAGTATCTCTAATTGATATGACATGTGAAACCCTAATTAAGGGTGATTCCATGTGAAACCATAATTGAGGTTGATTCCATGAGAAACCCTAATTGAGGATGATGTTATGAGAAACCCTAATTAGGATGAATAGTAAACTTTAAAGTTTAGGTAATATGATGTGAAAGCCTAAATAAGGATGATGCTATATGCAATCCTAACTCTAATGAAGCGTGAATCTAAGTGAAACCCCAAAGCCCTAATATAGGGTAAAGGTATGTGAAACTCTAATTGGAGTTATAATATGTGAAACCCTAATTGTGGCGATACTTCTTATAAAACACGATATTAACTTAAGTGTAAGCGATTCGTTAGCAGCGGAATTACTAAAAATCACAAAATTTTAAAACTTTTGGCACAAATGTACACAACCTGTAAGACTTTTTCATAAAAGAACATAGTAAGTCATTTACAGACTAATTCATCATTACATCTCTGTAAAATCCATCTCAAAGATTACAATCATCAGTTTCCATGTTAGCTGTTCAAGGCAAGATACAAAAATCTTGAGGCATTAAACAAAAAATCTCAGATCTACTTTAACATCTACTGACTCCTAGGACCTGAGAGTATAGAGACAACACATAGGACATTCTATCTACAAGACTTGATAGACATTGTCTCCACCTGAGGATCATTGTTGTCCCAAATGTTGTTGTTGCTACTGTTGTTGTTCACCCACTGAAGGGTTTCTTCCTCTTCTTCGGCGATTACCTAAAAATATAATCCCACGGGGGTGAGACAATTGAATAATTGTCCCAGCGAGAGTTATAACTCTTCGCCAGAAGTATTGTTATTGCAATAATGGAATAACATTAAACAATAGAACTATAATTATACAACAACAGGTATAACATTGAATAAGCTAAGTAGAACAATATTTCTTAAGCAATCATTTCAATTATAATGTGATTGGATAACAAGACATATATCAATAAAGAATATGAAGAATATGTATACTAGTTATTTAACTAGAACACTATAAACAATGTAACATCATTCATTGTTTCTCGTAGCTCAACCTAAGCAAATATGCTACACGATTGATTACATTTTACAAACATATTTATGCCCTGAGGAGATGAGTTACACCTCTCATACTCCAACCGACCATTACTAAATTGCAATCGGTACCATACATAGGTCATCATAAGAGCCGGATTCCTATGACCTCATCATCCTCAGTCAGTGTGAGGAACAACATGCAGGACATCTTGTGTCTCTCCTATAATAGCTTTCTAAGGTATTCTGGCAACTTCGCTATTAGAGTTACAGTGGCATGTTGTACTCTCTTTGCCATCGAGGGATTTCTTATTTATCTCACATCGATGCGACATTAACAACATCATCGGGAGATTAGTGATACATCATCCCAGCATATGTTGGGTTTTAGGGGAGATAGAGAAGGCAGCAGAAACAAAAAAATCTCCCCCAACCCATACCGAGGAAACGCGTCAACGTCTATATAATAGGAAAGGATGGTTTGTGGAATCATACCTTGTCCCGAGGCTTGCTCGGCGACAATACCTCGCGCAATGCGCGGTCTTCAACTCCGGACTTCGACGGCGTCTGTGCAGATCCTGGTCGCACCGGGACTGACAACTCCTACTCGAACCGGACTGTCGGATGACAGTTGTCCTCCTAAGCGGCAGTGTCCTCCCGCCTCTGTAGTAGCCCACACGGACCACCTGGAACTCCACTCTCCTTGTCCCATAAGGAAGTGGAAGGAGTCGCACCCTCCTGTTGACGTACTAGTCGCCAACACGCTCTCCTACCTCCTGTTCCAACTGTAGTTGTCCTTCCCTTGCTGCACCTCCCTTTTGCGGGAAGCACTTGCTCGGGCTCTCTCATGGTTACCAAAACAAGAGAGAACGACAACTTGCAGAGCAACTGGTTGCACTGAGCTGTACTACGAGAAGCCCCCAATACCCCTATATATATAGGAGAGTCATGGGATAGGGTTCTCCATCCCGGGAAATGCGGGACTAAAGCAGGAGTAGAAGGTTCGAGAATTTTCCACAAAAAGCAACCGGTTCACAACTTGAAATGATCGGTTCACAACTGAACCGATCGGTTCGGCCATTGAGCCGATCGGTTGGACCTGAGCCGATCATTTGGGGCACTCCAACCGATCGGTTGGTGCCCTAAACCGATCGGTTCATGGTCCTAATCCGGCTCAAAAAGACTTTCCTTGTTTCTTTCCCAATTGGTATCGAATACCAATATTATTCCCAATCGAATTGGGCAATTTGAAACCAAAGGAAAATTCTTGCCGACATGACTTTTCCAAACTGGTCGGTTGCACTAGTTGAGCCGATCGGTTCAACCCTTGAACCAGTCATTTCAACCTGGGCATGAGCCGATCGGCCTGGACACTCCAGTCGACCGGTTCAACAACCTCAGCCGACCGGTTCATCACATGAACCGATCGGTTGGGAGCACAGGTTGGGCAAAATTAGTCAATTGCGATTTCAATCAATCTGATACTCTAATCAATGCGTCCAACATCTTGAACCATACGATATTGAGCTATCGACTGATTGAGTGTTTAATTGAACTACTAAACTCCTTTAGTAATCAATCTAAACATTGCTTTGTGGACAAAACTCCTCTTCCAGGTTAAATCCTATGTGTGTGACCCTGCAGGTCCATTTCACGTTGGCAGTGAAAGTCCATAACACTTATGACTTCACAAGCAAAGAGCGGTGCCTAGTCACACATCAATGCTACCCAAGTGAAAGTAGAAAGTTGGAGAACAACTTTCATCCTACAATCCGTGAATGGTGTTACAACGAATGTATAATTCCTTTGTCATTGATATCCCGAATGAACTCGAGGCATGGAACAATCATCCTGTCAACGTTCATTCACTTCCTTGATCTCAGAGTAGACTGGAAGAGATATGTATGACATCAGTATCATATACTGATTCACACATGCATGCACGCCTTTCTCAATCCTACTCATCAAGTGGCCATGGATATCAAACTCCCTCAGGAGGGACAAATCCCATATCTATCACTCACCCCTCAAAAGCCCCATGTGTCAAAGCCACCCAATCATCACCTTTATAACAACCCATGTTTCAGGACTGCGTTTGATGATGTCAAAGTGTGCCCAACGACATGTGTTGAGTGCAGTGATTTCAGGTCTAAGAATCACACTCACCACCATCACTGTGAGTACTGAGTGTGACTACCATCTCATGGTTCCATGTGTCAAACTCACGGTGGGTCTGTCCGGTACCTTGTTCTCTAACAAGTACCTATGTGTTTGGTTTGATATCTCTATATCATGACTAATGAGATTCTATCATCAACCAACACCACAATCTAGTCTTGTGTGTCATTGCTGTCTATCTACCTTCCACAATGACATACGAATAGGGACATAACAAGAATGTACAAACTCTTAGCATCTGTATGATCTCATCGTTCAGGTCATGAACCTGAAGGCATACGTCATTGAGTACTGTCATTCTCTAGACATTCAATCTGTTCTATCACTATCTCATATGACTGAAATAGAAAGAATTGGAAGCTCGCCTTTTATGTTTATCAAATCAATCTTAATGTATCCCACCAATCATCCCATGATTGGCTCTCAGGGATACATACAACCAGACTCCCACTTGCACTGCGAGCCAATCACCCATGAATCATATTCATAGTGATTTTCAAACATGTCCCACATGATACTGTGCTGTAGTGCCAACATAGTGAGTAATGGCAACACCTTGCCAAAGTCTGTATAAAAAAATGCATGTCTCTCATCTCTTCGATGTACGTCACACGTATGAGATGGAGTTGCCGTAATATGCGATCTTGTATTCCATTTGCTAACCTTTAGCCACATTGCATGATCAAGGATTCCAGACTTGTCATCAATGAGTGGAATATAAGTTCATCTCATGAACTTTCATATCCATATAGTATCCACTGCTGTTCACTAACACATAGATACTCGGCTTTTCCCTTTTAAATGGCTTTATTGGAACACTTCCAATTATCAGCAAACATTCACTTTTATACATCTCATGTATATATATTGCGATTAATTTTCTGTCCTTTCGGAAGTTCGCATCAATGTAACTCTTTACATCGAACTCTTCTCCATAGAACTAGTGCTTCACAAGCATTTATCAAGTTCTCATGGTATTCCAGTAACACTTACTGGAAGCAGACAGTCATCCACTCGTCATGTCACACATACGAGTTATCAGGATGAGCACATCATATTGCCATGTCCTACATACAAGATGATGAATGCATTTTATTCTTGCCATGTCATACATGCAAGATAATGGGATGATTACATACATGATAGATCCATATCTATTCTTAGTGTTCCCATTCTTCATAAGAATTGGACACTTGGCCTTGGGATACTAATATCCATGTAACATGGACAAGTTTTCTCCCACTGAATCTGTGCATACTGAACACTTCAGTACAGATTGCCAATGTATGCTTTCTCTTTCCAGGTCAAGAGATTTTCGAGAACTATGTCTATAGATCTCTATTCCTATCACATAGGAGACATCTCTATCTTCCTTAAAGATAATTTCCACTTTCGGATTTCCATTCTAGAACAATTCCATTTCACATCAATATGTGGAATGTGAATACGCTCCCACTAAATCACAGATCACTTCTTTATCTTTGACATATCAGTCAAACCCTTCGACTATATTATCAAAATAAAGATCCAATTTTGAGTTGCTTGTACTCAATCAATCACATTGATTAGTCCATTGTAACTTATAGACTTCATTTGCATTAGTGGATTCATAAACCTTATAGGCTGTGTCATGTACACATCCTGGTTTTATTCCTCGTAGGAATGCGGTTTTAGTATCCATATGCCAAATGTCTTAGTCATTAAGTTGCGATCAACAAGAATCATCCTTCTCAAAATGTTATCCATGTATCTTAACACTTAAGACTCATCTGCACTTATGGATATGATCCAATGAGTGCTACCATCAATGTCATACCTTATGGTTCACATGGAAGTCATTTAGGATGTAATGGTTTTAAACTATAACTCAAGATTCGGTTCCTCATATTCATCTTGATAGTTGACTCATCACATGAACAACTCATCACATAGATAATTGAGGTGTATATGTTAAAGATATAAGAACTCACAACCCTTGTGATTCTTAATTTCTTTTATTAGTGTGGGGTATTCATTTATTAAGAAGAATTCAGTTATTTGATAATCATTCTCTAACTCCTTAGAGTATGATTCCTTCTTGATTCAGACATCACCATGCCTTAATCATGAGTTCACTATGATACACTACCATAATCACTCATAAGGATCTCAAACATTTGGTCCAAGTATTTCATTCATTGATCTCATCAAGAATTAATACTTTACCAAATATGTACTTCATTTATGATAATCTTGAACACTTCAAGATATTCATATTAGTATTTCTCTAAACACCATTTGAAGTATTAGCATTTATTCCAATAGGTATGTAAATACATCACATGTATTATACCTAATAGGATAATCACTCTTCCACTACTTTAGTGAAGATTGATTAATCATGTCCAAGATATTCATGTCCCTTACTGGTTCTCTAACCAAAAGAGTCTAGTTTTATCCATCACATGGAAACAAGAAATGAATTTCTCATGATTAATGCTAATTAAATTGTTTGAGTTATCTATAACTTTTAGGTATCGTCTTATCTTATGCATATCAAATATCACAAGATAAATAAGGCATTGCCACAAAGATCATATCTTTAAGATTGAAAACACAACTTTATTAATTTCCATCATTGTCATACAATATGCAAAAATAAAGTGTTTCTATCTATTGGCAAGTATGAAATAGCAGTTCATAACTGTATTACATGCCTTATTGGCTGAAAATAAACTAAAGTATTCCTATCTATAAAGGCAACACTTGCCCCAAGTAAGAATGCTTTACACTTTACATCTTGATATCATATATCTCAAAAGTGTTACCGGTTTACTTTCATGACACCTTTAAGTAGATGTTTCAGTCGCCTCCTTCTTCTTTTGTTCTTCTTGGTAGAGAGGACAATTCCTTTTCCAATGTCCTGGCTTTTGACAATGGTGGCAATTTCCTTTCTTGGTCACGCCTCCCTTGGCCTTGAGAGCTGAAGATGGCTTGGACTCCTGGCTAGCTTCAGAACCTTTCTTAGCTTTGCCCTTGCCCTTGCGCTTGGACTTGCCTTTCTTGCTTGTGATCACCATCACGGACTTAGGCTTGTCCTTCTTCATCTGTAACTCGTCTGTCCTCAACATGCCCAACAACTCTGACAATGTCCTATCAAAGTTGTTCATGTTGTAGTTCATCACAAACTGACTGTAAGATTCTTGCAACGATTGCAGTATCACGTCAGTAGCCAACTATTGGCTCAGTGGAAATCCCAGTCTCTGCAGGTTCTCCACATACCCAATCATCTTGAGTGTGTGAGGACCAACTGGATCTCCTTCTGTCATGACGCACTTGAACAGCGCCCTAGAAACATTGTACCTCTCTTGCCTTGCCTGATCTTCATACATGTTCCTGAGATGCAGAATCATCTCTATGACACCCATGTTCTCATGTTGCCTCTGCAACTCATGGTTCATTGAACATAGCATCAAGTACTTTGCATCAATGGCATCATCAGAATGCTTCTTGTAAGCATCCCTTTCTGTCCTTGGTGCATTAGGAGAGGGTTCCTTTGGAATTGGAGTATCCAGGACATAGAGCTTACGCTCTTGAGTGAGAACAATTCTCAATGTCCGATACCAGTCGTGGAAGTTTGTCCCATTTAGCTTGTCCTTGTCAAGGACCGATCACAAATAAAAGTTGTTGTTGTTTGTTGCCATTTGAACTACAAAAAGGAAAATATGCAATTTTAGTCCAAAAACTCATTTTTGACTTATTTGATTAATTTGAAAATTTTTACGATATAATTAGGCCTTTAATTAATTATCGCTCCCACTATTTTAGTTCAAATTGATAGCCCTCACCATCAATTCGGAAGATTGCAGTGTACAACCTTCTAGTGGGCAAGATCCTGAAATCCTCTAAGTCATGAGTCAGCTTTGGCTGATCGCCCACAACTTAGATCTCTCAGGTAGGCAACTCTTGCCAATTGCATCATATGCAACTCTTGTTGAATGAACATGCACAACACCTTGCCATGAACATTCCTTGCCTCTGGGCCTAGACGCTCTAAGAATCACCAGTTAAGTCTAACCCAAAAGCCGACACGGTAAACATGCACCCTGCTTTGGCAGAACCTACATGTCTACCCTTCACACTTCCACAAGATAGACGACGCACCACGCTTTGGCGTAACCTACGCTTGGTCGATCGAGCTTTTCATGTGTGCCGCTAATGGAAGACATGTAAGACTTAATATTTTAATGAGGGATTTGGTTTTATATACATATACATATCCAATCACCACAATACATAGTATGTATCATATACATGCTATATCCCACAGAAAACATGCACAAAATGATAAAAGCGATGATTATGGCCATCCTAATGTGATTCCTCGAGCCAAGATGAATCACGGTCATCTAGGTCTACATCACATGCAACCTGTACAAGATGAACATCTGTGCCTTGCCATCCGAGTTGATCAACTCATCACATGAATGATCTGTACTCTCCAGCCGGTCGTCTGGGTGCCACCAGCCGATTGGTTGGCTCCTCCAACCGATCGGTTCGCCTGGTCGTCGTGCATCTCGTCATGTCCGCCACCCACTCATCTCACTCCTCGAACCGGTCATCAACTGATCGGTTCACTCCTTGAACCGACCGTCTGGAAGGTCAACCGATCGGTTCACTCCTTGAACCGACCGTCTGAGCAGTCGTCTTGATGTCCACCGGTCTTTGACATAACAGGAAATAAAATCCTATTCTATTTATTACATTGCTTTAAAAAGGAAACCCCGAGTTACATTCGGGGGGAGCAAAGGTAGGAAATAATCTCGAATTATTTCGAGTTACATCGGGATTAAGAGAGGGAAGATCGGTGCGCAGACCGAGATGCAAGCAACCACAAACAACCACACACAGATAGGGGTTTATAGGCCATAATCACGCTACACACATCCACCACAAAACTCGTTTAAGGGCGACGCGTATCGAGTGCATTAATAATACATATCATATATGTAATTTGGTATTTGTGGATTTAGGATTGGACATGCATAAAGCCGATTTTATTCGCATCGCATGCAATAAATAAAGGCGACAAACCAAAATTGATCATATCGATATTCCTAAAATATAGAGCAGTTGACCTGGCTCTAATACCACTGTTGGGTTTTAGGGGAGACAGAGAAGGCAGCGGAAACAAAAAATTCTCCCCCAACCCATACCGAGGAAACGCGTCAACGTCTATATAATAGGAAAGGATGGTTTGTGGAATCATACCTTGTCCCGAGGCTTGCTCGGCGACAATACCTCGCGTAATGCGCGGTCTTCAACTCCGGACTTCGACGGCGTCTGTGCAGCTCCTGGTCGCACCGGGACTGACAACTCCTACTCGAACCGGACTGTCGGATGACAGTTGTCCTCCTAAGCGGCAGTGTCCTCCCGCCTCTGTAGTAGTCCACACGGACCACCTGGAAATCCACTCTCCTTGTCCACAAGGAAGTGGAAGGAGTCGCACCCTCCTGTTGACTTACTAGTCACCAACATGCTCACCTACCTCCTGTTGCAACTGCAGTTGTCCTTCCCTTGCTGCACCTCCCTTTTGTGGGAAGCACTTCCTCGGGCTCTCTCACGGTTACCAAAACCAGAGAGAACGACAACTTGCAGAGCAACTGGTTGCACTGAGCTGTACCACGAGAAGCCCCCAATACCCCTATATATATAGGAGAGTCATGGGATAGGGTTCTCCATCCCGGGCAATGCGGGACTAAAGCAGAGAAGGGTTCGAGAATTTTCCACAAAAAGCAACCGGTTCGCAACTTGAAATGATCGGTTCACAACTGAACCGATTGGTTCGGCCATTGAGCCGGTCGGTTGGACCTGAGCTGATCGTTTGGGGCATTCCAACCGATCAGTTGGTGCCCTGAACCGATCGGTTCATGGTCCTAATCCGGCTCAAAAAGACTTTCCTTGTTTCTTTCCCAATTGGTATCGAATACCAATATTATTCCCAATCGAATTGGGCAATTTGAAACCAAAGAAAAATTCTTGCCGACATGACTTTTCCAAACTGGTCGGTTGCACCAGTTGAGCCGATCGGTTCAACCCTTGAACCGGTCGTTTCAACCTGGGCATGAGCCGATCGGCCTGGACACTCCAGCCGACCGGTTCAGCAACCTCAGCCGACCGGTTCATCACATGAACTGATCGGTTGGGAGCACAGGTTGGGCAAAATCAGTCAATTGCGATATCAATCAATCCGATACTCCAATCAATGCGTCCAACACCTTGAACCATACGATATTGAGCTATCGACTGATTGAGTGTTTAATTGAACTACTAAACTCCTTTAGTAATCAATCTAAACATTGCTTTGTGGACAAAACTCCTCTTCCAGGTTAAATCCTATGTGTGTGACCCTACAGGTCCATTTCACGTTGGCAGTGAAAGTTTATAACACTTATGACTTCACAAGCAAAGAGCGGTGCCTAGTCACACATCAGTGCTACCCAAGTGAAAGTAGAAAGTTGGAGAACAACTTTCATCCTACAATCCGTGAATGGTGTTACAACGATTGTATAATTCCTTTGTCACTGATATCCCGAATGAACTCGAGGCATGGAACAGTCATCCTGTCAATGTTCATTCACTTCCTTGATCTCAGAGTAGACTGGAAGAGATATGTATGACATCAGTATCATATACTGATTCACACATGCGTGCACGCCTTTCTCAATCCTACTCATCAAGTGGCCATGGATATCAAACTCCCTCAGGAGGGACAAATCCCATATCTATCACTCACCCCTCAAAAGCCCCATGTGTCAAAGCCACCCAATCATCACCTTTATAACAACCCATGTTTCAGGACTGCGTTTGATGATGTCAAAGTGTGCCCAACGACATGTGTTGAGTGCAGTGATTTCAGGTCTAAGAATCACACTCACCACCATCACTGTGAGTACTGACTGTGACTACCATCTCATGGTTCCATGTGTCAAACTCACGGTGGGTCTGTCCGGTACCTTGTTCTCTAACAAGTACCTATGTGTTTGGTTTGATATCTCTATATCATGACTAATGAGATTCTGTCATCAACCAACACCACAATCTAGTCTTGTGTGTCATTGCTGTCTATCTACCTTCCACAATGACATCCGAATAGGGACATAACAAGAATGTACAAACTCTTAGCATCCGTATGATCTCATCGTTTAGGTCATGAACCTGAAGGCATACGTCATTGAGTACTGTCATTCTCTAGACATTCAATCTGTTCTATCACTATCTCATATGACTAAACCAGAAAGAATTGGAAGCTCGCCTTTTATGTTTATCAAATAAATCTTAATGTATCCCACCAATCATCCCATGATTGGCTCTCAGGGCATACATACCAACAACATAAACATTTAATGAAGGATTGAGAGATTAAAGGTACATCTCACATCAAATCCTACATTAGGACGTAAGGATATTCATGTCCATAACCCCCACATACTCAAAAGTATGCTCTCCAGGAGTTCCCTTAGGAAAACCTATTTCACCATCATTTAACTTCTGACAATGATGGATCTATGGTCAGGGCTCTACATGATATCATTATACTTGATTATTTAAGTACATTATAGCATTCTTTTAGCAACAGGTAGGTTTTCAAACATAAACTAATAAGACAAATGCTATAAAGAAAGAGTGCTAATTGTATCAAGTTCATTTCTCATCTTGTTAATCATTGGGATATCAATCCCTAACCATCGCATCATTATGATTCAAGAACATGGGTGTTCAAACCCTTAGATCATCAAAACACTTGTTATCAAGTAACACATTGATGACTTGATGGCAATGCAGATATTCCTCATGGCTCATACAGCCTATCAATCTCATATGTTACCTCTTTCTAGGCAACATAACATATCATTACTTTCAAAACCTATAAAGTGCATTCAATGAATATGACATCATAACCCTTACCTGGCTATGCTCACTTCTTTATAAAGACCTACATGGTTAACATTACTGATAGCATGCACATTGTAACTATATCAGCACAATACAAGTTCTTTCCAAATTAAATATAGGATACCACGGCCGTGCTATCTTGCACAGTCGTGCAAGAGTAAACCACCACGGTCGTGCTTCATTATACGGTCATGCCACAGAGGATTCACCACGACTGTGTCATATCACCATGGCTGGTTTCTAGGGTTAGGTTTCCTTTTTAATTCAATTAGGGTTATTCAACCCATTTAACTTATAAAGACATAATGATTACTCATTCCATAATCAAGTATAGAGTGTCATGCTTATAAGCATAACCCAAATTAGGGTTTATTATACACACCATGACATTTCCCAAGATTAGGGTTTACTATTCACATTACATCACAGTACCCTAGATTAGGGTTTACTATTCACATTACAATGAATTAAGATCATACCATCATCATGTGTGAGTATTACTTCCATTAATGCACTCTTATTAGATTAATATTCATTAATCATCATAATTAGGGTTTTCATGATCTCACTATGAAGGATCATACCCTAATTAGATGTATTCATACATATTGGAAGCTTGTTACTTAATTCTCATTCATTATAGGAATCTTCTCTCTCTTCTTACTATTAGATGATGTTTACTTCACTCTTGATTAGGTTAAGTCAGATCAACACTGACATCATGGGTTGTGTCATTACTATTGTGGTCATTAAGGCTTACTTGATCAAAGGTATTGATCATTCCATCCCATCAATGGTATCTTTGTAAGGATCACCACTTTGATTATAACATGCAGTAATCAACTAATTACTTGGTCCCTTAATCACTTTAGGTATCTATAAGGTTTAGGTTAATCAACTAATAAACCATTTGACCACTAAGGCATCAACGTTCTCAACCTTTTTAGACCTCAAATGGTCTTGGATAACCCTTGAAACCATTTGGTGGTGTTGACCGTTTGGTCCCTTTGACTATTGAAACCGTTTGATAAAGTGCATACTCAAAACCGTTTGCCCAAGGTGGGGTGAAGACTGTTTGGTCTTGTTGACTTTTTGGTCATGTTTGACTTTGAAACCGTTTGAACAAAACCAACCTTGAAACTGCATGGGCACCAAACGGTTTGGGATCGTTTGGTCCCAAACGGTCTTGAGACCGTTTGGTCCAAACCACCTCAAAACCGTATGGACCAAAAAGTGTCTCAACTATTCCAATCAAGTCAGGGTTTCCAATGTTGAACCCCTCAATTGGTCATGCACTTGTTAGCCACTCATCAATTGAGTCAATTAGGTCAAACTTCAACTGATGTGATACTCAATTGACCCTCAATTGATCACCAATTGGGGCTAGGATTAATTGGATTAGGGTTTGAAATCGATCACCCTTCAACATGTTTCAACATGAGTCTAATTGATTTGAACCCATAGAACCATTAATCAATTTGGTCATGACCTGACCCCAAACGGTCTTGGGATCGTTTGGATGACCTCCAAACGGTCTTGAGACCGTTTTCTCAAGTCAACATCAAAAACTAACCCAACCTATTAAGGTTTGACTCGTAGATTTGATCATCAGGTCACTAATTAATTGCACTTCAACCTAGAGCCTTTGGATTTGTAATCACTTGACCATAGTCAAACCTAGACCTCCAAACGGTCTTGGGTGACCCCCAAACGGTCTTGGGATCATTTGGACATCCTACAAACAGTCTTGAGACCGTTTTCCCAAAATATCATCATAAACCAAGTCATTCACTTAAGGGTTGAACCCTAGGTTTGGTCACCAAATCAGCACTTAATTGTTTAACAATTTGATATCTTTGGACCCTCAATTAGTCAACTCCACTTAACCCTAGACCTCCAAACGGTCTTTGGTCATCACCAAACGGTATTGAGACCGTTTGAGTGATCCCCAAATGATTTTGAAACCGTTTGGGCCACTCAACCCAAACTTTAACATGATTGGATTATTGAAATCAGCAATAGACCCGATTAGGGTTTAGGTGAGTAATGGGCCTTCAATTGACGATTTACTTGGAATTACTTGATGATTTTTGGTGGGTGATTAGTTCATATTGTTTAAAAAAGATTTCCAAACGATCAACACCTGGTCAACCCATCCAAACGGTCTTGGACCGGTTGCTCCCAAACATTATTGTGAAACTGTTTGCCTTCAAACGATTTTGAAACCGTTTGCTTTCAAACGGTTTTGAAACCGTTTGAACAAACTTGGGAGACCGTTTGTTAAAGTGGATTTTGGATAAACATTGGAAATAACGTCATCATCTCTACCTCAAGAACAGGGGTTGTTCTTCATGGATTTGATAGCAAGAACACTTAAAAGTGTCTAAGAAGAAGAATAAGCAATATTTCTTAAGAAAGAAGGATGCAATAGCAAAGCTTAAGGGTTAGAGTTATAAAAACCGCCTTTAGATCTGGTCTAGAGCTCCAAGATTCATAGTTTTAATGGTGTCTTGAGCTCCAGAGGTTGTCCAAGGTCCGTTCTTCAAGATTTGGATGAAGAAGATGACTAGAAAGAAGAATTGTGTAAGGAACACTAACAAACCAACCTTGTATTAGGGTTTCCTCCATGAATTCGAGCTAGGAGATGATCAAAACTTACCCAAACCAGCTTGGTCATCCTCCTATGCTCCTGAGCTTCTCCTTAGTCGGCCAAAGCAAGGGGATGAGAAAAGAAACTAAGGGAAACGATCCCTTGCTTTGTTGTAAAAAGGTTGCTTATATATTTTATGGGTATTTTCAAGGCAAAGGAAAAGATTGTTATTTCTTTTATTCCCTAATCATTTCCACCATGGCTTACTCCCTCCATGGCCAAATTTATTTCTCCTAAACACATGCAAAACCTCTCTCTTATCCAAGGTTAAAGGAAAAGAAACCAAACACCTTACTTAGTTGCATATATAAAAGGTCATTTTGCTTAAAACTTGGTTACTTAAATATTAAGGTGATCTTTCTTACTTGTTCACATGAGGCGCCCCTCTCATTTTCTTTTCTCTACTTGATGCCAAAAAACATGAGAGATATTCTAGAGGGTATATTTTACATGTTGGACCCTAGGTTTTGGGTAATTTACATATTACACCAAAACTAGGTTTTAAAGCACAAAGATTGCTCTACAAGTTGTATCTTGGTGCCCAAACTTGTGGAATCCATTCCACTACATAATATTCATTCATATGATGTCTCAACATCATAGGAACATCTCAACATGTGCAATTTGCAAGTTAACCCCTTTAATTGGGTAATTTGCACTTTAGTCCATATTTATCAAAACAATATTACAACATTATACAAAAAGGACTGAAATGGAAATATATGTTCCTCAGAAGCTTTAATTACACTTCATAAGATAACCAAAAGTATCTAATTACATATTTAAGCAAAACACCTAGGGTTAGTTCATAACCCAGGTCAGGGATGTTACAAATTATCCACCCCTTACAAGGATTTCGTCCCCGAAATCAACAAAACATATTAAGAGAAAAGAGTAGGGTATTTCCTTCTCATATCTTCCTCTAGTTCCCATGTGGCTTCTTCAACACCATGATGATTCCAAAGGACTTTCACAAGACTTATGTCTTTCTTTTTCAGCTTTTTAATTCTTTTATCAAGGATCGATACAGGTCCTTCCTCATAAGATACATCATCATTTAGTTCTACTTCCATAGGTTGCAGAACCGATTCTGTATCAGGGTGACATTTCCTAAGAATGGAAATGTGGAACACAAGGTGTAACTTCTGTAATTCGGGTGGTAACTCTAGCTTATAGGCTACCTTCCCAATCCGTTCAATGATTGGATAAGGCCCCATAAACCTAGGATCTAACTTTCCTTTCCTTCCAAATCTAAGAACTCCTTTCCAAGGTGAGACTTTGAGGTACACTCTGTCTCCAACCTGGAACTCTAAAGGTCTATGATGTTTATCAGCATTTGATTTTTGCCTATCCTGTGCAGTCTTTATCTGTTGTTGTATTACTTTAATCTTCTCAGTGGTTTGCTGCACAAGATCAGGACCTAAAAGTTGATATTCACCAGTTTCATACCAACATAGGGGTGATCTACAACATATACCATACAAAGCTTCATAAGGTTCCATGTCAATTCTATGTTGATAGCTATTATTGTAGGCAAACTATATCAAGCTTAGGTGTAGATCCCAACTCCCTGTAAACTGAAGAACACATGCTCTAAGCAAGTCCTCCAAGGTCTGTATAGTCCTTTCTGACTGTCCATCAGTCTGTGGATGAAAGGTTGTACTAAACCTTAATTGTGTGCCTAAGGATTTATGAAGTCGCTCCCAAAAATGACTCGTAAATTGGGGACCTCTATCAGAAACAATGGTTAATGGTACTCCATGCTGTCACACTATTTCATCAACATATAACTGTGCCAACTTCTCAATAGAATAGGTTGTTTTGACAGACAAGAAATGTGTTGTCTTTGTCAACCTATCAACTATTACCCAGATGGAATCGTTTCCTTTGGTTGTCCTGGGTAGGCCAACAACAAAGTCCATGGTTACATGATCCCATTTCCACTGTGATATGGGAAAAGGTTGCATTGTTCCTGCAGGCTTCTGATGTTCAGCTTTAACTTGCTGACACACAGGACACCGCATAACAAACTCATCAACGTCTTTCTTCAAACCAGGCCACCAATACATATCTTTCAAATTTTAATACATCTTGGTGCTTCCTGGATGCATAGCATACATTGAAGAATGAGCTTCTTCCAGGACTAACTTTCTCAAGTTATCCACATCCGACACTATCATCCTACCATGATAACATGATACTTGATCATCTGAGTCATGGAAACCCTCTCGTTTCTCATTATCATACTCTAATCTGATCTGTTGAACTGCAGCATCAACTTGTTGTGCCTCCTTGACCTGTTGTCTCAGGGTAGGTTTTATATACATCTCAGCTAACAACCCGGCTAACAATGATACTCTCAACTGTACATTGTCTTGCCTTAAGGAGATAAACATATCTCTCCTTGAGCACACTAAGGAATTCAATTGTGCTCTATCTAAAGTTGGTATTGCTGATTTCTTACTTAAAGCATCAGCAACCACATTGGCCTTCCCTGGATGGTAATCAATTGTACAATCATAGTCCTTGATTAACTCCATCCAGCGACGTTGCCTCATGTTAAGCTCATGCTAAGAAAAGATATATTTAAGATTCTTATGGTCTGTGAAAATATGGAACGTCTCTCCATAAAGATAATGTCTCCAGATCTTCAAGGCATGAACTAAAATAGCTAGTTCTAGATCGTGTGTCGGATAATTCTCCTCGTGTTTCTTAAGCTATCGGGAAGCAAAAGAAATCACTTGTTTATCCAGCATCAACACACATCCTAGTCCATTCTTAGAGGCATCACAGAAAACTATATACCCTTTTCCCTGCTCGGGTAATAGAAGGACAGGTGCACTTGTCAACCTCTCCTTCAACAGCTGAAAGGATTGTTGACACTTATCACTCCAGGCAAAAGGAACATCCTTCCTGGTCAACTTAGTCAAGGGTAAGGCTATGGAACTGAAGTTCTTAATGAACCTCTGATAATAGCCTGCTAATCCTAAGAAACTACATATTTATGTTGATGTCTTCGGCTGCTCCCATTGCAGGACATATTTTACCTTTTTAGGGTCAACACGTATACCTGAAGAAGATATTACGTGTCCAAGGAAAGAAACTTCTGGTAACCAAAACTCACACTTGCTAAACTTAGCATATAACTTATGCTCTCTCAGTAAAGTTAGAGCCTGACGAAGATGTTGTTCGTGTTGTTGAGCATCTCTACTATAGATCAGGATGGCATCTATAAAGACAACAACAGACTGATCGAGATAAGGTCAGAAGATTCTATTCATGAGTTCCATAAATGCAGCTGGTGCATTAGTTAGTCCAAATGACATAACTGTGAACTCATAATGACCATACCTTGTCCTAAAAGTAGACTTAGGTATGTCACTACCCTTAATACGTAGCTGGTGATATCCTGACCTCAAATCTATCTTTGAGAAGACGGTTGCACCACACAACTGGTCAAAGAGATCATCAATCCTCGACAGAGGATACTTATTCTTTATTGTTACTTTATTTAATTGTCTGTAATCAATGCACAACCGCATTGACCCATCTTTCTTCTTAACAAAGAGGATTGGAGCACCCCAAGGTGAAGTACTCGGTCGGATGAAACCCTTCTCAAGCAACTCTTGCAGTTGTTTCTTGAGTTCTGCCATTTCAGCAGGCGCCATCCTATATGGTGGTTGTGCTATAGGTTGCATATCTGGGATTAAATTGATCTCAAAATCAATCTCCCGAGGCGGTGGTACACCTAGAAGTTCTTCAGGAAATACATCTTTGAATTACCTGACTATAGGAACTTCAACAGGGTTAGGACTATCCATGGTAGTATCTACTACATGGGCCAAGAATGCATAACATCCTTGCCTCATCAGCTTCTCAGCAACCATAGCTGACACAAGACAGGTAGGTAGAATCTTTCTTTCTCCTTGAAAGATCCATGTGTCACTTTCATCAGTGAACACAACTTGCTTGGATTCACAATCCAAAACAACCTTATACCTTTCTAAGGTATCCATCCCAAGGATTATATCAAATCCATACATCTCAAGTGGTATAAGATCCACTTGAATGTGATGTTCAGTGAAGAAGATAATGTAGGGAGAACACACCTCCTGCAACACAGCAGATCCCCTCAACGGAGTTTCTAACAACAAACTATCTGCTCTATGACTTGTAGTCAAGTTACAGTCAAGAATCACTCTTTGAGTGATAAAGGAGTGCGTAGCACCCGGATCAATTAAAACAGATACAACACAAGATGTAGATATATCAGAATATAACAATTCCATCTGACCTGCCACAACCCGAGGGTTGATCACCGCATCAGGTGGATTCATTGCGTAAAACCTCGTTGTAGCATGTGGTTGATTCGGTGCTTGTTGATTAGGTGTCGATGCTCCAGCTTGGGACGCTTGTCCACGTCCTCTAGCACTTCATGGGAAATGTCGCCTTTAGGATCCTTACTGACTTTGCCTCTAAGGTTGAGTCACACTCACTTCTCTAGCTCTACAATCTTTTATCAGATGTCCCATCTTTCCACATATATAACAACTTCTATTCAGTTGTTGTGGTCTGGGTGGTCCTGTAACTGACATAGATGCTGAACTACGCACTCCTTCTAGTGGTAGGCTTCGTCCTCTACCCCTATTTGACGTCCACTGTGTCTGGGTACTGAATCTAGGTGGTGGTGTAGGTGCAGAAAACCTAGGTTTCTTGAAATCTTTAGATGAAAATCCTTGGAACTGGGGATACATTCTCTTGTTTTGGGTTTGTCTCTTCTCTACTACAGACCTCTCTATCCTCCTGACTGACTCCACAAAGGTAGAAAACCTTTCCCTGTTCTCCAGAGCAGATACAGGGGTGGTCAATTCAGCGTTTAACCCTTTCTCAAAATGCCTAATCCTTTCTTCATCTGTGGTCACCATGTGCAGACAAAACCGCAAAAGCTCCATGAACTTAGCCTCGTACTCGCTAATGTTAATAGGTCCTTGCCTTAACCTCTCAAACTGAGAGATTTTCTCATCCAGAAACGTCTTAGGGAAATATCTATTGATAAATTCCCGTCGGAAAGCTTCCCATTCAATCTCCACACTTGGCCTTTTCTGTTCTTCCATGGTCCACCAATGACCAGCACTCCCCTTAAGAAGATACACATCATGTCTAACCTTCTCAGATTCTGGGATCTTCAGGATTCTAAAGGCATTCTCTAGTTCAGTTAACCACAAGTCAACATCTGCTGGGTCAGGTGTTCTAGCATACTCTGTGGCTCCAACTCGGCAAAGTCGTTCAAATGTCTTGCCGATTCCTTGTCCTTCAGGATGG
This sequence comes from Alisma plantago-aquatica, assembly GCA_963693085.1. NCBI lineage: Eukaryota > Viridiplantae > Streptophyta > Magnoliopsida > Alismatales > Alismataceae > Alisma > Alisma plantago-aquatica. Next base: position 749,058,476 of record OY856413.1, read on the forward strand.
GTAGGTGCCCTAGGTGCAGGTATAGGCATCCTATCAGTCATGTGTGTCATGGCAGTCAAAAACTGCCCAAACATGGCTTGTACGGCTGGGTTCCCCATGTCAGTTGGATTGAACTAGGGTGGTTCAGGCACATGTTCTTCTCTATCTGGGTCTCTTGCACCTCTTCTGGATGCAGCAGCACTACTCTTGGAAACATGTTCTTCATGTGATCTAGACATATTTAGTTTTATCTTCTTCTCCTGAGGAGTAGAAGACACTATCAGACATACTGTAAGACACTTAGAACAAACTCGACATCCTAAATCCTATGTCTCTGTAGACTCAGCGAACCTAGAGCTTGGATACCACTAATTGTGGCGATACTTCTTATAAAACACGAGATTAACTTAAGTGGAAGCGATTCGTTAGCAACGGAATTACTAAAAATCACAAAATTTTAAAACTTTTTGCACAAAGGTACACAACCTGTAAGACGTTTTCATAAAAGAACATAGTAAGTCATTTACATACAGATTCATCATTACATCTCTGTAAAATCTATCTCGAAGATTACAATCATCAGTTTCCATATTAACTGTTCAAGGCAATCTCGAGGCATTAAGCCAAAAATCTCAGATCTACTTTAACATCTACTGACTCCTAGGACCTGAGAGTACAGAGACGACACATAGGACATTCTATCTACAAGACTTGACAGACAGTGTCTCCACCTGAGGATCATTGTTGTCCCGGATGTTGTTGCTGTTGATGTTGTTATTCACCCACAGAAAGGTTTCTTCCTCTTCTTTGGCAATTACCTAAAAATTTAATCCCACGGGGGTGAGACAATTGAATAATTGTCCCAGCGATAGTTATAACTCTCCGCTAGAAGTATTGTTATTGCAATAATGGAATAACATTAAATAGTAGAACTATAATTATACAACAGTAGGTATAACATTGAATAAGCTAAGTAGAACAATATTTCTTAAGCAATCATTTCAATTATAACTTGATTGGATAATAAGACATATATCAATAAAGAATATGAAGAATATGTATACTATTTATTTAACTAGAACACTATAAACAATGTAACATCATTCATTGTTTCTCGTAGCTCAACCTAAGAAAATATGCTACACAACTGATTACGTTTTACAAACATATTTATGCCCTGAGGAGATGAGTTACACCTCTCATACTCCAACCGACCATTACTAAATCGCAATCGGTACCATACATACGTCATCAGAAGAGCCGGATTCCTATGACCTCATCATCCTTAGTCAGTGTGAGGAACCACATGTAGGACATCTTGTATCTTTGCTATAATAGCTTTCCACGGTATTCTGGCAACTTCACTATTAGAGTTACAGTGGCATGTTGTACTCTCTTCTCCATCGAGGGATTTCTTGTTTATCTCACATCGATGCGGCATTAACAACATCATCGGGAGATTAGTGATACATCATCTCAGCATAAAAATTTAATGAAGGATTGAGAGATTAAAGGTACATCTCACATCAAATACTACATTAGGACGTAAGGATATTCACGTCCATAACCCCCACATACTCAAAAGTATGCTCTCCAAGAGTTCCCTTAGGAAAACCATTTTCACCATCATTTAACTTCTGACAATGATGGATCTATGGTCAGGGCTCTACATGATATCATTATACTTGATTATTTAAGTACATTATAGCATTCTTTTAGCAACAATCAAGTTTTCAAACATAAACTAATAAGATAAATGCTATAAAGAAAGAGTGCTAATTGTATCAAGTTCATTTCTCATCTTGTTAATCATTGGGATATCAATCCCTAACCATCCCATCATTATGATTCAAGAACATGGGTGTTCAAACCCTTAGATCATCAAAACACTTGTTATCAAGTAACACATTGATGACTTGATGGGAATGCAGATATTCCTCATGTCTCATACAACCTATCAATCTCATATGTTACCTCTTTCTAGGCAACATAACATATCATTACTTTCAAAACTTATAAAGTGCATTCAATGAATATGACGTCATAACCCTTACCTGGCTATTCTCACTTCTTTATAAAGACCTGCATGGTTAACATTACTGATAGCATGCACATTGTAACTATATCAGCACAATACAAGTTCTTTCCAAATTAAATATACGATACCACGGTCGTGCTATCTTGCACAGTCGTGCAAGAAAAAACCACCACGGTCGTGCTTCATTACATGGTCGTGACATAGAGGATTCACCACGACCGTGTCATATCACCACGGCTGGTTTCTAGGGATAGGTTTCCTTTTTAATTCAATTAGGGTTATTCAACCCCTTTAACTTATAAAGACATAATGATTACTCATTCCATAATCAAGTATAGAGTGTCATGCTTAAAAGCATAACCCAAATTAGGGTTTACTATACACACCATGACATTTCCCTAGATTAAGGTTTACTATTCACATTACATCACAGTACCCTAGATTAGGGTTTACTATTCACATTACAATGAATTAAGATCATACCATCATCATGTGTGAGGATTACTTCCATTAATGCACTCTTATTAGATTAATATTCAGTAATCATCATAATTAGGGTTTTCATGATATCACTATGAATGATCATACCCTAATTAGATGTATTCATACATATTGGAAGCTTGTTACTTAATTCTCATTCATAATAGGAATCTTCTCTCTCTTCTTACTATTAGATGATGTTTACTTCACTCTTGATTAGGTTAAGTTAGATCAACACTGACATCATGGGTTGTGTCATTACTATTGTGGTCATTAAGGCTTACTTGATCAAAGGTATTGATCATTTCATCCCATCAATGGTACCTTTGTAAGGATCACCACTTTGATTATAACATGCATTAATCCACTAATTACTTGGTCCCTTAATCACTTTAGGTATCTATAAGGTTTAGGTTAATCAACTACTAAACCATTTGACCACTAAGGCATCAACGTTCTCAACCTTTTTAGACCTCAAACAGTCTTGGATAACCCTTGAAACCATTTGGTGGTGTTGACCGTTTGGTCCCTTTGACTATTGAAACCGTTTGATAAAGTGCATACTCAAAACCGTTTGCCTAAGGTTGGGTGAAGACCGTTTGGTCTTGTTGACCGTTTGGTCAGGTTTGACTTTGAAACCGTTTGAACAAAACCAACCTTGAAACCGCATGGGAACCAAACGGTTTGGGATCATTTAGTCCCAAACGGTCTTGAGACCGTTTGGACTCAAACGGTCTTGAGACCGTTTGGAACAAACCACCTCAAAACCGTATGGACCAAAAAGTGTCTCAACTATTCCAATCAAGATAGGGTTTCCAATGTTGAACCCCTCATTTGGTCATGCACTTGTTAGCCACTCATCAATTGAGTAAATTAGGTCAACCTTCAACTGATTTGATACTCAATTGACCCTCAATTGATCACCAATTGGGGCTAGGATCAATTGTATTAGGGTTTGAAATTGATCACCCTTCAACATGTTTCAACATGAGTCTAATTGATTTGAACCCATAGAACCATTAATCAATTTGGTCATGACCTGACCCCAAACGGTCTTGGGATCGTTTGGATGACCTCCAAACGGTCTTGAGACTGTTTTCTCAAGTCAACATCAAAAACTAACCCAACCTATTAAGGTTTGACTCATAGATTTGATCATTAGGTCACTAATTAATTGCACTTCAACCTAGAGCCTTTGGATTTGTAATCACTTGACCATAGTCAACCCTAGACCTCCAAACGGTCTTGGGATCATTTGGACATCCTCCAAATGGTCTTGAGACCGTTTTCCTAAAATATCATCATAAACCAAGTCATTCACTTAAGGGTTGAACCCTAGGTTTGGTCACCAAATCAACACTTAATTGTTTAACAATTTGATATGTTTGGACCCTCAATTAGTCAACTCCACTTAAACCTAGACCTCCAAACGGTCTTGGGTCATCACCAAATGGTCTTGAGACCGTTTGAGTGATCCCCAAATGGTTTTGAAACCGTTTGGGCCACTCAACCCAAACTTCAACATGATTGGATTATTGAAATCAGCAATAGACCCGATTAGGGTTTAGGTGACTAATGGGCCTTCAATTGATGATTTACTTGGAATTACTTGATGATTTTTGGTGGGTGATTAGTTCATATTGTTTACAAAAGATCTCCAAATGGTCAACACCTTGTCAACCCATCCAAACGGTCTTGGACCGGTTGCTCCCAAATGTTCTTGTGAAACCGTTTGCCTTCAAACGGTTTTGAAACCGTTTGCTTTCAAACGGTTTTGAAACCGTTTGAACGAACTTGGGAGACTGTTTGTGAAAGTGGATTTTGGATAAACATTGGAAATAACGTCATCATCTTCTACCTCAAGAACAGGGGCTGTTCTTCATGGATTTGATAGCAAGAACACTTAAAAGTGTCTAAAGAAGAAGAATAAGCAATATTTCTTAAGAAAGAAGGATGCAATAGCAAAGCTTAAGGGTTAGAGTTATAAAACCCGCATTTAGATCTGGTATATAGCTCCAAGCTTCGTATCTTTAATGGTGGCTTGAGCTCCAAAGGTTGTCCAAGGTCCGTTCTTCAAGATTTGGATGAAGAATATGACTAGAAAGAAGAATTGTGTAAGGAACACTAACAAACCAACCTTGTATTAGGGTTTCCTCCATGAATTCGAGCTAGGAGATGATCAAACTTACCCAAACCATCTTGGTCGTCCTCCTCTGCTCCTGAGCTTCTCCTTAGTCGGCCAAAGTAAGGGGATGAGAAAAGAAACTAAGGGAAACGATCCCTTGCTTTGTTGTAAAAAGGTTGCTTATATATTTTATGGGTATTTTCAAGGCAAAGGAAAAGATTGTTATTTCTTTTATTATCTAATCATTTCCATCATGGATTACTCCCTCCATGGCCACGTTTCTTTCTCCTAAACACATGAAAAACCTCTCTCTTATCCAAGGTTAAAGGAAAAGAAACCAAACACCTTACTAAGTTGCATATATAAAATGTCATTTTGCTTAAAACTTGGTTACTTAAATATTAAGGTTATCTTTCTTACTTGATCATTCACATGAGGTGCCCCTCTCATTTTATTTTCTCTACTTGATGCCAAGAAACATGATAGATATTCTAGAGGGTATATTTTACATGTTGGACCCTAGGTTTTGGGTAATTTACATATTACACCAAAACTAGGTTTTAAAGCACAAAGATTGCTCTACAAGCTGTATCTTGGTGCCCAAACTTGTGGAAACCATTCCACTACATCATATTCATTCATATGATGTCTCAAGATTATAGGAACATCTCAAAATGTGCAATTTGCAAGTTAACCCTTTAATTGGGTAATTTGCACTTTAGTCCATATTTATCAAAACAATATTACAACATTATACAAAAATGACTGAAATGGAAATATATGTTCCTCAGAAGCTTTAATTACACTTCATAAGATAACCACAAGTATCTAATTACATATTTAAGCAAAACACCTAGGGTTAGTTCATAACCCAGGTCAGGGATGTTACACTAATCTTGTGCAATATGATGACAAACCAGAACCCTGATAATAAAGTAGTGGGTAAAACCTCATAAAGGTGAAATATCTTAAATGATTGATTATATGCAACCTTATTATAGGCAATGCCTTAACCTGAAATGAATCCATACCATTAAAGGTAGTTGTACCATTCTTGTGTGTGACCTATGCACTTCATGATGAAAGTGATAGGTTGATGGATGAAAGTATTAAGATGGGAAATACCTTAATACAAGATAAGCTGATAATTCAAGATAGTTAGAGGTGATGAGGAAAGTGATACATCAAGATGTGATAGATATCATTTTTAGCATTTCAGGGTTGATATACCTTAATGCATTTCAAATCCTATATATATATATATATGTATATATATATATATATATATGGGTAAGAAGCACATGAAGTGTGTTACACAACTGTTACAATGAAATGTAATGAGTTTGATGCACTGTGATAAGTGTTGACTATATATACCTTGAGAATGGGGTTAAGCCAAATTAATGAGTATGATGTAATCATACCATGATGAGGATGAGAAATGAACTCATAACTTGAATTGACGATCATTAATGCTATATGAGGAGAATAATGATCTTTGAGTAATTACTTAAGATATCTTTGAATATCCCAGAGGTATGGAATAATGAATTAAGGGTTGTACAGATAATATAATCATGAAACCCTAATTAATGAGAAATGGGAAACCCTAACCCTAATTTTGGGTATAGGGAATAAAAAGCCCTACTTGATAGTAAACCCTAATCCTGATAAAGGAACAGTGGTGTTACTATTGTATCACATGATGTGATAAATGATTTGTATGACTGTTATCATGACTAAAAATACATGCATATATTATGAGATGATGAACATAGCCAGTTTTGAGCTATGACATTTATATAACAAATGGTTTATTAGCCTTATGTGCCTAAATGTTGTTGTTTCTTAGTAAAAGTAACAAATGTGCATGGACCTTTTGAGTCATATGAATAAGATGTTGCTTGGAAAGAGGTGACAAGACACTTTATGGGCCTTGTGAGCCATGAGAAAGGTTGTTGCCTAGTGAGAGGTAATAAGATGTTTTAATGGGCTTGAGAATCACATGAGCAAGTTGATAACTAGTGAGAGGTATCGTGATGATTATGAAAGTCTCTTCTAAGGGATGATAATGTTTATAATGAACCAATGAATGTACATGATTGACATAGTTCATTACGTGGAATAGATGCACATGATTGGCATAGTTCAATACCTGGAATAATAATACAGGATTGACATAGATCAATACCTGGAATGTATGCACAGGATTGGTTAAGTCCCAATACCTAGAATAATAACACAGGATTAGTTAAATCCCAATACATGGAATAATAACACAGGATTGGTTAAATCCCAATACCTGGAATAATGTCACAGGATAGGTAACAACCCAATACCTGGAATAACTGCACAGGATTGGTAGCAACCCAATACCTGGAATAGTTGCACAGGATTGACATAGTTCAATACCTGGAATGGTTACACATGATTGACATAGTTCAATACCTGGAATGGTTACACAGGATTGACATAGTTCAATACCTGGAATAGTTGCACAAGATTGGCATAGTCGAATACCTGGAATGGTTACATAGGATTGGCATAGTCCAATACTTGTAATGATAACACATGATTGATACTAATCCAATACCTGCAATGATGTTACAGGATTGGAATTAACCCAATACATGTGATGATGTTACAGGATTGGTATTAACCCAATACCTATAATGATGATACCGGATTGGTAATAACCCAATGCCTGTATTGAGGATATATGAGTACCTGGTGGATATAAATTCCTTAGTTGTTAACAGATTGGCTAAGGATAATAGATTGAAACAAGAATGTTTCACGGATGACATGTCAAGGTAATGTGTGTCACAAGAGAAGTTTGACATGATGGTTAAACTGTTATACATGTTTTTCCTATTCCTTATTAAGAGAATAGATGATCTATTGCTCTATCATAAATAGTTGCAATGCTTTTCAAAGTTGAGAGTGCTTTAAACTGCTTATCCTCTGCCCAGTTTTATATCATTAAACTGCAATAATAATGTTTGTGGTGGGAGTTATATCTCTCGCTGGGGCAATTTTCAATTGTCTCACCCTGTGGGATCCAACATTTTTAGGTGGATGAGCATAGAGGAGATTGAGAACATCTTGCAGAGGCAGAATTTCAACAGTAACAATGACAGTAGTGACAACTCAGGTTGAGTGTACTGTCTGTCGTGTTTCGTAGATAGAAGTCCTATGTGTTGTGTCTGTACTCTCAGGTCCTCGGAGTTGATAGTTAGCACTTTTAATGAATCGTTTAATATTTTGGCTTAATGCCTCAAGGTTCTTATGTCGTTTGTGTTTAGTTTTTAACAAGGCAGTTGATATTGTAACCTATGAGAAAAGATGGTACACGTTATGTACTTATGAACCAGGATGTAAATGTAATACATTGGTTCTTGTTGAAAGAGCTTTCCTATGAATGGATCTCTTTGAAAAAGGTTTTAATTTTTAGTGCTTTTCAGTAATATGTTGTTAGTAATTGCTTCCGCTTAATTAATAACTTTTGTTAAAACGCTTCGCTACAATTTAGTGGTATCAGAGCTCTAGGTTCGCTGAGTCTACAGAGACATAGGACTAAGGAATCGAGTCTGTTCTAAGTGTACTTCGGTGTATCTTATAGTACCTTCTACTTATGCAGAAGAAGATATATAACTCCAAGATGTCTGGAGAACACAAGGAACACGTTGCCAAGAGCAATGTTGTTGCACCAGTGGAAGGTGCAAGGGATCAGGCAAGGGAGGAACCAGTGCCTGTGAATCCCCCTATTGATGAGATCATGATGAGAAACCCAGATTTTTCTACCCTGTTTGAGCAATTCATGACTGCAGCGACGCATATAATAGACCGGATGCCGGTACCACCATCCAGGGCACCAGTTCCCAATGAGGGATATGGGTCTGGTAAGACCTTTGAGCGATTATGTCGTGTAGGAGCCATAGAATATGCTGGAACATCTGACCTAGCAGATGCTGATCTCTGGCTCACTGAGTTAGAAAAGGCTTTTAAGATCCATAGTATCCTGGATGTTGACAAAGTTAAACATGATGTGTACCTTTTGAAAGGTAGTGCTGGACATTGGTGGGATATAGAAGAAATAAAAAGGAATGATGAAGAGGTTGGATGGGAGGAATTTCATCGAGAATTCATCAATAAGTATTTTATAAAGACTTATTTAGATGAAAAGATCTCACCGTTTGAGAAGATACGACTGGGAGCCATGTCAATAAGTGAATATGAGGTTAAGTTCATGGAACTTCTACAATTTTGTCCTCAGATGGATGCTACTGAGGAGGAAAAGATTCGACATTTTGAGAAAGGATTGAATGACGGATGTCCATTCCGGCATCTTCCCTAGAAAGTAGGGAGAGGTTTGCCACATTTGTGGAGTCTATACGGAGGATAGAAAGGTCTACAATAAAGAAACATGAGACATACCTTAAAAGGAAGACTACACAGTCACAGGAACAGTGCAGTAGTGGCAACAAACAACCAAAATCTTCACCAGTCCAACCACAATATAGTGCACCTATGCAGGGGTCATCAAGTTGGGGTCGAGCTTGTCATAAATGTGGATATCTAGGACATTTTAGACAACAATGTCCAAGGAGAAATAGTGAGGTGACCCAACAGTCAAGGCATAATCTGCAAAACCCACAAGGACCTCAGTCCAGTGGAGCAGATGGTGGAGGACAAAGACAAATGTCACAGTTTGGTCCATCTACTTCTGGCAGTAGAGGACAAAGGCAATAATAAATAACAACTATGTCCATGTGTTGGGTCAGATAAGATGCTAGTTATCTTGTTAAAGGTAGACTTGTCAAGATAGAACTTTCTATTTTGAGTTACCTTCTATTTTCTACTATAAGAAAAATAGTTGTTGTTTAGTTCATCTGTATAATCCTTTAAGGATATGAGAATGAGATAAAAAGAATGAAAACTTATGTTCAGTTTAATATTCTCTTATATGTTTGAAAATTTCTCCTTACATGCAGAAAGGGAAAAGATGTAAAAGAAACACTCAGAGAAAATATGAGATACTAAGTAGTGAAATTTAAGAGATGTTAAGAACATGGAACATAATATAAAACAAATACATACTACCTAATTTTAGTTCTTGAATACCCTGGCCAGGTATTCATTTATTGAAGGCAAGGTAAGTATGACATATTTAGATTGTTATCTTTTTTATTACTCTGATCAAGTAATCATTCTGAAACAATCTCAAGAGTTTAAAGAAGAAGGAGATGTGGCATGGATATTTCTACCACATTCTAATCGATATATGAAGGAATTTGATTTACTCATAAATAAACTTAAAAAGGAAAATGAGGATGTAGTGTGTTATCAACACATGTGTAGATACCAAGGTAAGAGATTCTGGTAACTGAGAAACATCAGGCTATCTTATGATAGTTACATGGAATGGTTAACTGTGGAATCAGTCCAGTTACCTAATGTAGTATGGACATCATATGTTAGGGGTTTATGCTTTGCATAAACATAACATTGATGAGAATGATCTACTTGAAGGAATAATTGTAAAAATACTACAATAAAAGTTTGTCAAATTAGATTAAAAACAACCTCTATCTAAGTGAGAAAAGTGTTACCTGACCTAGAAATAACTCCACAGTCAATAATGAAAGGACAGTGGAGTATGTATCCCATGTGTATGATTCCATGGGAATTTTGTGTAAAAGGACTCTGTATTGACAAAAGTTCTATGGTGTCTCCATAACAATGAGATGTTATGAGGAGACTTGATAATATAACGCATGAATAATATCTGTCTCCTTTTATCTGGGATTTTGAGGACGAAATCCTTGTTAGGGGTTTATGATTTGTAACATCCCTAACCTGGGTTATGCCTTAACCCTAGGCATTTTTCTTAATAAGGTTAATTATAAGCTTGCCCTTATTTCTTGGAAATTAATTAAGGATCAAGAGGAACTCATGTTTCAATTTTAGTCCTTTTCAAATAATGTTGAAACATTGTTTTGCTTATTTTGGACTAAAGTGAAAATTACCCAAGTTGAGGGGTTTATTTGCAAATTGTGCATGATAAAATGTTTATCATGTGTTTAAGAATCATGAGAGTGAAAATAATGCAGAGGTATGGCTTGTGATAGCCTGAATACCAAGAAAGAGATGATAAAGCAATGTTTGTGCATGAAAAACCTAGTTTTGGTGTAATGTGCAATTTACCCAAAACCTAGGGTGCAATATGCAAGTTACCATTTCAAAAAGGTCCCTAATTCTTCTTGGCATCATGTGGAGTAAAGAAAATGAGAGGGGCGTCTCATTTGTATCTCTTTGAAGGAGAGAGAATCTTGATATTAAAATAATCAAGATTTAAGCATAATGGGAACATTAGTTCAAATTAATGCAAAAATAAATAAAATAATTGAAGGGCCTTCAACAAAAATTAAAATGGTTGGATTCATATGTGTGTGTACGTCCTTGAGCTTTGCAAGTACCACAAAATATCCTAAGGAGGTGAAAATTCCACTCACCTTATTATAAGGAAAAGAATTTCCACTCAAATATATATATTAATATTATAAGGGATTAAGGTGCTTAATTTCTTTTCCCATAATCCATGGATAATGGAAGGGATCTAGGTGGGATAGAGTTTCCTTTGCTTGAAAGAAACCAAGGGGGAAGTGGTGGCAACAATTTTGGAATTAAATGTTTTTTATAAAACATTTTCTCTCTCATTGATTTTCTTATAAAAGAGCCCTTTACCACCCAAACCAAGGACTTTTTTGGATCCCTTTCATCTCCTTGCTTGAAAAAACGACTAAGGGAGCTAGGAACAGCAGGAAGGACGCCCTCAACCTGTTGGTAAGTCCTTGATCTTCGTTCTTCTTGATTTCATGGTGAAAATCATAAAACAATGCATAATTCCTTCATTTCTTCACTCCATCTTCAACCCTAGCAGATCCTTTCACTCGAAAAGCTTGAGAACGGACCTTGGGAGGTTGCTAGAGCTTCATCCACCATTGGATCCATGGAGCTTGAAGCTTTTAAGCTCAATTGAAGGTGGGTTATATAACTTGAACCCTTAATATTTGTTATTGAACTCAATTTCTCAATTCAATTGATTCAATTGTTATTCTTGCAATAGCTTTGTTTGATTGATGGAGTGGCCATGGAAATGGCAGTAGTTTTCGTGAGTCTAAAGGTTGATGATGATAACATGTTCAAAAGCACACATCTCAACCAATAACAATGGCAAACGGTATTGGACCTTTGGTCCAAACGTTTCACCAAACCGTTTGAGCCCAAACGGTCTTGAAACTGTTTGGGACCAAACGGTTTCAAAACTATTTGGAGGGTTAGTGGTTGATCCTTGATTGTTGGATAAAGATCTAATGGTTTTGATTGATGAATCCTTCAATTGAATAACCAATAGTCAATTCAATGGTGGAATTGCAATTGATTAGATTGATGAATGGCCTAAAGAGCCCTTGCGGTTTTGGGACTGATTTGGCCCAAGCGGTTTTGGGACTGATTTGGCCCAAGCGGTCTTGAGACCGTTTGGGGGCAAACGGTTTCAAAATTATTTGGGGTCAAACGGTTTCAAAATCGTTTGGTGATGAAACCTCAAAACTGAATAGAGTTAAATTGTGATTCAATCATTTGGAAATTGAAGGTAATGATTGTTCCAATTACCCAATGATTGTTAGTAATAATAATCAATGAAGGTACAAAGGTTGAAACCCTAATAGTACCTAAGTGATTAGTATCAATTAATGGATGAACCCTAATTGCTTATAAGAACAATGACTTGGTACACTATGTCAATTATAGCTGTATGTACTTGATTGAAGGATTGACATTACCTAATCAAGTTGAAAGGATGAAAGAATGGAATTCATACATGAGTATGAATCATGTGGTGATTAAGGGTATGATCCTTAAGAAAAGAGATCATGAAACCCTAATCATGAGCAAAAACCCTAATTGACAAGGTTGCTGAACTCTAACCCTAATTCAGGGCAATTCTAATTGAAACCTTAATCCAGGGTAAGGATGTAACCCTAATCCAGGGTGATGATATATGTGAACCTAATTAGAGATAATTGAACAGTAAACCCTAATTATGGGAATGGAGAGTGAAACTCTAATTGGGATGAGTATCTCTAATTGATATGACATGTAAAACCCTAATTAAGGGTGATTCCATGTGAAACCATAATTGAGGTTGATTCCATGAGAAACCCTAATTGAGGGTGATGTTATGAGAAACCCTAATTAGGATGAATAGTAAACTTTAAAGTTTAGGTAATATGATGTGAAAGCCTAATTAAGGATTATGCTATATGCAATCCCAACTTTAATGAAGTGTATATCTAAGTGAAACCCCAAAGCCATAATATAGGGTAAATGTATGTGAAACTCTAATTGGAGTTATAATATATGAAGCCCTAATCTTGTGCAATATGATGACAAACTAGAACCATGATAATAAAGTAGTGGGTAAAACCTCATAAAGGTGAAATATCTTAAATGATTGATTATAGGCAACCTTATTATAGGCAATGCCTTAACCTGAAATGAATCCATACCATTAAAAGTAGTTGGACCATTCTTGTGTGTGACCTATGCACTTAATGATGAAAGTGATAGGTTAATGGATGAAAGTATTAAGATGGGAAATACCTTAATACAAGATAAGCTGATAATTCAAGATAGTTAGAGGTTATGAGGAAAGTCATACATCAAGATGTGATAGATATCATTTTTAGCATTTCAGGGTTGATATACCTTAATGCATTTCAAATCCAATATATATATATATATATATATATATATATATATATATATATGGGTAAGAAGTACATGAAGTGTGTTATACAACTGTTACAATGAAATGTAATGAGTTTGATGCACTATGATAAGTGTTGACTATATATACCTTGATAATAGGGTTAAGCCAAATTAATGAGTATGATGTAATCATACCATGATGAGGATGAGAAATGAACTCATAACTTGAATTGACGATCATTAATGCTATATGAGGAGAATAATGATCTTGAGTAATTACTTAAGATATCTTTGAATATCCCAGAGGTATGGAATAATGAATTAAGGGTTGTACAAATAATATAATCATGAAACCCTAATTAATGAGAAATGGGAAACCTTAACCCTAATTTTGGGTATAGGGAATAAAAAGCCCTACTTGATAGTAAACCCTAATCCTGATAAAGGAACAATGGTGTTACTATTGTATCACATGATGTGATAAATGATTTGTATGACTGTTATCATGACTAAAAATACATGCAGATATTATGAGATGATGAACATAGCCAATTTTGAGCTATGACATTTATATAACAAATTGTTGATTAGCCTTATGTTCCTAAATGTTTTTGTTGCTTAGTAAAAGTAACAAATGTGCATGGACCTTTTGAGTCATATGAATAAGTTGTTTCCTGGAAAGAGGTGACAAGACACTTTATGGGCCTTGTGAGCCATGAGAAAGGTTGTTGCCTAGTGAGAGGTAATAAGATGTCTTAATGGGCTTGATAATCACATGAGAAAGTTGATACCTAGTGAGAGGTATCGTGATGATTATGAAAGTCTCTTGTAAGGGATGATAATGTTCATAATGAACCAATGAATGTACATGATTGACATAGTTCATTACCTGGAATAGATGCACAGGATTGGCATAGTTCAATACCTAGAATAATAACACATGATTGACATAGATCAACACCTGGAATGTATGCATAGGATTGGTTAAGTCCCAATAACTGGAATAATAACACAGGATTGGTGAAATCCCAATACCTGGAATAATAACACAGGATTGGTTAAATCCCAATACCTGGAATAATGCCACAAGATTGGTAACAACCCAATACCTGGAATAACTGCACAGGATTGGTAGCAACCCAATACCTGGAATAGTTGCACATGATTGACATAGTTCAATACCTAGAATGGTTACACAGGATTGACATAGTTCAATACCTGGAATGGTTACACAGGATTGACATAGTTCAATACTTGGAATAGTTGCACAGGATTGACATAGTCCAATACCTGGAATGGTTACATAGGATTGACATAGCCCAATACTTGTAATGATAACGCAGGATTGATACTAATCCAATACCTACAATGATGTTACATGATTGGAACTAACCCAATACCTGTGATGATGTTACAGGATTGGTATTAACCCAATACCTGTAATGATGATACCGGACTGGTAATAACCCAATGCCTGTATTGAGGATATATGAGTACCTGGTGGATATAAATTCCTTAGCTATTAACAGATTGACTAAGGATAATAGATTGAAACAAGAATGTTTCATGGATGACATGTCAAGGTAATGTGTGTCACAAGAGAAGTTTTACATGATGGTATAAAATAATGGATAAATGTTATACATGTTTTTCCTATTCCTTATTAAGAGAATAGATGATCTATTGCTCTATCATAAATAGTTGCAATGCTTTTAAAAGTTGAGAGTGCTTTAAACTGCTTATCCTCTGCCCAGTTTTATATCATTAAACTGCAATAATAATGTTTCTAGTGGAGAGTTATATCTCTCGCTGGGGCAATTTTAAATTGTCTCACCCTGTGGGATCCAACATTTTTAGGTGGACGAGCACGGAGTAGATTGAGAACATCTTGCAGACGTAGAATTTCAGCAGCAGCAAGGATAGCAGTGACGGCTCAGGTTGAGTGTATTATCTGTCGTGTTTCGTAGATAGAAGTCCTATGTGTCGTCTCTGTACTCTCAGGTCCTCGGAGTTGATAGTTAGCTCTTTTAATGAATCGTTTAAGATTTTGGCTTAATGCCTCGAGGTTCTTATGATGTTTGTGTTTAGTTTTAAACAAGGCAGTTGATATTGTAACCTTTGAGAAAAGATGGTACAAGTTATGTACGTATGAACCAGGATGTAAATGTAATACATTGGTTCTTGTTGAAAGAGTTTTCCTATGAATGGATCTCTTTGAAAAAGGTTTTAATTTTTAGTGATTTTCAGTAATCCGTTGTTAGTAATTGCTTCTGCTTAATTAATAACTTTTGTTCGAACACTTCGCTACATTTCTATTCTCTCCATCCTTTCATTTTGTCTCCATGGCGTCAAACAGGAGAAAGAGTGCTGCCTCATCCAAGAACCATCTTCCTCTTCCAACTCGCATCTAATACCCTTCGATGATACATTCTTTGTCTCAAATGATGCTCTAAATAGGTACATGGAGCACCATCCTATGAACCCCTTTCTTTTCTTGCCCTTTTTGAGCCAACCCTACGTAGATAAAGGGTCATTGATTAAGTAGCCGAGTTGTTATACGATCACCATCTCTCTACCTTGAGTGTTGAACATGCATGCTATCACAATTCAATAACAACCACAAAATTAATTCATGATTTCTATGCTAATTTACAAATTATGACACTCTCAAACCCCCGCCTAATGCTCAAGTAGTCCTTACTTCCATGATAGCCGTGAATAAATTCCAAGTCTTCGAGGATACCTTGAACATCTTTTTCTTGGGTATTGAGGTGACTGGTACAAGGAGGAAGGATTACCCCAAGTATTTTGACCTAGTTGACTCTGAGGCCTTGTACAAGAAATATGATCTCACTCTTCCTGATATTCATAAAAAGTTGAAGAAGCCTCAGTTTCCCTATAGGAAGAAGTGTATCCTTCACTCCATGGAGCTCATGGAAGAAGCCTCCTTCTTCACCTCCTGGTAGCTTGGGGACGTCCCTCCTCCAATGGTGCAGATGGGCATGAGAATATGGGGGATTATGGAGGAAAATCTAGAAAACTAGGTTTCTAAGGTGGAAATGAAGATGGAAGTGGTGGGTGGAGAGCATAAATGCAAGGAGAATGCACTAAATGCTCAAGGAGTGGGTGGAGAGGGGTAATGGTGGCTAGGATGAGCTAACCTATGTACCCCATCCACCATTTATGTATATATAGGTGGTGGGGAAGCACTAGGGTAAGTGGGGGTAGAATGGAAAAAATAGTGTAAAAAATAGGTAGGGTTGGTTGGTCACCATGATCGTGTTGATGAGCCACTGCCGTGGTGGGGGTGGTATGGGATGGTCATGGGGAGTAAACACGGGAATGGTGTGGAAAGGGTGGTGAAGATGCTAAGTAGGAGGTGCCCATGGCCGTGGTAGAGTGCCATGGTCGTGTTGGGTGAGTAGCACCACGGTCGTGGTGAGTAGTATAGCCGTTTTGGAGAAGGGGGCCTTGATTGTGTGGCAGCAACACAGGCGAGTTGATCTTCAAAGGCCACAGCCATGGCGGATGGCCATGATCGTGGGCGTTCAAGTTGCCTCCCGATTGATTCTGGTGGTCCTTGTGCAAAATTCCCACGGCCGTTGTGGGGAGCCACGACCGTCTTCTCCTCCGCTGGCCACGCCCATGTTGATGGCCACGGTCGTGGTACCTTCAATGGGCCACAGTCGTGCTGATGGCCATGGCTGTGGTGAGTAGGGTGTCGGTCCCTGTTGATTCTGCCAATTCTTCACCATAAAAGACAAGACCGTGGGGGTATTCCCACTGCCGTTTTGGGGTTTGCAGTAGGCAATTGAACTTCATCTTTTGTTGCCCATGGCTTTCTTTGCTTGATGATGATTCTTGACCATTGGGGGTAGGTTGAGGGAGCTTTGGGGCCTTCTTTGGACCCCTCCATGAGTGGAGGAACCTTAGAACTCCTTACTTCTCTCTCATCCATCCAAAGCATGGTCCAAGTACCTGAAAAATAGTGCAAAGGACGTCCATAAGCGCATTTGATGGTAAAACACATATTGGGGGAATTAACTTGCAATCTAACTTCTTTAGATGTGATTAAAGTGAAAAATGGCACGAGATGGAGCCCCAAAATAGGGCTACATCACCACCCCAAACTTAAAACATACTTGTCCTCAAGTATGCTCAAACTCAATCTCTCTTTTCAATTTTCCTTCAATCAACAAGAATGACAAATTAATAGCAACAAAAATTATTGACTACATGGTCTTGGAAGTGACTAAGTGCATGTGTTCCACCTCTCTCCTCTCCTCTTTTACATACCAATCATGAAATGAGAACTGAGCATACAGACTTCAAATATAAAGCATAGAATACACAAGTTGCCCATATGTCCTTCATATCATTCTATGTAAACCATTTCATGCTGGTGTTAATCAAAGATGACTAGGAGTATTGTTTCACTTCCATGCATTCAATCTTATCCCTCGAACCACACTAAATGACCCACGTGGCTGTGGAAAGGGGTAAAGTGAGCTAGATTTGACATTTTCTAGCTCAATGGGTATGAAAGAAGAAGAAAGGGTTGCAGAAAGGATTTTGGAGTGCTATTACATAGAGCACTCTTCTTTTCTTTAATTGAATGCTCTTAAACAAGAGCATCCTTTTATTTTCTTTTTGCTTTCTTTTTCTTTTCTTTTCTTTTCTTCGCCCTTGGTGTAGATAGGGCATATGGTGAATAGAGTGAAGTGAGGAGATAAAGATATGGCCACCCCAAACTTTTGGAGGTGGCCAAGGCTGATTATGTGCACTAGGGCATCTTTACATGTGGCAGAGAGGTATGAAGATGGTGGAAGAATAGTCAGATCAAAGAGGGGTCATTAGTGTAATCTTCAACATAAGATTCCCTGCATGAAAGCTAGTCCAACAGTTCATCAAATGATATCACACCACATGATAGAACAACATAAGATTCACAATTCTATTAATTGATTCCATAGGCTTTAAGCATTTGTAGCTTGCTCAATTCACAAGACAACCAAAACTTTCACAATCTTGAGATAAGTGGTGCACATGTAAAAAGTCAACCAACAAGACCACATAGCAATAGACTCTAAGAAACAACATGCATTTTTAAAGGATTAAAAATTTTATTTCAAATAGTGGAGATTAAGTCAAAACATGTTTTTGGGCAAGAACATTCAAGTTTGGGCAAAATTGCCAAAAATTGTGCCAATTTTCCTTCAATCACATCTTAAACCTACATTATTGAACTTAAAGTAGTAAAATAGGAAAATTATAGCTAGAAAATGCAAAAATACCAAAATTCTACATGAAATGCAATGCATGGCAAAAAGGAGATTTTTTTCTAAAAATTAGGCAAAAATTGCATGAAATTAACTACATGATATGTAAGAATGCAATAAAAAGAGCAAGCACACAAGGTCAGGATAGACAAGTATGAATGTTAGTCAAACCGTTTGATCATCTACAAAAATTTAGCACAAGGCACATAGAGAAAATTGTTGTGAAAGAAGGGCTTACCTCCCTACCACCCCAAACTTTTAAATCATGTACATGTTGTCCTCAGCATGAAATTGAATTTTAGAATAGTAGGGTAAGGGGTATGGGGTTGCGGAAGACAACCACCAAGGGCTGGAGTTGTTAATGTAATACTAGGTGAGTAGGATAGGACCACCACAGCCATGTTGAGCAACACGGCTATTCTGGCTTTCCAGCCACACGACCGTGTTGTGTGGCACGACCGTTCTAGACTTCTTCCTGTAGCTCCTCTATTGATTTGCAATCTTCTCTTCCACTTTGACCTCCTCCTTATCTAAACCCTTTAGCATCATCTTTTCTTCCTTGTGCCTGTGCTAACATGATTCACAAATAGAAAAACTATCAAGTATAGTGTGTGTGTGTTTTTTTTTTTTGAAAACCAAAAGAAAGCATGATAAAATAAGGTTTGAGAATCTCAAACAACGTGGGTTGCCTCCCGCTAGTGCTAAATTTATAGCCTTCAACCGGGCTTGTTGCTCTCTTCACTAAGTATTGACACCCAGGGTGTCTTCCTTCTCTTCCACGGTGATCCTTTCTAGAGTTCTACTATGATCCCTTAGAGCTATGGAAATCAAGTCCATACTTCCGTTCAATATACACTCCTTGGGATGAAGCCCATGTCATCATCATTGCCCAGCTTGTACCTCTCCTCCTCTGTGAATATAAAGAAATCAAACTTTCTCCTTTTATAAGTGACCGTAAGAGTGCCCGTACACGCATTGATTTCCGCACCCACATTGGACAAGAGGGGTCTCCCCAATATGAGGTACTATTTTCCATCAATAGGTCCATAATCCACAATCAGAAAATTGGTCACATATGAAATGTCTATCCTTTGATCCATTGCTACTATTGTGTTTTGCAATATTCCTAAGGGCTTCCTCTTAGTTCCATCACCCAAGACAAGGAAACAATCCACCGGTTCCATTTCATTGAGGCCAAGTCATAGATACATGCTCCATGGCATGATACTTGTCCCTGCACCTAAATCAAGGAGAGCGTGCTCAACAAGGTGTGTACCGATGTAGCAGGTAATGAGAGGAACTCCTGGATCGTCTCTTTTTTCTGGAAATCCAAGGTCGAAGATGAAATTCACTAATTTTGTAGCAACAATTTCCTTGGGTGATAATAGCACTAGTTTTCTCTTCCCCATGCAAACATCTTTCACCAATGAAAAGAATGATTTGATGCCTTTCGTTCCTTGCTTCATGGATCCTAGGAGATTCATGATACTTCTGCCCTTTTCTTGGGGAGATGGACCTTCTAAAGTTTAATGGAATTTCTCACCGATTACATCAAATGTTTCTGCAACACTCATTGGGCCTTGAGGAAGGATGATGGTGATCCTTGCCTCATGTGGAGGTTTTGTCTCCCAACAAGGTATTACATCAAGTGTTTCTATGCCAATGGCATTTGGGGCAGCAAACATGACCTTGTCACAAATAGACGGAAAAGCCAAATCTCTTGCTCTTTCATTACTTCCAAGAGAGGATAGGACAGGTGAGGGTGCTTCTACATTCACTCCGGGAGTAGCAGAAACTCAGGTGCACTTGGCGTTCTCTAACAGTACTTGAGCAGCAAATTCTTTGGGAGCTTTTTGATCTTTGCTAGACCCTTCTAGCATTGAGACTTTGTCATCAAATTCAATCACTTTCTTTTCCCTTTTTTCAAGATTTTGAGAAGATTCTCTCCCCCATATTATAGACACCATATTCACTTGTTCATGGGAAGGAGGAGGGGCTTGTGAAGATGAAGGTGGTAGTGGTCTTTGATGAGGCGAGTTAGGATTTTGGAGTATGCAAGTTGGTTGTTGCGGAGGTTGTTGTGGAGGTGGGGGTTGATATGTATGTGAAGGTGATGGGGGATATTGATAGTTAAATGGGGGTTGGTGAGGTGGCGGAGCATATGGATGTGGTGGCCCTTGGTATTGGAGTAGTGGGGGTGCTTGGCCTCACGGTGGGATGTATGCACCTTAAGTAGCATTCTCATAACCACCACGTTGTTCAAGTTTGTCATTGGTTGAGACGGGAGTCTTCCTTCTTCACAGCGAGCAAGTGAGATTGAGATTTGATCAAGCCTTTGTTCAAGGCGGCTAATATTTTGCCTTTGGGATGACACTTCTCTCTTGACCTCATCCAAATTTCTCAACCTCCCGAGCACTTCCTCTTCAAATTTGGAATTATAGCATGGATTTGGCTGCCCTTGTCCTTGTCCATACTCATTTTGTTGCTTCCATGAGAAGTTTCGATGGTTCCTCCGCTTGGGAGTATAAGTATTAGACAAGGGGCCTTGATTGTTTTGGCTGCCAAAAGAGTGCAAGGCCTGCACTTCTTCATCAACAGAATCGACCGCCATGGTGGATTGGCTAGGAGAACCACCAGCTTGGTTCATCATATCCACCATCATCCTCATCATGTTGGGGTTGGCAACGTTGTGGGCTAGAGCTACAGAAGAAGGTATAGGGACGTAGTTTTGGCCACAATGCTCCCCTTTTGTAGAAACTCGATGGCGGGAGTTTTCAACAAGATGATCGAACAAAGTCCATGATTTGTCGGGTGGCTTTGCCATGAAAGTACCTCCACATGAGGATTCGACGTTGTTTTGGCTCTGATCTTCAAGCCCAGTGTAGAAGGCTTGAACTAGTTGCCACAATATCACTTCATGGTGGGGGCTGTCATGGAGAAGTTTTTGGAACCTCTCCCACGCCTCGTAGAAGGGTTCATTCTCTTTCTGGGCAAAGGAAGTGATGCATCTTCTCATATCGGTTAGCTTAGCAATCAGGAAGAAATTTTTGAGGAATTCATTCTTGACTTCATTCCAGGTTACCAGCTTTGGGTTTGAAATATACCACTCTTTAGCTTTTTCTTTTAGGGAGAACGAAAAGGGGGTTCTCCGGATGGAGTCATCGGTAGCGGCGGGGGTACGAAAAGTGGATCACATCTCAAGGAATGCATCGATGTGATGGTAGGGATTCTCATTCTCCATCCCATAGTAAGTGGGGAGGAGTCCAAGGAGTGTGGGTGGAATGGAGAACTATGTACCTGACATTTGGTCAACTAGGGTGGCAATGGGTGAATTGTACTTCCCTGGGGTGAAATACTCGTGGAGTGGGCGGTTGGGCGATGGTGGAGGTGGTTGAACATTTGCATGAGGGTTGTTGTCTGCAATCTCGGCTTCTCAGTGTTGGTTGTGATGACTTTGGCATCTTCTTCTACTTATCTCGGGGTCATACAACACCAAGTCGGTACAAGTGGAACATGTGTGGTGCATGAACAACTATCACTTGCACAATACACAAACAAGCAACAAGAAACCAAGTTAGAATGGCAATATGCAAAAGTGAATAAAGAATAAAGAATAGAAATGATGAGGGCAAAAGGAAAGGCTAAACTACACTAACTAGCAAGGCCAAGCGCCTCTGTCCCCGATAATGGCGCCAGAAAGCTTGGTGCGTCAAGACAGAGGCATACACACTAGCCAACAAGGGGTGAGTAGATGCACTCCACAGGACTCGAACACACATGTGGATATTTCGAAATTTATATTAGCCCTAACAAAGTTGATCATAATACCAAATAGGTCACCTGCAAGTGCACGGGGTACTATTGTAGCATAAGTGAAGGGCAAGTGTAGGGGTAGATCATGAGGGACAGAGGGGGCACTAGAGCTAGGCTAGCGTTGGCTACGTTCCTAGTGTGGAGATTAGGGTTGAAGGGTTTAAAAGGGGTCTGTTTTGTGATCAATCTAAGTGAACGAACGAGAAAGGCAGAATTGAACCTAAGTTATCTTAAACAAGCAAGTTTAACAATCTAGGTTAACCAAATGACTAAGCAATAGCAAAGGTAAGTTACACTACACTAGAGGAGAAAGAAGCAATTTAGAAATGAAGTTAACCACTAAAGCAAGAAAATATCTAAATTAATCCTAACTTTCAAAACTGAGAAATTGACTAGGTTAAGCAAGAACAACTAGTTATACTAGCATAAGCAAGCAAATAGAGCAAGTTGAGTTTTAAATAAGATGATTAAGGTAAGTGGGTCATTTGGGGATGTAACTTCAATATTAATTGGGGGAGGTTATTGGACAAGCATGGTTCTCATCTTTCATCTAGATTACCAAACCAAACAATAAGGCAAATGCTATTAGAATGTTCCCTATACTACTAATGGAAGACTAGGGTTAGGTGTAATTCTAATAGGATTAGCCAAATGTAGGTTTCTAGGATAAGTGCTATTGAGTAATTGAGGGCCAAGGGTAGAGATGGGAGTAGAGATGAGGGTATTTGAACTCATGCCACTAGCCATTCTAGCCTTTAGAAACCCCTAGGCAATCACATCAACCCCACTTATACTAGAAACTTAGGTCGCGTACCAAGTAGTGGGGAGGGCGTAGGTACGTAGGAACAAAGGGGACTAGCTAGGGATCCCCTATTGGGACCTAGGAGCCATACCTAAGATTGCCACATGCATCCCAATTCTCCTACAACCATGGTACAATCAAGCACTATCAAATAAGTAATTCATAGCAAAATGCATAAATCACAAGCATGGCAATGGGATAAGAGAAAAAAGCATGGAGCAATCATTATAAATAAAAATAAGTTCATTACAAGCCAAAATTCCCCCAACATGGTATCAAAGTCACATTTTACCCTCAAACAACCCAGCAAGAGGGGATTAGCTACACATAATCAATGAAATGGCAAAAGAATGGGGAAGAAGGGGAA
Organism: Alisma plantago-aquatica; assembly: GCA_963693085.1. Classification (NCBI taxonomy): domain Eukaryota; kingdom Viridiplantae; phylum Streptophyta; class Magnoliopsida; order Alismatales; family Alismataceae; genus Alisma; species Alisma plantago-aquatica. Next base: position 749,082,134 of record OY856413.1, read on the forward strand.
GAAACTCCATGGAGCTCATGGAAGAAGCCTCCTTCTTCACCTCCTAGCAGCTTGGGGACGTCCTTCCTCCTCCAATGGTGCAGATGGGCATGAGAATATGGGGGATTATGGAAGAAAATCTAGAAAACTAGGTTTCCAAGGTGGAAATGAAGATGGAAGTGGCGGGTGGAGAGCATAAATGCAAGGGGGATGCACTAAATGCTCAAGGAGTGGGTGGAGAGGAGTAATGGTGGCTAGGAGGAGCCAACCCTCATGCCCCAGCCACCACCTATGTATATATAGGTGGTGGGGAAGCACTAGGGTAAGTGAGGGTATAATAGGAAAAATAGTGTAAAAAAATAGGTAGGGTTGGTTGGTCACCACGGCCGTGTTGATGGGCCGCGACCGTGGTGGGGGTAGTATGGGACGGTTGTGAAGAGTATACATGGGCATGGTGTGGAAAGGGTGGTGAAGATGTTAAGTAGGAGGTTGCCACAACAGTGGCAGAGTGCCACAGTCGTGTTGGGTGAGTAGCACCACGGCCGTGGTGAGTAACACAACTATTTTGGAGGAGGGGACCTTAATCGTGGGGCAGCATCATGGGTGAGTTGAACTTCAAAGGCCACATCCGTGGTGGATGGCCATGATTGTGGGTGTTCAATTCGCCTTCCTATTGATTCTGGGATTCCTTGCATGAAATTTCCACGGCCATTGTGGGGAGCCACGACCATCTTTTCCTTTATTGGCCATGACTGTGTTGATGGCCACGGTCATGGTATATTCAATGGGCCACGACCGTACTGATGGCAATGGCCGTGGTGAGTAGGGTGCATGTCCCTATTGATTGAGCTGATTCTTCACCATAAAAGACACGAATGTGGGGTATTCCCACATCTGTTTTGGGATCTGCAGTAGGCAATTGAACTTCATCTTTCATCGTCCATGGCTTTCTTTGCTTGATGACTATTCTTGGCCATTGGGGGTAGGTTGAGGGAGCTTTGGTGCCTTATTTGGACCCCTCCATGAGTGGAGGAACCCTAGAACTCCTTCCTTCTCTCTCATCCATCCAAAGCATGGTCCAAGTACCTAAAAAATAGTGCAAAGAACGTCCATAAGCGCATTTGATGGTAAAACACATATTGGGGGAATTAACTTGTAATCTAAGTTGTTTAGATTTGATTAAAGTGCAAAATGGCATGAGATGGAGCCCCAAAATAGGGCCACATCACCTACCAGCCCTACCAATGAGGTGACTATGCATACTATGCATACAATCACTTTTACCTTACCCATCCACCTACTACTTTTGCTGCTACACCCTCTATTGTTGGTGGATCTATCCCTACTATTCTACCTCTCCCTAATAGTCCTATAGCTACCTTGGTTGCAAGGCTTGGTACTTCTATGCCTTCTTATCCTCAAGCCCAAGAGTTATATGACCTTGGTATGTAGTGGGCTGAGAAGAATGCCAGGTGGCCCGATCATGGTTTTAGTTCCTCTACCGATGAGGAGATACCAGATCGGGCTAGTGAGGAGGCTACTTCTACTGATGAGGATGCCTCTGTGGATAATGGTGATGATGGTTCTATTGGCTCTGCTAGTGGTTCTGGTGATGAAGGTGATGTTGTTGTCTCTGTTGCTCCTTCAGAAAGAGATGATGACTATGAGCTGGAAGACTTTGTTGATGATGTGGACATAGATGACCTAGATGTTTAGATGTTTTAGTTTGTAGTCTGTAGATGCTCATCATATATATCTTTCTAGACTATTTTGTACTAAAAACATCTGGGCACTTTTTCTGAGTTGTACTATTTATCATCATGTTTTCATCATTTTGGCTTGTAGTTGTTTCCGAGTATATGCACTATGTGTTGTAATCTTAATCGTATGTGCACTTACTCTTTGATTTACTATGTCTCATGAGTCGGTGCCATGTTTACCATATTTTGATTATGAGTTAGATTTCTTTCTTGTCTTGTCTCTGTTTGGTGTATGCTTTGAGATTGCATGTTTTATGGTTGTGGATGTATGTTTGGTTGTGCTTGTAGAAGACCTTTTTCTATGCTTCTACCCCCTTCCTTTTTTATAATATCAAAAGGAGGAAATAAGTTCAACATTTTGAAGCTCAACTGTATTGCTTTTATTGTCTCTGTGATTCTTTTCTTGTTCATTATATGCTTTATCATGTGACTTGCTAAAGGACCATATAGTATATATGTTATATTATTTTGTGTAGAAATACTAACTCTACAGGTAAGAGTAAGCATAGATTGAGGGGGAGTAATTCACAAGGCAAAGTTATAACTTTACATATCCTTTTCAATATGATTGAGGAATTGTTTGTCATTGTCAAAAAGGGTGAGAATGTTGATATGAGAGTTATACATTGTTGATATTTTGATAATGACTTAACCATTCCATTACTATGTATCTAATATGTTTGTTCAAGATTGATTTCATGCTTTAGCCCTAATTTTCAAGTTCAAGTCAAAAGCAATGCAAGTGCGCATTTTAGGAAATCACTCCAAATGACCTTCGATTATTTTTGTAATCACTTGTATTGATGATATGACTTGTAACTAAGATGAGAAAAAATTAGGGACACTTCATTCCAACGTATGGTCACTCAAAAGGCAAATTAGAAAATTTGTCATAGGCTATTTATCGGTCAAGTTTTAAACTCAACCAATCCAGTGATGGATTTTCTGAAGATGACCAATCGGTCGAGTTGCGCACACACAGAAATTGACTGATCGATCAACTAAGTAAAATTGATTTTGATTGATCGGTTGAGTTTCCCAAAACAAACTCGATCGATAGTTTGAAAATTAGCTTTGTCACTTAGTGGATCGGTCGAGTTACCTTTATTGAAACTCGACAAAATGTACTGTACAGAAAACACATAAAAAGTGATTATAAACATTGGAGTGTTGTTTTGAGCAAGAATAGATCCATTGTAACTTGGAAAATGACTATATTTCACACTTAAGTGATCCCACACTCAAGGAAACACCCCCAGCTATAAATAGGATGCCTTGGAGGTCACTCCAAGTTTGCTCATTCATTCTATTCTAAGTCATTGCTATAGTTGAGTGTGTTGCAACTCCTTGATCCCCTTTCTCTCTCTAATTTACAAAGAATTTCTTGATTATGAGTGACTTATTCCAATTGTAAGAGAGATACCTTCATGTGCTTGTAAAGCTCTCATTCCATTCCATCTTGCCTACCCCCCTTTTCAAAGAGCAAAGGTTGAAGCAAGGTACTCCGAGTGAAGGTGAAGTTGTTATTGATCTTCTTCAACGTTATAGAAGAGGTGAAGATCTTCTCCAGGTGAAGGAGAAGGGCAAGGCCAAGAATAAAGAAGAGTGGGTAATTCCTTCAAGGACAAAGACTTATGCAAGTGTGGGTAAGTCCTTGTTGAAGGCTGAAGACATCTTGATCAAGTGGGTAAGTCTGTGTGTACGTGGAAGACTCTTGTCCTGAATAGGTAAGTCCTTGGATGTATGGTGATCTCCTTGTATCTCTTATGAATGAATATAAGTATACACAGATTGCAAAGTCCTAGAGTTTGACCTCTCTAGTTAGTGGAATGACTATCTCCTAGTTTGGAGATTGGAACCACTCTAAACCACCTTGTCCAAGTGCATGTTTCAATTTCTCTCATCCTTGCTATGCTTTCTTAGTTATTACTTCAAAATGCTCTTAAGTTATTGGTTTTGATTGATATAATTTGAAGGTCTAACTTATCTTGTGAGAATTTTGAATGTCTATTCACCCCCCTCTAGAGCCCTAGATCCAACATCTAGTTCAATATGCACATCAGTGATAAAGGAACTATACAAGCACTACAACACCATACATAGATTGTAGGTTGAACTTGTTCCCCAACTTTTGATTCACTTGGGTAGCATTGATATGAGACTAGGCACCACTCCTTGCTTGTGATGTTATAAGTTGTTATGAACATTACCTGCCAATGTGATATGGGACTTATAGGGTCACACACATATGTCTCAACCTAGAAGATGAGTTCTGATCTCGAATGACATTCAAATTAAGTGCTAAAGTGTTTAGGCATTTGATTCATGCAAGAAACAGGCTGACAACACTGTCAAATGCCCATCTCAAGTGTTGAGACGACCATCTGGAAGTGCCAAATGGCCGTCTCAAGAGTTGAGATGAGCATATGGGTGTCATGCTGAGTTATTAGTTGAAATTGGCAAAGGAACGAATAGACCGAACCAAATCGGCTCGACTTAGGTCACCAGATGATTGTCTGGGTGACCAAGATGCATGTATTGCATGGGCGAGATGGTTCAATTCGGTCGGGGAAGGTTCTAGATGTTTTCCTATTCATTTCACTTGAGCAATACTTATTGCACAAGGAAATCAATGTCTAACGTTGATGGGAATTGATTTGCCAAATTTCTGTACAATTGGGAAACTATGAAATGACTGTCTCCATTGCCAGACGGCTGTCTGGGTTTTCCAAATAGCCTTTTGGCTGCCGCAGGTTGCAAAGTTTCCAGAATTGTTGCAAAAATTCAAGTTCTTCTGGTCCCTTCCACTCCCACATAGACTGAGAACATGGACCCAAACTCAACCTATAAATAGAGGGTGTACTGGGGCTTCCTGAAGTACACCATAGACAATTGAGAAAAAGTTGCTTTGAAAAACATTGTCCTCTCTAGTTGTGATAACCATGAGAGCCCGAGCAAGTTCTACCTGACTAGGGAGGAACAACAAGGGAAAGAGAAATTGAGATCATTGTCGTGGGAGATCAAGTTGGTGACTAGTACACTGATGGAGAGGGACGACTCCTTCCTAATAATTCTAGTAGGATGATAGGAGTTCTAGGCAGCCTGTGTGGACTACCATAGAGGCGGGAAGCATTGTTTTCCTCTTGGAGAACAACATCAACTAGAAGTCCATAAAAAGAGGAGATGTTGAAGAAGACGGAATTTGTGGCTGCAGTCTGTGGTGCAGACCAGGAGGCATAACAATCAGATGTGTCCCAGTACAACTAGGATTCCGAGTTGTGCATCTACAATGATGAGGATTATCATTGGACTTGCTCCAGGATCAGGTATATCCCATAAAACATCTTTCCTGCATTATAATTATTGACACGATGTACTAATTATGGGGAATATGTTAGATAAAATTTTAAATGTGTTTACTTGCTATGTGCCATATTTCCCTACAGTTGTATCAGAGCCAACATCAATTTACTATATTATGGAATAAGCGATATGATCAGATTTTGGTTTTGTCATTCTATTATTACATGACATGTCAATAACATCTTATCAAATCCAAACACCATGATAATCCCAAACTAATATATATATATATATATCTATATCTATATCTATATATATATATATATATGTGTGTGTGTGTGTGTGTGTATGTATATGTATATATATTTGTATACATATATATATATGTATATGTGTCATTCTAAAAGAGGTTTTGATGGTTGATGTGTAGCATGGGTATGGCTAATAATTTGTATCTATGCATGGTTGTATGTGGTTGGTTTATCCTTTTATCTTAGTCTGCGTACCAAGCTTCTATCTTATCTTTCCAATGTAAAGTTATTTCTTTCCTACCTTTTCTCCCGTCGAATGAAATTTGAGGTTTCCCAATAATCATATAAAAGTAGGATAGTTTACTTTCTATTATGATGAAGATGAAGGCATCCCGAAGATGAGTCTACTGACTAAAGGACCTTGGAGGACATGGCGGACAAGCTGGACTGATCCCCTATTGGACCCGACCGATCTACTTTAGGAACCAGTCGATAGTAGATAAAAGGACCATATGAATGGTGAGATGACCTAACAACCAGCCCGGAGGCAAGCCCATCGGTTCAAGGGTTGAACAGATCAACCCAGATGGGCGGAGCACAGATCTTCATCAACAATATGTTTTTACATATGATGTAGACCTAATTTATCATAATTTCTTGTGGATCTAAGGGATTACACTAGGATGGGCATAACCATCACTTTCATTGATTGTATGTTTTCATTATGGGATATAGCATGTATATGATACATACTATATATGTGGTAATTGGATTAAGTATATGTATATATTTATAAATACAAACTCCCTCAATTAAAACATAAAGTCTTTGATACTTTCCATAAGTGACACACATGAAAATCTTGATTTACCAATCGTAGGTTATGCTAAAGCATGGTGCGTCGTCCAACTCATGGAATTGTGATGATAGATATGTAGGTTCTACTAAAGTAGGGAGCATGTTCTATCGTGTCAGCTTTTTAGGTTAGGCTTAACTGTTGATTCTTAGAGAGTCTAAGCCTAGAATCATGTAGGTGATTATGGAAAGGGGATGTACATATCATCTATCCAAGAGTTGCATATGATGTAATTGGCATGACTGTCTACCTTAATAATTGACCATGGATGTTGATGTAGGCCGGGTAATGGTTGAATAATTTTTTATCTTGGTCCACTAGAATATTGTACGTTGCAATACTCCAAATTTATATTGAGGGCTATCAATTCGAATAAAATTGTGGGACCAATTCGAATAAAACTGAAAGAGGGAACCTCAGTAGAAGAACATGTGCTAAATATGATTGGACATGTGTATCATATTGAAGAAATGGGATTCACTTTGAGCCAAGATATGGCCACTAATATGATTCTAAATACTATGCTTGAATCATATAGCCATTTTATTGCATGTTACCATGTGAGCAATTCAGCTAGACAGATGTCAAAACTACTTGCCAAAGTGAACAAGAACAAGCCCATGATAATGATCAGTAGGGCTGAGTCCAAGGATCAAAGCAACAATGAGAAGAGTTTTGTGGCCAAGCCTAAGTCCAATCCTTCAACACTCAAGATAAGGAGAATGAAAAGTACAAAAGGAACTCATCCTTTATACTTGAAGGCTTTCGAGAAGTAGAAGATGGGGATGGTGATGTCCAATTCAAGTATATACGTTATTGAGATAAATCTATCTACTTCATCATCTTGGGTATTAGATACTAGATGTGGATCTAACATATGTTCTCATATGTAGGATCGGAAAGGAAGTAGGTTGTTGGGAAAAGGAGAGGTGGAACTGTGAGTTGCAAATGCACAAGAGTTGTGGCTAGCACAGTTTGAACCTATAGTATATCTCTACCCACGGGGCTTGTAATAGAGTTAAAGAACTACTATTATGTACCTGGTATAAATAGAAACATCATTTCTATATCTATTTTGGACAATAATGCATCTGAATTCCATATTGAAGGTGGCAGATGTTCTATTTCAAAAGATGGGATCTTTTATGGCAGTGCCCCTATGATTTATGGTCTTTACTTGTTAGATCTAAAGACAGATGTATATAATGTTAATACCAAAAGACTAAAACTCAACTACTCAAACAAAAACATCTAGGGAACATAAATGAGAATAGCATATCTAGACTCCATAAAGATTGTTATCTGGCCTCTTTTGATTTTGAATCAATAAAGACATGTGAATCTTTTTTGTTGGGCAAGATGGTTAAGACCCCTTTCACTGGTAACAATGAGAGGGCTAGGGATATATTAGGACTCATACATACTAATATGTGTGGACCTTTTAGGACAACCGCTAGAGGTGGGTATCAGTGTAGGGAAATATGACACCAAATAGGCTCTGGAAACAAAAAATTTACTGACATATTTCCCATTAACCAATAGATTTCATAAATAACTATGCAATGGGAAGGATGGTTCATGAAGATATGTCTAATCCTAAAGAAAGTCTAATGACAATCCTCATCGATGTAGATGAGCACTCTATCTTGGACAGTGATTGGGCAACTCTTGGTTACACTGGTACTCGTCTGACTGCTCCTCCATGGATAGTAGACTCAAACACCAGCTACAATGGTTGTTCAAATCTCGCCATGGACTATGCGTTGATGTTGCCCTCGTAGAAGCAGCCAAAGGACTCCTCTAGAGTAGTCCACACAAACCAACTAGAACTCAAGTTGTCCTACTAGAATGGATAGGAAGGTGTTGTCCCTCTCGTTGGTTTACTAGTCACTAACATGCTCTCCGACAACAATGATCCTCAGTTGTTTCTCTCCCTTAGATATCACTCCCCATTCATGTAGGACTTTCCTGGTCTCTCGTAGTTACCACAACTAGAGAGTAAAACAATCATTAGAGCAACTGATTCTCAATTGTATGTGTTGTAGTTGTGTTCTGTGAAGCCCCAATACCCTCTATATATAGGAGAGGTTAGGGTGAGGGTTCCTGGTCCTCAACCAATATGGGACTAGAGCGGGAGTGGAAAGGACCGGAAGATCTCAAATTTTTGCAACAATTCTAGAAGTTTCACAAACTACATTCACCGAAACGGTCATCACGCATTTGAGACGGTCATTTCTCTAAACAAAACGATTGTCTGACATTTTCTAATTTTGCATATATGTTGGTAATTCAATTACAATTAGTACTCAACTTGACATTAGCACCAATCCTTGATGCAATCGAATTTCTTCGCCGATACAAACGTTTGGTGCAACTAAGACGGGTGTCTCACACCAAGCCAGATGGTCATTTCACACAAATGAGATGGGCATCTCACAGCCCAGATTGGGAATAATTCTGACCAATGTATAAAGAATCAGTCAAACACTCCAAATAGCAGTCTCTACACGTGAACTACTCATTTGGAAGTCTAGTCAGCTAACTTGTTGTGTGAATTGAAATACCTAAACACTTTAGTAAGCAATTCAATCCTCATTCAAGATCAAACTTCTCTTCTAAATGAGTGCCTATGTGTGTGACCCTATAGGTCCCATATCATGTTTGCATTGAATGTCCATAACTACCTTATGACATCGCAAGCAATGAGCGGTGCCTAGTCACACATCAGTTCTACCTAATTGATGGAAAGTTGGAGACAAACTACAACCTATAATCTGTGTATGGTGTTACATTGTTTGTGTAGTTCCCTTTTTAGAGATATCCAAATTGAACTAGATTCATGGAGAAATCATCCTCATTATTATTGAATCTTGTTTATTGAATACGAGCAGACTGCATGAGATATATGTAAGCTCAAAATCACATATTGACTCACATGTGTATGTCCATAGTTTTCTCAATATCTCTAATCAAGGGGCCTTGGATATCATACTCCTGTAGGAGGGACAAATTCCATCTCTATCACTCACAGTCAATCCCCATGTATCAAAGTCACCCAATCATCACTGTTATAACAACCCATGTTTCAGGACCGCCTTTGATGATGTCAAAGTGTACCCAACAACACGTAATGAATGTAGTGATTTCAGGTCTAAGAACCACAACCACCACCATCATTGTGAGAGCTGACTATGACTTCCATGATGATGGCTTCCATGTGTCAGTCTCATAGTGGGTCTGTCTGATACACTATTCTTTAACATGTATCTATGTGCTTGGTTTGATATTGCTATATTATGACAAATGAGACTTTGTCATCAACCAACTCACACTTTGATCTTATGTGTTATTGTTGTCTATCTACCTTCCACAATAACAACTGATCATGGACATAGTGAGAATGTATATACTCTTAACATCCTTATGATGTATTTGTTTAGGTCCTCAACCTAAAGACATACATCATTGAGTAATATCATTCTCTAGACATTTATTATGTCATTAATTATCTCATAACTGAATATACAAAATAAATAGGAAGCTTTCCTTCATTATTACAAAATTAGGTATCTACTACCACATCCTAATCATCATATGATTGGATCTCTGGGCATACATACCAACACACTCCCACTTGCACTTAGAGCCAATCACTCACAGATTTTTTCCCGAGTGATCATCATGACCATCATGCTTCTACCGTCTAAGTGCATTTATAGTAGGTTTATCAACATTTGCTTCAAGTCAGTATTTGCAATTTTTCACATTTCTTTGTTGTACGACAACTCATATGAGATGGAAATGCCGTAGTATGCTATGTGATATTACCAGCCTAACTAGTAGCTCCATTGTTATCATCGGTATTTCTTCTGTGTCATCAATGGTTGGAACCTCACACAAGTTCACTGATATGAACCTCATGATCCATACATTATCCTTTGTTGTTCTCATAACACAAAGAATCAACATCTTTTGTAGATTTGAACAACTCTTATTAGCTCAGGACTCTTTCTAGCTTACATTTAATGTCAAACATAAATTTAGATTGCGATCATTTTGTCAGTTTGGAAGCTTGCATTGGTGTAACCCTTTACAACAAACTCTTCCTTATTACCATAATCAAGGAACCAATGATTTAAGTGGTTCACAAGCACCTTAGGATGTTCTTTATGGTAGTCTAGTGGATCTCACTAGTATCTTAGATATACCTTCTTGTCATGTCCAATACATACAAGATTACTAGGTAGGCATATATATGTCCTGTCATCATGTCCAATACATATGAGATGAATGGATATCCTCTCATCATGTCAAATACATACGAGATTACTAGATATGTTTTTGTCATGTCCAATACATACAAGATAATGGGACATCCTCTCATCATGTCCAATACATACGAGATAATGGGATAAGTACATTACATTGCATTCAAGATAGATCCAATTGCAAATGCATATGTCATCTATCCATGTGTTCATGTTCTTCATAAGAACTAGGGCATTAGGCTCTTGAAAGACTAACTCCATGGAACATGGACACGTTTTCCCTCAGTGAGTCTTGAATGTTGAACCCTTCAACATCATGCCAATGTATGTTCTCTTACTTAGGTCAAAAAGCTTTCTAGATATATCTCTATAGACCTTGATTCCTATCTCATAGGATGCTTTGCCTAAACCATGCATATTGAAAGTACTTTTCTTTCCAGGTTTTAACACATTTGTAGGATAAGGACGTCATTACCCATCATTATGTGGAGTATTAAATATGTTCCATTAAATCTTTTGTAATCATAGATTCCCTCTTCATTCTAACTCAAGTCAAACCCTTTGACTGTCTTGTCAAATAGAAGATTCCAACTCTGAGATGCTTTCTTCCATCCACATATTGACTTTTGTAGCTTATAGGCTTTATATGCATTAATGGATTTATAAAAACATTAGGTTGCGTCACACACACATCCTCTTAATTATTCCAATTAAGGAATGTGGTTTTAACATCCATATGCCAAATCTCACAGTCATATTAAGCTATAACAACAAGCATGATCCAGATGGATTTAACCATAGTAACTGGTGAAAAGACTTCATCATGTTCAACACCTTGAACTAGCGTGATACTCTTTGAAACTAATCTACCATTCCATGTTGGTCTCCTTTCAAAGACCCAAATGCACCCTATGGGTTTTACCCCTTCAGGTGGATCCATCAAGGTCATACCTTGTTGGTGTACATAGATTCCATCATTGATCTCATGGCCTCAGGACATTTCTCAGATTTTGGTCCCTCAATAGTTTCTCGATAGGTTGTTGACTCATCTCTATGATTAACTTACCACCTTCTTGAGTTATGATAATCTTTCAAACTCAATGCATGTTCTACTAAAGCTAACTATGTGTGTTACATAAGTTGTGATTCTCCTAGTTCCTATTGCACCTCTTTAGGTTCTATGTTTTCTTATTTGTCTCAAACATTTTTAGCTCTACTTTTACTCCTATGGATTCCTTTGTAACTAGTTTCCATTTAGGAATTCATCCATCCTAGATTGGAATATAAGTAGTATTCAACAAAATAACATTCATGTGATTTGCAGATAAAGCCTTTTAAGAAACTATTTTCTTATACAAGATTTCAATCCTAATCATTATAAAAGACACATTGGGACTCCTACCATGCCATATCTCATATAGAGTCTTTTGAACCATTTTAGACGATACACTGTTTTAGTGTAAAACATATTCTCAAAAGAAATTTTAAGACCATTCAGATTTTATTGATAATATCACCATGACTTAACAAGGTGTGATACCTTGTTTTTGACACATCATTATGTTTCATATGGAGTTCCATGTGATACACTATCACGATTTCTCCAAAAGGTCCTCAAACTCTTGATTAAAATAATTCAACATTGATCACATCAATGTTCTTTACCAAGTGAGTAACGCACTTCATTCATAATTTCCATGAACATTTTGAGAGATTCATACTTGTATTTCATTAAATACAAGTTTCAATATCTGTTGATCGTATCAGTAAATATAATGAGGTGCTTGTATATACCTTTAGCATTCATTCTAAAAGGTCTATGTACATCACTATGTAATAGTCCTAATGGAATAGTTGATCTCCAACTACATCTAGTGAAGATGCTTTTGTCATATTGTACAACAAATAAGACGCGCTTGTCTCTATTATTTCAATAACAAAAAGAGTCTAAAAACCATCATATGGAGTCCTAGAAATGCATTTCTCATCTATGCTCTCTAGATGACAGTGCTACATGTATTCAGTTTGTTTGAGTTATCATGTCATTTAATATATGTGTCATGTACACATTTGTATTTACAACTATCAAGTATAGTTTGTGATACATAGGGCATTTCCATAAAAGATCATATCTTTTAAAATGAAACATAATGTTCTTGTCATACAAAACATATAATGTTTTCATAAATGGAAAATACATAATAACAATTCACTAATTCTATTATGTGCCCATGAATGACAATTTCCAAATGTAGAGGCAGCAACCCTTGCTTTGCATAGTTCTAGCTCACTTCTTCTCAGGTCTTGAAGTAGATATCTCTATCTCCATCTTCTTCCTGAAATCCTCTATAAGGAGGATTGTTCTTGCCAATGTTCAGACAAGTGACAATGGTGGCACTTTCTTTTCTTTATCGTGTAAGAAAAAAGGACATATTCCTTTTACAATTACCCTTCTCCACATATTGAGTGCAGAAGACTTGGACTTAATCTTAGCCTTAAAACACTTCTTAGCCTAGCCTTTTCCCTAGGACTCACTTCCGCTAATGACCATCATGGATTTGTCCTTCTTCTTCCTTGCATTGGCGTCAACATGCCAAGTATTTGATAAACTGACTATGTGAGTCATGCAATGCTTGCATAATCATATTCATAGTCAACCTTTGATCTATGAGAAATCCCAATCTTTCCATATGTCCAATCACATTGAGAACATGGGGTTCTACTGGACCTCCCTTTGTCAGTTTGCACTCAATTAGTGCTTTAGAGACATTATACCTTCTTTGCTTTACATGATTCCTAAGATGTGTTACAATCTCGAGAATGTCCTATTTTTTCATGTTGTTCATGGAACCCATAGTTCATACAATAGAGCATTACATATTCAAATATCTATGGAATCATTTGGGATGCTTCAATAAGCATCCTTTTAGCCTTAGGCGCGTTCGGTGCGGGTTCCTCTAGCCTTGGTCTATCAAGGACATAGAGCTTACACTCATTGATGAGAACATTTCTCAAAGTCCTTAACCAATTGTGGAGCTTTATCCCTTTTTGTCCTTCTTGTAGACTTATCACAATTTTAAAGTGTTTTGTGTTTGACATTTGATTCTAGAAAGAAATATTGCAACTTTTCAAAACATTTTTTTATTTGGTTTGATTTGATAAAATTGACAATATTAATAAGGTATTTAATTAACTATAGCTCTCACTATTTTATTCAAATTATTAACCCTCATGTATCAATTTAGAAGATTATAGAGTACAACCTTCTAGTGAGCTAAGATCCAAATATTATGAAAGTCATGAGCCAACTAGGGCTGTCACCCACCATTTGATTCTATCTGGTAGGGAACTTTTGCCAATTGCATCATATGCAACTCTTGATAGGTGAAATGTGCAACTCCTTGCCATGATCATATGCATGCCTCTAAGTGGTTAATCCAATAAAGGTCACCTATTTAAGCTTGACTAAAAACCCAACAGGATAAATATGCACCATGTTGGGGCAGACCCACATCTCTACCATCACACTTCCACGAGATAGACGACCCACCATGCTAGGTCATGTCCACCCTTGGTCGATCAAGATTTTTATGTGTGATGCTTATGGAAAGCATCTAAGACTTAATAATTTATTTGAGGGGTTTTGGTATATATAAAATATATATACATTATCCAATCCCCACATGTATAGTACGTATCATATACATGGTATAACCACAAATGACACACAAGCGATGGTTATGGCCAAACTAATGTAATTTATTAGAGTCACAAGGAATTACTACCACCTATGGTTCACATCATATGCAACATGTTGTTGGTAAAGATCTATGTTGTAATCAATCTGGGTTGATCCGTTCAACTCTTGAACCGGTCGTCTCGCCCCGTGGTCGCTCGGTTGGGCTGCGCTGAAGTAGTTGTCTACTTCTTAGGTCCAAGTAGTGTCTAGACAACTCCAGTCGATCGGTTAGACCACTAGTCAATTGGTTCATATTCCTATCATGTGGCCTCCTCGGTTCTCCAGTTGATTGGGTCGTCTCACGAGCCAGTCATTTTGCTTTTGTACAGATCGTCATCTCACATCGAAACATAAATTAAAACTATCCTATTTCTTATTACATTGCATATGGAAAAATGTCGAGTTACATTTGAGGGAAAATAGGAAGCAGAGCATAAATTTATATTTAGAAGGGAGAGAGTGGCTCAGTAAGCAGACCAATTAATAACAAGAATAAATAACCATAATCATGCACACACACATCTGGGGTTTTGGCCAAAACTATGCTTCATTTCCACCATCAAAACTAATTTTATGGCAATGCGTGTAAATTGCATATATATATATATATATATATATATATATATATATATATATATATATATATATATATTCATTTGGGTTCTTTATGTGGTGAGAAGACGAACGTACACATCAACTAGTATAAATATTCACATCGCATGCAATAAATAAACATGGTAAAACCAAAATCTGATCATATCGATCATCCCAAAACATAATTAATTAACGTGACTCTATTACCACTATAGGCAAATACGACATCAAATAGGTAGCTGAAACAAAAAAATTACTTACATATATCCCATTAACCAGCATATCATGTCAATAAATATGCAATGGGAAGGATGTTTTCATGTAGATATACCTGATCTTGGAGTAAGTCCAATGACAATCATTGTCGATGTAGATGTGAACTCTATCTTGCATGGTGGTTGTCTAGCTCCTAGTTGTACTGAGACTTGTATGAAGGCTCCTCCATGGATAGCAGACTCGAACACCTACTGCAGCGGCTCCTCAGATCTTGCCACAGATGACGAGTTGATGTTGCCTCCAAGTAGTAGCCAAAGGACTCCTGTCTCTAGACTAGTCGACACGGACCAACTAGATCTCATGTCATCCTACTAAAATATATAGGAAGGAGTTGTCCCTCCCGTTGGTGTACTAGTCCCCAACATGCTCTCCCACAACAATGATCCTTAGTTGTTTCTCTCCCTTGGCTATCCCTCCCTAGTCTAGTAGGACTTTCCTGGACTCTTATGGTAACCACAACCAGAGAGGACAACAATTTCTAGAGTAACTAATTCTCAATTGTCTATGTTGTTGTTGTGTTCTAGGAAGCCTCCAATACCCCTATATATATAGGAGGGGTTAGGGTCATGGTTCCCAGTCCCCAACCAATACGAGACTAAAGTGGGAGTGGAAAGGACCAGATGATCTCCAATTTTCACAACAATTCCAGAAGTTTCACAACCTGCTTGTACCGAAATGGTCATCTCGCCCAGTGAGACAGTCATCTCACACGAGAGATGGTCATTTTGCTAAGTGAAATGGTATTCTGGCAAATTCTAGTTTTGCATATATGTAGCCAATTCAATTCCAATTAGTACTCAACATAACGTCAACACCAATCCTTATGCAATTGAATTCACCCCTGAGACGACCATTTGGTGCAACTAAGATGGGTGTCTCACACCAGGCCAGATGTCTATTTTGCACAAGTGAGATGGGATCTCGCAGCCCAGGTCAGGTAGAATTCCAACCAATGTATAATACAATCAACCTAACACTCCAAACAACACTCTCAACACTTGAACTGATCATTTGGCAATCTAGTCAGTTGATCTATTGCACTTATTGAATACAATAAACACTTTAGTAATCAATTCAATCATCATTCAAGATCAAACTCCTCTTCTAGATGAGTTCCATGTGTGTGACCCTATAGGTCCCATTTATGTTGGTAGTGAATGTCGATAACTAGCTCATGACATCGCAAGCAATGAGTTGTGTCTAGTCCCCCATCAGTCCTACGCTAGTGAATGGAAAGTTGGAGAGAAACATCAACCTACAATCTATGTATGGTGTTACTGTGTTTGTATAGTTCCTTTGTCACTGATATCCATATTGAACTAGAGACATGGATCAATCATCCTCATTATTATTCAATATTGTTTCTTGAACCAGAGCAAAATGCATGAGATATATGTAAGCTCAATATCACACATTGACTCACATGCATATGGTTATATGTTTCTCAGTCTCTCTAATAAAGAGATGTTGGATATCATACTCCTGTAGGAGGGACAAATCCCATATCTATCAATCACAGTCAATCCCCTTGTATCAAGGTCACCCAATCATCACCATTATAACAACCCATGTTACATGACAGTATTTGATGATGTCAAAGTGTACCCAACGACATGTGATGAGTGCAATGATTTCATGTCTAAGAACCACAACCACCACCATCACTGTGAGAGATGACTATGGCTTCCATAATGATGGCTTCCATGTGTCAACCTCATAGTGAGTCTGTCCCACACACTATTCTCTAACATGTATATGTGTGCTTGGTTTGATATTGCCATATCATGACTAATGAGACTCTATCATCAACCAACTCACACTCTGATATTATGTGTTATTTTTGTCTATCTACCTTCTACAATAGCAATTGATCAGGGACATAATGAGAATTTATATACTATAAACATATGTATGATCTCATCGTTCAAGTCCTCAACCTGAAGACATATGTTAGTACTATCATTCTCTAGACATTTATTATGTTATTCGCCATCTCATAATTGAATATACAAAATAAATTTGAAGCTTGCCTTTATCATTATCAAATGAGGTATCTACTGCCACATCCCAATCATCATATGATTGGCTCTCTGGGCATACATACAAACAATCAGCACTTCATTACCTTCACTGATGACTTCAGTA
The DNA here is from genome assembly GCA_963693085.1 of Alisma plantago-aquatica. Taxonomy (NCBI): domain Eukaryota; kingdom Viridiplantae; phylum Streptophyta; class Magnoliopsida; order Alismatales; family Alismataceae; genus Alisma; species Alisma plantago-aquatica. The sequence goes on from OY856413.1 coordinate 749,099,305, forward strand.
AGTATGGTTGTGTTTATTTAATGAAACATAAGTCAGAAGCTCTTGAAAAGTTCAACGAATTTATGAATGAAGTACATAACCAACTTGGTAAAAGTATTACAGAACTTCGTTATAATCGAGGTGGATAATACTTAAACTAAGAGTTTGATGACCTTCTTAGAGCCCATGGGATTGTGTCCCAGTGGACTCCACCTGGAACACCTTAGCATAATGGTGTATTAGAAAGAAGGAATCACACATTATTGGTTATGGTGTGATCAATGATGAGCTTAGCTGAGCTTTTGATAACATTCTAGGGGCATGCTCTATAAACCGCCTCCTTTACACTAAACTGAGTACCATCTAAGTCGCTTCAAAAGACACCATATGAGATATGGACTGGGAAGCGTCCCAAAAATGTCTTCTATGAGAATTTAGGGTTGTGAAGCTTATGTCAAGAAAACGTTTCTTGAAAATCTTGGCCCTAGATATGAAAAGTGTTATTTTTTTGGATATCCCAAGGAAACCGTGGGATATACTTATATAATCTATATGATAAAAAAAGTGTTTGTTCCCAGACATGATGTATTTATTGAAATGGATTCTATTTCCATAGGAGTCAATTGGGATACAAGTAGAACTCGAAGAGGTTCGAGACCAACAAGAATACATTGAACCATTACATGTACACGAGGAACCTAAAGATTCACAAAGGTGTTGTGGAATCTCAAATTTCTCATGCCAACACAAAATCCTCATATATCTAATAGGACATTCCTTGAGCCTGAGAGATTCAGATATCTTGTAACTCAGGAAGGCATTGAATTGGTCATAGATGATGAGCCAATATCCTATAAAGATGTTATTAAGGGACCAGAATCTAAGAAATTACTTGAGGCTGTGAGACCTGAGATGGAATCCATGTATACCAACAAAGTATGGACTTTGGTGGATCCACCTAAAGGGGTAAAACCCATAGGGTGCAAATGGGTCTTCAATAAGAAGACCGACATGGATGGAAAAGTTCAAACCTATAAGGGCAGATTGGTTGCAAAGGGTTTCAGACAAGTTCAAGGTGTTGACTATGGTGAAACCTTTTCTCCAGTGGCCATGGTTAAGTCCATCAGGATCACACTTTCTATTGTCCCTTATCATGATTATGAAATTTGGCAGATGGATGTTAAAACAACATTCCTTAATGGGAATTTATTTGAGGATGTGTACATGACACGGCCTGAGGGTTTTATCAGTCAAAATAATGCAAATAAAGTCTATAAGCTACAACGGTCAATCTATGTATTAAAGCAAGCATCTCGGAGTTGGAATCTTCATTTTGATGAGACAGTCAAAGGGTTTGCTTTATTAAAAATGAAGATGAACCTTGTGTGTACAAGAAGGCCAGTGGGAGCATAGTGACATACCTCACATTGTATGTAGATGAGATACTATTGATGGGGAATGACATCCCTACTTTACTAATGGTAAAGGCATGGCTTGGAAATACATTCTCTATGAAGCATCCTACATCTTGGGAATAAATATCTATAGAGATAGATCCAAAAGAGTTCTCAGATTTACTCTAATCACATACATTGACAAAGTGTTGAAGCAATTCAACATGGAAAACTCAAAGAGAAGAAACTTTCCTGTACTCCATGGTGTCCCCATAACTAGAGATCAGTGTCCCATTTCTCATGAAGAAAGGGAACACATGAGTGAGATTCTATATCCCTCAGCAAAAGGATCAATCATGTATGCAATGTTGTGTATCTGTCCAGACGTCTCGTAAGCCTTGAGCATGACGAGCAGATATCAGTCTGATCCAGGTGAAGCTCATAGGATAGCCGTGAAGAACATCCTCAAGTACTTGAGAAGAACTAAGGATAATTTCTTGGTCTATGATAGAGAGGAAGAGTTGGTGGTAGAAGGTTACACTGATGCAAGCTTCCAGACTGATCAAGATGATTACAAGTCACAATTTGGATTCATTATGTCCCTAATCGGTTGTTATTTTGGAAGGTTGATAGAAGACAGTAACACATAAGATCAGAGTGTGAGTTTGTTGATGACTAAATCTCATCAGTCATGATATGGCTATATAAAACCAAGCACACATATACATGTTAATGAACAGTGTGTCAGATAGACTCACTATGAGACTGACACATGGAAGCCATCTTCATGGAATTCATAGTCAACTCTCACAGTGATGCTGGTGGGTGTGGTTTTTAGACCTGAAATCAATACACTCAGCACATGTCGCTGGGTACACTTTCACATCATCAAAAAAGGTCCTAAACATGGGTTGTTATAACTATGATGATTAGGTGTCTTTGACACATGGGGATTGACTGTGAGTGATAGATATGGGATTTGTCCCTCCTACTGGAGCATGATGTCCTAGGCCTTTTGATAAGCGAGACTGATAAAAGCATGGCCATGTGCATGTGAGTCAATATGTGACATTGAGTTTACATATATCTCATACAGTCTTCTCTTGGTTCAAGAAATAAGATTGAATAATAATGAGGGTGACTGCTCCATGCTTCTAGTTCATTTTGGACATTAGTGACAAAGGAACCATACAAGCACTGCAACACCATACACATATTGTAGGTTGAAGTTGTTCCTCAACTTTCCATTCACTTAGATAACATTGATGTGAGACTAGGAACCACTCCTTGCTTGTGGTGTCATAATTTGCTATTGATATTCACTTCCAACATGATATGGGTCCTATAGGGTCACAGAAATAGGTCTCGACCTAGAAGAGGAATTTAGATCTCGAATGACATCTGAATTAAGTCTAAAGTGTTTAGACATTTGATTCACGCAACAAACAGGTTGACAACAGTGCCAAACGCACATCTCAAGAGTTGAGATGACCCTATGGAATTGCCAAACGGATGTCTCAAGAGTTGAGATGGGCGTCTGGGTGTCAAGCCTAGTTGTGAGTTGAAATTGGCAAAGGAACAATCTGACCCAACCAAACCGGATCGACTCAGGCAACTAGACGATAGTCTAGGTGATCGAGACAGCCATCTCACACGGGCAAAATAGTTCAGTTCGATCAGGAAGGGTCTAGATGTTTCCCTATTCGTTTCACTTGAGCAATACTTGGTGCACAAGGAAATCAATGTCTAACATTGATGGCAATTGATTTGCCAAATTCGTGTACAATTGGGAAATTGAAAAATGATTGTCTTGCATGCCAGACAGTCGTATGGGTTTTCTAAATGGCCATTTCAAAAACTGGAGGTTGCAAATTTTCCAGAATTGTTGCAAAAATTTGATTTCTTCCGGTCCCTTCCACTCCCGCATAGACTGGTAACCTGGACCCAAACCCCAACTATATGTAGAGGGGGTACTGGGGCTTCCTAGAGTATAACATGGACAATTGAGGAATAGTTTATCTGACAAACTTTATCCTATCTATCTGTGGTAACCACAAGAGCCCGAGAAAGCTCTATCCGACTAGGGAGGAACAATAAGGGAAAGAGCAATTGAGATCATTGCTAAGGGAGAGCAAGTCAGTGACTAGTACACTGATGGAGAGGGACGACTCCGTCCTGATCATTCTAGTAGGACGAAAAGATTTCTAGGCGGTTCGTGTGGACTACCATAGAGGCAGGAAGCCATTGTTTTCTGCTTTGAGGACAATGTCAACCAATAGTCTAAGACAAGAGGAGCTGATGAAGAAGACAACATTAGTGGCTACAGTCTGTGGTGCTGACCAGGAGGCATAGCAGTCAGACGTGTCCCAATGCAACCAGGATTCAAAGTTGTGCATCTCAATGACGAGGATTGTCGTTAGACTTGCTTGAGGATCGGGTATATCCCATAAACCATCCTTCCTGCATTATAGTTATTGACATAATCTACTAATTATGGGGAATATGGTAGATAAAATTTTAAATTATGCTTCCTACTCTATGCCATATTTCCCTACAAGATATAATTTTCTGATAGACCCTAATTAAGAAGATACTATGCTTCATTTAAACAAACCCAAACTATCAGTTCTAAAATATTTAAAGTAATTTATACAATTAACATTTATTGGGTACTTGACATTTGAAATCCTTGTGATCGTGTGGTAAAAGAGGACAATGGATAAATCAAAAACTTGGTCTTATAGTAAGACAATAGTCAATCCCATGAAAAAACAATTTTCTTCTATAATTCCCTTAGGTCTTGCATGTCTGGGTTTTGCCTTTCTCTATGAAATAAGACTTCCCTATTCTACTTGTTGATAATCTGTTATAAATTGCTTTCACATACTTCAATCTCCACATAAAAATTCTCTAGAAATATGAGTCCTACTACATGTAAAATTTGTATTTCTTCAACCCATGATTTTTTTAAAAATATACAACTCTCATAATAACATTATAAGTGTTATTTCAAAAGTCATAAGGAATTAAAGAAGGATTTCTAATACTCCATATCTTATATTTTAGGAACTTAACCTATGTATTTATAGTCTTGTCTTATATCTATATGAGGTACAAATAAATCACTTTTACGTAATTCTTTTAAGTAAATGGAACTAGGGTTTTGGTTAAGAGGTTTATGTTTAACTCTATAAATATACAAGACACTTATAATGTGTTTCACCCCTTGATTTTTAATAAGGACGGCCTTTGTTGATTAATTTACCATGTGGAAGAATGATATTGTAGTAGAAAATATAAAAGACCTCCAAATGTGTGTCAACTATTTTAAAACTCTTCTAAAACCTTGATGTGAAACCATTCTCATTCTACATGTTTTTGAAATAATAAGACCAATCCTATGATAAACTTTGAAGTGGTTAACAATGATGTTTGGCCAACAATGGGAGCAAATTCTCTCCCAAATGTATAGTAACAAACGACCACTTATGCACTACACTAGCTAAAGTATAAGTTAATGAGATAACAAACCCCATAACCAATGCACATCAATAGGTAATTGTACTTCGTTCATCATAAAAGAGATAAGTTAAAAAAAATAAACAAAAAGTATACTTGATCAAAATTACAAGATATACATCAAATCCAATGTCTACAACCAATAATTGAGATGTAGATACATAATGATATAACACACAATGAATAAGATCTAAGTGTATAGGGATTACTCTAGACATAACAAAAGGCTAGACTCCCACCCTATGCTAATAAATGCCCTAGAGAAGGTGGCTCCCTAACAAAAAAACCTTGAGTAAGATGTTGAGTACCTAAAAATGGAGGGAAATCATTAAAGCGGGACTGAAGTCCCCCTAAGAGATAACACATTTTTATAGTAAGAAAAGTATGAAAGAACTATTATACCCAGTGAATTAAGCAATTGTACAACAACACATAATGTGCACCCAACATAGAACAGAAGTGAATCTAGTATGATGTGGAAATAATAGAAAAGATAAAAAAAATAAAGATACACCAGATGTTCATATGTTTATTTATTTTACCTTAAGTAGTTTTGTATGTACTTCTCAATCAAATGGCTAGTGATTGCAAAGTCCCCTAGCCTACAATAAAGGATCTTATGGTTATTTGGTCTTTCTAAGATCCCTCCACACCTCGGTTAGTGTGAATATTAAATGTAAGGACTCATATGAACGTGACCTATATTAGAAAAATCATTCTCATTATAGGTACTCATTTCATGGAACCTATCATATCACACTGGATGTACTGATACATTTGTGTTCTAGGGCATATGAATCACATAAAGAAACTACCACACATCAGTAGAAGATATGCCCTAGAACACAAATAGATAAATGTGTAAACTTATGGTGTCAAGAGGAGAATACCTCATATCAGATATCCATAATTGATGTAGGCTTAATAATTTACAAATTTGAGGACCTTATCAATATCCCTGGTTTGCTACAAGGCCACCCTTTTCACTACCTAAATTTTGAACTCTAGTTAAGTTATATCATAACAAAAAGTATGAGATAAGGGTTTGATCGGTTATTTAATCCATTTACTCTTTAATAATTGAATAAGAAGGTATAATTTAGAACTCCAAGTTGAGATATAAACAAATAAACATTATATATTAAAAAATCATAATTTGTATCCATCGTTCCCATGCATAGATATCAATTTCCCAATTTCATCCATGCATAGGATCTATAATAAAATGGGCTCAAAATTCCATCTTCATGTACTGAAATATCATCTTATATTTGTTAAAACCATTATGAAAAGTTTCATAAAAATATTCCATCATTTAATATCAATACGGAAAATGTAGTAATAAGTGCTTAAATTTCCAATGTCAAGCAAGATACATGCAATCATTGTATCATCCAAAAATATTGAATAAAGAGATCATATTTTTTACTTTAAGATAAAAATTTACACAAGGACGATAATGATCCTGAAATTATCTAATGTTGCTTATATATTGGACTCTGTTAATTGTATGTAGGGATTTTATGACAAGGATTATTAAATAGAGGCTAAAACATTATGTTTAGCTGAATATAATGACCCCAATGGTGTATGCATGAAATCCTAGCTCCAAGGAAAACAACTTCAAAACATACAACACTTTCATGACTTAGTATCAACCAAGACAAAGAAGAAGAAATTGATAGATTTTAGGTAGAAAACAAATATGTTGTAATAGACTGAGGAATCCATCACATCCTAATCAAACTATCTTGTGAAATAGTGTTGAGTGGATTCAATTTGCATGTTGTCTAAGTACTCTATATATCACACATAACATCTATTAAAATGAAATAGAAACTCACCTTTTTAAAATAAATGATCAAGTGTATACAAAGCTAAATCTTAAAGGAAACTTGGAAAGAAGATCTACAAAAAGAAAGAAACAACACTAGATATCATTTCTACATCCCATTATAAATAAATTTTCCCATTGGGAACCAATGTGGTGTAGCATATTCTATTACATCAAGAATAAATTCATGGACTTATTTGTAAGAATAGATCATCATTGGTTTTTATCAAACACTATCCTCAAACTAAACAAAAAATCACAACATTGTCCTTGCAAAGAAATGGTACTATTTAAAAGATCCTATTGCATGGTTTATACAAAATAATAATCATGATAGAATATACTTATGAATTAATTAATAAGATGTGATGAAATCATTCATTAAAGTGACAAAACATGTTATAATTGTGATTTCCCCATTACGCTAAAAAAATGTCGAGTGCACCATTACCCCACCAGACATTGTAATGATAGAGGTCATCGGGCTTCATCACCCCCAATAAACTTTTTATTATAAAGGCGTATGCCACTCAATATGTAAAAGTTCCATCATTCCAATGTAAGAAGGTCACAATGTACCAAGAATTATATGGGTGATCAGAGGAAGTATCATACTTGTAGTTGAGGTTCTTCTCAAGATACATGTATAAACTCAAAAAGATTATTTAGGAGAATGGAGAAGCTCAAACAAATACATAGCCATGAAAAGGCCCGAGAGACACATGAAATGATATCAATAAATACCACTATTCTATCTAAGATAAGAGAATAAGAGTAACTATGAGATTCATTAGCAGGAGAATATCATTATGATATTTGGGTCAATTATTTATATCACGGGTCTTGGTAATCAACATGTGTATTCAAGGATCAACATCCCAATAACCAACATTAAGGGCCACAAGAAAAAATATTAGGGTTTGAAGTTCCTTGATAGATTAGGTGGTGTTGCACATCCATTTTCAACATATTCAAGTCTTCAAGTAATTTTCAACCCACAACATAAGCCACATAGTTTGTAAATATCAATTTTAATTGATTGTTTTACGCATAGGGAGTAGTAGGGCAAACCTTAATTCATCATCAATAAGTCATCTTTATCATCATAAAGAGGATCAAGATCAAGATTTCATTTTTAGGTTGTTGATACTTGTCACGGCCTCCTTTCTAAAACTAACACAACCATAGCGGTAGCATTTTCACATAATGGAGATCATGACAAATCGTGAAATGATATCAATAACCTAGAAAAATCCGTAGAATAAAAAGAACCACAATGTACATTTTTACATACCATAACTAAGGGACTCTAAGTCCAACATAAATAAAGTTTTAAACTAAAAACTTCCACATGAAAGACAATTAATAAAAGATAACTATCTAGAATGGTTGTGATGGAGTGGACTTTTGGAATCCCTAAATGTTCAATGACATAAGTGAACTTATTCCATTTTGAGTTATCTTAAGTGTTACAAGTGCTTTGGTAAGGTTTGGATGGGGATTGATGTTCATATCATGATTAAGATCCCTCTTTTTAATGTCTTTTGAGGAATTTAATTGGATGATAAAAAAGTTGAGTTTTGACACCAAATCCGTGTACAAGGTAGCTTGAGTGGTGAGGAAGCTATGTTTAAAATTTGGTGGCGATTGGGTATTCCTAGAAGAAGTTATGTAGGTTTGAATGTTATACAACAATGTGTATATTTGAGGATTTATAGACCTAAGTTGAGTGTAATCTGGTGTCACGCACCCCCATTGTTTGAGAGAAGATTGCACAGCCGAATGCTGGCCATTCATGACTAATTGGGTGATTGAGGCTTTCAACTCAAGTGAGCCCTGGATCCTGATTTGGGTGAGTTCCTTGGTAGTCGTTGGATGTACTTTGTATGGTTAGATCTTCATCCCTTACCTTCAGTCTGACCGAAGATCATGGGACAGCCAGCCGTGCTGAGTTTCGATCGCCCCCACAATGTGCTCATGGCCCGAGTGGGGGATTGAAGGGTGTGGTTGTTCTTAACTTGAGTAGAGGAGTGCGGAGACCCCTAAATTGAGGCGAGAGAGTAAGGGAACCAAGGAGAACGGATTTCCAGTCTACCTCTCTTCTCATTGCTTCTGAACACGGACATAGTAGGTCCCAGGAAGAAGAACGAAGCAGAGGTAGAGAAGGGATCAGAGGAATACGAGTATGCATGAAGGAAAACCAAGGCTAGGGGAGTCCAACCCATCTTCCCCGTAGACCCTCATGGTAGTTTTGATGGCGAACGAGGAGCTCTTTGCTGCCAGCTGAAGATGGAGCTCGGAGGTGGTTGTGACTGCTTCCCCATGATGTTTTGAAGAGATAATGAAGTTCCTGGAGGGTGGCCGCAGACCTGGACACTTCTTCTTGGATCTGAGAGGCCCTGGTGCATGGATGCCTATTTCTGACCATGGATCCCCACCGGCACAGCAGCGTGAAGATGGCGGAGAACTCCTCCAGCCACATGGAGTAGCCCGTAGGTCTAGAAGCCAAGTCGGAGGCATGAAGGGAGGTCATAGGAAGCTTGTTGCTATAATAAATGCTCAACAGGAGGCAGTTTTGCTCCTTGATTTCTCACCGGAGTATCTCCCCATGTCGGTGGCGTGAGAGCAGAGGATGACGCAGGCGTCGTGCGAGTTCGTAAGAATGAGAATGGGAGACTGGGTCCGATAGTAGTGAATTGATCAAATCCCAGACCATACTGGCCAGAAACTATTCGTGAACTAGCTTGAACCAGGCAGACCAACCAGCAGAACCGGCTGACTGATCCAAGCTAACAAGAGTTGCGCCCAACCCTAGTGGCCACGTGGCGGCACGTCATTGGCTTGTAAAAGGTAAATACCCAATAAACTCACAGATTTTAGATAATTCATTGAAAATAGCCTGTTCATCAGAAAAATACAAGTAAAGTATCAAAATGTTCAAAAAAATGAGTAGAACAACATGGAACTATAATATTAGGCTTATAAGGTTGCAATACAATACTTACCTGGCCCGTGGTGCACCCTACTGCTCTGGCGATTAGGGCTTTGCAAGACGTGGTCGTCTCTCTCCCTTAGATTAGGGTTTGCCCTTGCAGGTTCAAGCGTGTTTGAGGAAGTGCTTTGGGTCCCGACTTCATGGCAGCGGAGTTGGCAGATCGTTATGCATGTCTGCGTCTGTCAGATGAGGAAGAGGAACCACTCGACGTCAATCCAACAGGGAGCGACGAGGGGGAAGAAGATCACACCGAACTGGCTTTAGTAGGATGGCTGCTTACTGATTGAGCATACAACTTTAAGGATATGGAGAGAACATTAACGCAAGCATGGAGCCTAAAGGAGATGGTCGATTTCAAACAACTCGAAGGGGATGTGTTCCTGATGCAGTTTCTCCATTGGCGGGACAAGCAGCGTGTCCTGGAGGGAGCACCCTGGAATTTTGATAGCCGATTATTGCTTTTCAAGGAGGTGGATAAAGAGGAGAAATCGAGACGACTCTCCATTAATCAATCCCCTTTTTGGGTGCGACTATATGGGTTGCCACTGGGATACAGAGGAGAGCACACGATCCGGGAGGTGGCAGGTCGGATAGGGTCTGTTATTGCTACTAACAGAGATATATCGGGCTCGGACTCCTCCATCAGAGTCCGAGTTCTGTTGGATGTCACCCGTCCTCTGAAGAGATCGTTGAAGATCAGGGTGAAGAGTAGAAATATCATTGACGTCGAAGGCAGATACGAGCGATTGGCAATGTTCTGCTTCAACTGCGGGCTGTTGGGACACATCGACCGCAACTGCCATAACTTGGAAGAGCAAGAGGAAGTCAGGCACCGATGGGGTGGCTGGCTGCGAGCATCACCATGGAAACAACAAAGGCAGGAAGGAAATAGAGGTGACGACGGTGCCAAACCAAGGAGGAAACTCATCTTCAGGAAAAGCGGGAGCTCGGGGGAGGGGGGATCGCGAACGACGGAGGAGGTAGGGGAGAACAGTAACGCTGGCTGGGGAACAAATCGAGAAGGAAAGGAAGGAGACATCACTGGGAAGCAGATGACAGCGGAGGGAATAGGAAGCAAGAAGGGGAATCGTGGTGGAAGTTTTGGTGACGGCAAACGGGAGGATCACAACTCCACAACGGGGGTCGGAGGGGAGGAGAGAGAGGGTTGGCGGGAAAGCATACATCGGGAGGGAGTAGGCGCAAGGACGGCGACGGAGAGGAGAACGGGGGACCGAGGGTCGGGGGACAGGGTGGAACACGAACGATCAAAACCAACAGAGGCCGGTTGCACCTCCTTGCTGGACGGAGTCGTCGGGAGGACGGACCAGCAGGAGAGTATGGAGGAAAAAAAGGGGAAGGCGCGTGAACAAGATACAGTAGTATACATTGCGGAAGAACTGATAAGAATTAAGGAGTCGCTTCGCATTGCAGAGATTCCTGAGGAGGAAATAGAAGCTAGAGCGGATGAACAGATTGACCATGACAGGAACGTGCACTCATTGAAACAGTGGCCGACGGAGATAGAGTGTGAGAGATCCAGGGATAATATGAAGCAACTACTGCCCAACTAGAGAACAGTCAGAACAAGGCAATATGAAGAAGGAACTCGGGCTATCACTAGAGCACAAAGTAAGGAAATTCCAGCCACAAAGATGAAACACGGGTCCAAGGGGAGCAAAGGCAAAAAGAAACATCATCCCTGGGTATATAAATTGAGCAGAGGTGAAAGAATGGGCATTCTAGAGAAGGAGGTGGTATGGGAACAACATACGGGGAAAAGAGGGAGAAGCATGGAGACAAGCGACATGGACCTGGATGAGCATACTCCACAGATAGGGTGGGAGGAGAAGAGACAAAGGTGAGGCCAAGGGGTGACAGTGGAACATGGGATCGACAGGATCCAAGTAGCGGAGATTGGCGGAGTCCAATCCCGCGAAGGGAAATAAAAATCTTCAGCTGGAACTGTCAGGGGTTGGGCGACCCTGACATGTGTAGAGCTCTCCGATCTTGGACATGGAGAGAACGTCCAAACATAGTCTTTGTCATGGAGACTATGCTAGCTGAGAGGAGGCTTGAGGAAGTCAAAAGAAGTTGTGGGTTCATTGACGGGATGTGCATCTCAAGTGATGGAAGGGCGGGTGGAATAGGGTTTTGGTGGAAGGACATGAAGGTGGAAATCCAGAACTACTCGAAAAGACATGTAACAGCTCTTATCAGGGAGGATGACAACGGAAAAGATTGGGGAGCGGTGGGGCTCTATGGGTGGGTGGATCAGGCTAGTAAAGTGAAAACATGGGAACTGATGAGGAAGATAAAAGGGGAGTCGGAGATTCCTGTCATTTTCTTTGGCGATTTCAATGAGATTACTTCAAACTCTGAGAAGCAAGGTGGGCCACCCAAAGATGAAAGGTTTTTATAGAATTTTTGTGATGTCATTGATGATTGCAAGCTGGTGGATGTGGGTTTTGAGGGAAATATCTTTATGTGGAAACGAGGACTGACAGAGAAAACCTTGGTCCAAGAAAGATTGGATAGATTCCTACCTAATCTAGAGTGGAGAAATTTGTTCAGTTTCTGCAAGGTGTATCACCTACCTATTCACGAATCAGACCACACACCCATCTTCCTGAAGGCGGACAACCGCCATACTCAGTTAAAGGGGAGGAAAAGACAGTTCATGTTTGAGCAGATGTGGGTTGGAGAAGAGGGCTATGATGACACTATCAAGGAAGCATGGAAGTCTACCGAGGGTGGGGTCCTTAAGACAAAGCTGCAAAGGTGCAAAGAAAAATTATATGAATGGGCAACAGAAAAGTTTGGGGAAAGAAAGAGGAAAATAAAGGAGCTGGAAAATGAGCTGAAAGGGTTGCAATCTCTACAGCCGATCCAAATTAACCTTGATAAGGAGGAGGAAAAATCAAAGGATCTCCAGTACTGGTTACAAAAGAACGAGGAATATTGGGCGGCTCGGGCCCGGGTGAAGGAACTGTGGGAGGGAGACAGGAACACTGCATACTTCCACCAAAAAGCTACAAACAGGAAAAGAAGAAACCACATCTCAAGGCTAGAGGATGAGCATGGTGTGATGCATAAAGATGAGGGGGAGATTAAAGAAATCATTCTGAGTTACTTTGAAAAACTTTTCCAAACGAGTTTTCCTACGGGCTTTGAAGAGACAACAAAAGGCTGCGGCAACTGCTTACGGATTCCCAAAGGGAGGATATTGAAAGGGATATTGAGGATGAGGAGGTATGGACAGCGGTAAAACAAATGCATCCTAATAAAGCCCCGGGGCCAGATGGCTTGAAGGCCATGTTCTATCAACAACATTGGGCGACTGTAGGGAAAGATGTGGCGAGTTATATCAAAGGATGGTGGAAAGGGGAAAGAAGTATAGGGGAGTTCAATGATACCCTTGTTGTGCTTATTCCAAAGACCGAACAGCCCAAATCTATGGGGGAATTCAGACCCATTAGCCTATGCAATGTGGTTTACAAAATTGCATCGAAAGTGATGACAAACCGCCTGAAATCAATTATGAACAATATCATTTCTGAAAATCAAAGTGCTTTTGTCCCGGGGAGACTGATAACTGATAACGCCCTCATTGCTTATGAAGTGTTCCATTACATGAAGAGAGACAAAAGACAGAAAAAAGGAAGCCTGGCACTGAAACTAGATATGTCCAAAGCATATGATAGAGTTGAGTGGTCTTTCCTTGATGAAGTGATGAAGAAGGTGGTGTTTGGGATCCATTGGAGGAATAAGGTTAGAGACTGCATATCATCCGTCCAGTACACATTTGCCGTAAATGGAGACAGGACCCAAAGCACAACGCCTTCACGTGGACTACGCCAGGGTGACCCTCTTTCCCCCTTTCTTTTCATCTTATGTGCTGAAGCTTTTTCTACATTACTTTCCAATGCTGTCCGCGACTCCCGGCTACATGGGATCAGCCCGTATAGGGGAGCGCCGTCTATCTCACATCTTTTTTCCGCAGATGATAGTATTATTTTTGCTAGAGACACCAATGTAGAGTTCCTGAAGATAGCTGAAATTATCGGCCAATATGAACAGGCATCAGGTCAGAAAATCAATCTTTCTAAGACAGAGGTGGTGTTTAGTAAAGGAGTTATGGCGGAAAGGAGGAATGAGATGAAGTGGCTTCTGGGTGTCAAAGAGGTGGACATACATGCCAGTTACTTAGGCCTTCCAACAGCCATGGGTAGGTCCAAGAAGCAGGTGTTCAGTTTCATCAAAGAAAGAATATGGCGGAAGCTTCAGGGATGGACGGAGAAATTGCTGTCAAAAGCAGGGAGAGAGGTCCTGATTAACGCAGTGGCGCAGGCCATACCCACATACATTATGAGTATTTTTCAGTTGCCAGCAGGAACTATAGACGAGATCCAGAAAATGGTAGCTAGATTCTGGTGGGGTGCAAAAGATAAGGAGAGGAAAATAGCATGGATGAGCTGGGACAGAATGTGCAAGCCAAAGCGACAGGGAGGGCTTGGTTTTAGGGATTTTCAAACCTTTAACCAGGCTCTTTTAGCACGACAATTATAGAGAATGGTCACTCATCCAGATGCGCTAGTAACCAAAGTTTTAAAGGCCAAATATTTCCCAAGAACATCTATTTGGGAGGCTAGAAGAGGGCATGCACCGAGCTACACATGGAGGAGCCTATGGGGAGCAAAGGCAATATTAAAGGAAGGCACACAATGGCGAGTGAGCGAAGGGATAGATGTGAATATATGGCACAACATATGGCCTCCGGGACAGAAGGAAACTCTGGAAAACCATAAAAAGGAAAATGGCCCTGATTATGAAGTGGTCTGAGATCTTATGACGGGGGAGGGAAACGGTTGGGATGGTGACAGAGTCCAGGAATGCATTCCGGATAATATAGCCAAAAGGATATGTTCAATTCAGCTGAGCTTGAGGAAACCCAAGGATACGTGGATGTGGTGGCCTACAAAGGATGGTGAGTTATCGGTGCGATCTGCTTATTGGATGGGCTTGCTAGGGATAGAGGAAGCACGGCGGTACAGAACCCGACAAGACAATATGTTGTGGAAGAAGATTTGGCATGCGGGATGGTGCCCAAAGATAGCACACTTCTTATGGAGGATTTGCACGGGATGCTTAGCGATGCGAGGCCGTCTGTTTGATAGGAATTGTATCGATGATGGCACATGCATTCTATGTGGTTCGGAAAAGGAAACTATTACCCACATGCTCTTCCGCTGTCTGAGCGCAACAGAAGTATGGGAACAAACGCCACGGGAGACTCAAGAGTGGGTGGAGGAGTATAGGGACGTGGAAGTAGGTGTCATGATGGAGGCCATGATAGACATGCCTTCCATGAGGGGGGCGGAAGTAGCGGTGGCTGCTATGTGGGCAGCATGGCGAGCTAGGTGCAAGAGGACTTTCCAGGACAACGGGTTCCAGTGCGGCTATATCTACACAGAGGCGCTGACGGTGGTGAGGGCGGGACAGGAAAGAATAAACTAGCAGCGGGGGTTAATGGAAGATACTCGGACTACTACACTCTTACGTCCAAGGGAGAACTACGTACGTGCGGAAATGCAGCCGAGGGAACAAGGGGCAGAGAATTGTGTAGGGACGCCGAGGCAGAGATACACCAGCCAACAAAGGGAGGGGAGGGGGGATGAGGACCAGCAGAGTGAGGAGGCGGGGGACAGTGGAGCGGACAGAAGTAGAAGAAGCAACTGGGTGAAACCGGCGAGGGGAAGGATAAAGGTGAATACTGATGGATCGGTAGGGGAAGACGGGAGGGCAGGAGTCAGGGTGGTGGCTAGAAATGACGAGGGCAGGCTGCTGGGTGTGCTGGGGCAGAAGGTAGAGTGGGGAGAAGACGTCACTGTCATTGAAGCCCTGGCTGTTCGTGAGGCACTGGTGTGGGTGAGGGAGCAAGCCTATGAACAAGTGGAGATCGAAACAAATTCCATGGACGTTGTCTATGCATGGAACATCAAAAAGATGCGGCGGGATTACTTGGGTGCTTTGGCTAAGGACATTATCTCGCTTTGTAGTATGTTTTCTTTCTGTAGGTTAAGTCATGTAAATCGTATGGGCAATAGGGTCACCCACGAGGTGGCCAATTCGGCTCGTAGAGGTCTAGTTGAAAGTTTTTCATTTTTTCAGTCTTTTCCGTCATGTATGTTGTCCCTTGTAAACCTTGATTTATGATTTTAGTAGTTTTTGCGGGGAGCCCCAATCATAGGGCTTCCCGCCCTCCCTCAAAAAAAAATATTAGGCTTATGATGCTTTAATATTGGTGATATCATGTAAGATATGTAATACTTAGTTCATGAGTAATAAATATTAAATGATGATACAAAATTATGAAAAAATGTCAGTAAGTCCATAACCATGTTTATATTGCATATGATGTCAGATATGGTCATGTTGATGCACGAAAACATGTAGCTTACTCCATATGGATAATTAGGGCTAATAACCCTAAATAAAATGTAATAAATACATACATGCTCAATAAATGTTGAATTTTACAGAACACTCTCATATTAGTAACTGGAAGTCAATATGTAACTTTGAGATCAATTTTATACACAAAATCCATGTTATATGAAGATGGCCCTTAATACATTTTATGAAACCCTAATTTAGGTTAATGATGTAACCTAGGGTTAATATATGTGTGCACAAAATGACATGGAAGCTAATGTTCATATAATGAACCATACTCTAGAAAATGACATTAGTAAGATAACTCTAAGACAAGAATGCAAGTAATGATGCACACATCCTAATGAGATAAAGTAAACCCTAAAATGGATATAACTAGGGTTAAGGTGATGAGAATCTGATGATAGTATGTGATCTTATCTTTATCAGGGTTGACCTGGGATACATAGTTGACATCAGGAATGTGATATGTGATTAGGTTTGTCTCTCTTGATCAAGGTACACCATTACCTCTTACTTGGCTTATTATACAATATGCTTGTGTTATATGTGTAGTAGAATACTTGGCATATGATATTGGATGAAATGATTGTTCTTGAATGATATGTTGCTTGATTTTTCATAATTATGCCTATGAACACATGAAACATAAAATATTCTGATCCATCACATGATAGCACTAAACTCTTTGGTAGTACAGTGCATTGAAGAAACATCAAAGCCCTCGGTGGCAGATGTAACATCAAAGCCCTTGGTGGCAGATGTATGAGATATATGATGGAAATGTGCTTAAAATATACGTGTTCTCTTTTGTTAATGAACATCTTTGTGCAAGTATACACTTTTTCTTATATTTGTTTATAACTGCCAAGTAATAGTTTTATCTTATTGCCAAGATATGATGAGAGGTATATAAAAGATACATAGGTGTACTCAGTACAATATTCTTGAATATTATACTGACGTGTACCACATATAATCTTTTGTTTAGGTTCCTGTTATGATCTTGAAGAACTGGGATAGTTGAGAGTTGTGTGGCGAGCTGATGTACAGGTGGACCTGTTGTCTTAAGATCATGTAGTTTAGTGGTAGTACATGTATTTGTATACGTTTACTATTCAATATGTAATATCAAATGTTGTAACAATTCATGTTGTAATTATATGTTGAATGGTGAACATGTGTTGTATGGTTTTATTATTGTTCATGAGCATGTGCTATTGATTGTTTCCTTCTGACTCCCTTGATTTTCTTCTTCTTAGCCTAGTGTGGGGTGTTTAAATTGGGATGCTCACTGAGGTAAGGTTTCAATTTGGACGTCACACATCAGATTAAGTTTTAGAAAATCTGGGGATGGCACCCCACCAGGTAGGATATGTCCTTGAGCTTGTATTGATGTCCTTGAGATTTACTTCTTCTCCTTCTCCTTCTCCTTGTCTGTAGACATCTCGTCCCCAGCCCATGCAAGGAAACATAAAACTATGTGAGGCATTGAATAGTTATAACAGGAAAAGTAACATATAATTGAAGTGACATGAGATATCTTGAAAAACTTAGTGACTTAATGTGGTGAACATGATTACTTGAAACTTAATAAATTAACATGATAAATAATGGTGTGAAGTTTAACTTGAGTTAATATAGACTCTCTCTCTTAATGCACCCATAGTGCTCATAAGGTCAACTAAGGCTCACATAAGGCCAGTTAAGGCTCACATAATGCTCCTGTAGAGCTCATAAGGCCACTTAAGGCTCACATAAGGTCGGTTAAGGCTCACATAGCATGATCGAGAGGACTTATATTAACATATCATGGTTTCTTATACTTAAGCATGATCTTCATGATTCCTTGAATAATTATCATGGTAGTGATTCATAGTATTTCCAATGATAGTAGAATCATTAAATCAATCATAGCATGTGTATGATTTTCATGAGTATAACTAAGTAATCACATAATTGCAATTTAATTGAGTAATCATAAATACATGAGTGAATAATTTAACCCAGAACCCTATAAATATACTCAGTGTGCATGATCCATTCACCTGAGATTGTGGAGGTACACTAACAGAAGTTTGAGTCCTGATCAGTCCTAATTATCATGTCCAACATATAAGTATATTAATTATCATGGTTAAGCCTAGGGTTTTAGGGTTTCAATGAATCATGGAAAGTAGGTTGTGAATCTAGATCTAAATCCTTGACCATTCGATAGGTCTCGAAAAACCGATCAAAAACCATATATGGATCATCCCCATCTGAGTTCTATTTTATTTTCCATGATTCATTAAAGATCAGACTAAAACTGACCAATCAGAATGGTCGATAATCCACCTGTGTAATCCTGCCCAAAAAAAATAGTTGGCACCTCCTTGCTGAGATGGCCTAGTAGGAGCCTGCCACATTGTGTTGCTCTAGCTCAAAATCAAAAGTGAGTATGTTGGCCAGGTTACAAAAGAAAAGACTAAAGTATCCATGTAGGTGTGACATTCCTGAGAACAAATACAAGGAGTAAACCAGGGAAATCCACACCTAGTATGATCGTCTTAAATTGAGAACTCCAATTAGTGAGAAATTGGGACCAATGCTTCGATCTAATGTAAGCAAAGACTAGAAGAATAGTTCATTTGGGCTCAATGTGAGACTCTAGTCTCAGTGACCCATTGAAGAGACCAGATGGTGGTCAAGAACTCAAGAACAAGCTTCCACCATAGCCGACCAATAGGAGCAAAAACCAAAGTTGCGAGAACAGAGGGATTTATATGAGACAATGCATTTGATAAATTCTTAAGGGCCATCCGAAGTCAACGGCACAACAAAACTATCCACAGACTGCCAAAACTATAAGCACATCAGTGGTGTCTAGGAAAAGCAGAGCATAGGAGCTCAAGAATCTGGTTCAATGATAGAGCATGAAGTCAAGCAAACCAAGGGTACATGAAGATCAGGTTCGACATAGGTCAAAATCTTGGGATGAAATTCATGGTCGGAGCATGGCCATCTAGCCTGGCCGGTGATCAGAGGGAGAGTTTCCCAGGTCTGAAACCGGGTTTTGTGGGTACTACACTAGGATGAATCACGATGTCTAAGGGCTTCGGGAATAGATAGAAAAGGGTATGGAAATGCTGACTGTATGTTTAATTTGACCACAAGCCACTAGAACTCTCTCTACAACTCGCCGTCTTTGCCGGAAAAATTGAGTGTCCGGCGTCTCCACTGGTGGCCTCGCTTGGAATTGAAACCGAGAACAAGTCCTACAACATCTTCCAGTTCTTTAGGTATCAACTGGAGTCATTCCTATGCCAATAGGTAGGGTGGGTGTGGCCACCGTGTGAACTAGATAAAGGGGGAAATTAGGCATTTTCTCTAGGGCTAAATATAGGAGTGGTGTTAGGGTTCCATGGATTTAGGATTTCCTCCCGAATCTGTTGATGTGGGAATCACTT
Organism: Alisma plantago-aquatica; assembly: GCA_963693085.1. Taxonomy (NCBI): domain Eukaryota; kingdom Viridiplantae; phylum Streptophyta; class Magnoliopsida; order Alismatales; family Alismataceae; genus Alisma; species Alisma plantago-aquatica. The sequence goes on from OY856413.1 coordinate 749,118,928, forward strand.
GAAGATGTTGAGAGTACAGGAAGTTATCCATGGGCAAGGACCCTGGGAGTTGTCCCGTCCTCTGCTCAGACTCCTATGTGATGTAGGGGACAAAGCCCATATCCTACAATCTCAATTAGACGACTCTAAAAGGGTTGGGTATAGATAGCTCTGTGTGATGCTCAATTATCGTGAACTTTAGGATAATTGACTGTATTAATAAACGATTAAAAAGCCAATTAACATTATCTCCTCCTTGTTTCCTAATATCTTTTGGAGCCTTTATGATTATCAAAAACCAACCAAATTTGGTGGGTTTAATGATTAGACCTTGAGGAATTCAATTATATAATTAGATTTTAGATATGAGTTAGGGAAACATGCATTTTACATCATTAGATGCTTAAGGTAATTATCATATTTATAATTATTGAAAAGGAATTGTGTTACCAAAATTTGATGGAAGCTATAAAATTCAATTACCTAATCATATACAAAACAATGGAATACATTTTACATGTATGTGGATCAAAACTATCATTTAACCCCTAACTAGTCACCATTGCATAATTAGGGTTAGGTTTTGTAAATTAATTGACATTGATGTGAACAAGTGTTGATAAATCAAATTAAAGGTTCACATAATATCTTGGTATAGTATAAACTCATTTTGGCATACTAATTAAGCATGGTCTCCACTTAGTCAACAATTGAAAGATGGATTGTTCAACTTAGGGTTTCACCTTCATTAAATATAGGAAAAATTTTGGGTTTAAATATTTGATCATCTTTATTTAAAATTTAAAATTTGAGGGTCGTTACAATACCGTCTTCATTAATGTTCTTAACTTTAACTTAAGTCATAATGTTTGATCAAAATTAATTCATTAATCTCAATTTTTCATGTCATATTTATATACCACATAAATTTGTGTCATTGTCAATCATCAAGATTTATTAGTTCACATCTACGGTTGCAGATAACCATGAAGGTATTATCCAAGATCAGGTCTATAGTTTTGAATAATCATATTACAAGATTGCTTCATTAATATATTTTGAATTATCAAAGGAATATAATTCAAGGTATCAACTTGATACGTAACATATATAGACTTTACAAACATACTTATTGATATCATTAAATTTATAATCAAGAGTTAGTTTCTACAAGTATTAATTGTAAAAAAAGTCATTTTCTATCAATTATACAAGACCTTAACCTTTTAATTTGTTTTTAGTCATACAAGAAGCATTTATTTTAATTGGGTATTAATAAAGAGACATTGATTGAGGACTCATGGTGATTTATATGATAAGAGAACAAGTAGAAACAGGTGTTTCCACTACCTAGGTCAAGGATGGAGGGAGGCATGTGGCACAAACATGACTGATATCCATGTGTCTTCATTGACTGGACGAACAATATGATGGATGAGAGAAATTCTTCCCACTAGCCACATGTAGAGAGAAAGAAAGAAACAACTATGTGATGTGAGTCATCTAATCCTTGGTTGTCATTGATAGGGTAATATTTAACATTGCATACACATAAATTCCACATATACATGTGCACCCATCATGGCACTAGTCACTAGAGATAGAGATAAATGAAGATAAGGGTGAGTCAAGTCTCAAAAGAGGCCAGTGACGTTGAGGGTGAAGTTTAAAAGTTAAGGAGGTGTTCATAGGGTAGATAAGGGCATGATTAGGGTTTGGGAGGCTAAGGTTTGTTGTTGCAAAGGGAGGAAAAACTAGAGAGGTGATATCATTGCAACAAAAGTACCAAAAGGTTTTGCAAAACTCACTTTACAAGTTAGAATGCTTAGAGAATTGTATATAAAGAAACATATGGCGGAGGAATTTCCATGAAGGAAGGAACAAGAAAGAGCTATTGCTACCCATTATCCTTACATTCCTAAAATTGTTAGGAGGTAGGAGATGACTACTTTGCTATTAAATCTATGTTCAAAGGTGGATAGTAGAAGTTGGCCATGTCCTAAGAACAATCCAAGGCATTAGAGACCCCAGTTCAAAAGGGAATTTTTTGGTCCAAAAAGGTGGGATTGGGATAAAAAATGGAAGAATGGATTTTCATGGAAATATCTTTGAGCAAATTATAACTGCATCTTATTTTGGTTAAAATTGAATATTTGATAATTTATAGTATAAAGAGTTTAAAAAAGGCTTGAGATTGGTTTGAGAAAGATATATAAAAAATTATTAGAGCGAGTCAAGATTTAAATTAGGGTCAGGGTCTCCTATACTTAGATGCATATAATAGAATTCAAACTCATATTTTCAAGTTAAAGAGAAATGTATGATCCTTGAATATGGAAAATATTAACTAAAAACAAAAAATATAGGGGGTAAATGGGTAAGTATATGCAAAATCCACTTCATAATGTCCATCCTTCCATCATTAAAATTTCCCTCCACAATTTCATATTCTTAGAGGCTTTTGGAACCTAATACTCGATTACTACATTATCTTCATACTCAACCTTATTATCATACGTCCTAGTTGCATCAATCATACATTTAACTAAATAGTACAACCAAAGTTTGTAAATAAAAATTTTAGTGTATATATCAAAATATATTATTACTTTAACTTTACAGTACAGTCAGGATTCAAATCATGATAGAGGTGGGTTGAGATCAAAACAACACAGTGATCACTGATACATTATTTGAAATTACTCAATCTCAATAGATTGTAACACCTTTTGTGCATAGGTAGATATCACATGTAGGAGTTGCATAAATCAAAGAGTAAATATAATCTAGATTTAGTTTGCTTGATTTCCTTCATAATTGAGTGTGGAAACATGGGCCTTTCATTTGCAGGAGTTGTGTTTGGTGTCCTATGTAGGATGTGGGTAGGGCTCTTGCCATTGAAATGCCCTTGCTGTAGGGAAATGCGGTAACAGAGATGGCAACAGAGACAAAAGAGTTTCTTGCCACATGGCCCTAGAACAACAGATCACATCAACTATTATATTGCAAGGCATATACCTTGTCTTGGAGAAAATCTAGTGACTATCCTTGTAGCAACATTCTACTTTTACAAGAAACACCCAGATGGTTTGTTGGTGTCAGCGTCCTGGTGTAGCAACGTGGATAGTGGTTGACGATGTACTCCTAGAAGATAGCAATGACCTCCACGTATCTACATAGTCCACGTAGAGCAGTGGGAGCTCTTGTCATTCTTTTGAAACTATTAGGAAGGAGTTGTCCCTTTGATGTCAATGCGCTAATGTTAAATGCTCTCCCTTGTTGTATATCCATTTCTGTCTCTCCCCTTTATGGGTAAGACTTTCTCGTGATCTCACAATACCACAATTGTGAGAGGACAACAATTGTCAAAGCTTATTTTTGTGCCTTCTAAAAGCCTTGAATACCCCTCTATTTATAGGAGGGTCAGAGTCAGGGATTCCAGATCAACTCATATTCAAAGAGATAGATTTTTCATGAATTTTTGACTGTTGTGAATCACAAATCAATCAATTCACATTTGAATCGGTCAGTTCAACACTTGAACCAGTCTGTTCACATGTGAATTGGTTGATTCATGATTTCAATCAGTCGGTTCACTATATTTCCTATTTACAAACATATTATCTTTCAATATATGATTAATGCACTACATGACGCAAGCTTTAATCCTTGATCCAGTCATATTGATTGCTCAACCAGTCATTTCACATCTGAATGGTAGACTCACATCTTGAATCAGGTGATTCATATTCTGAATCGAGCAATTCAAATTCCAGTTCATCCAATGTACAACCAGTGTTGGTAAAGTTGAATACCTAAACATTTTAGTAATAAAGTTAAATCATATTCATGAGTAAATTCCTTTTACAGGGGCATCCTATGTGTGTGACCGGATAGGTCCCAAATAATGCTGGCATTGAATGTCCACAACCAATTTATGACATCACATGCAATGAGCGGTATCTAGCAACATAACATTACTACCCAAGTAATTGGAAAGTTGGAGAACAACTTTAACCTACAATCTAACGTTCAATATTATTATGACATATAGTTCCTTTGTCACTGATATCTAGATTGAACTTGACTCGTAGAATCATCATACTTTCAAAGTTCAATCTATGGTTCTTGAACTGGAGCATACTGTTGAGATACATGTGAGCTCAATGTTCTGATATTGACTCACATTAGCATGGCCATGCATTTCTCAGTCTCTCTTATCAAGTGTCCAGGATATCAATCTCTAGTAGGAGGGGAAATCCCATCTACATCACTCACAGTCAATCCCCATGTGTCATAATGTACCCAAGCACCAACTTTATGGCAACCCTTATTCAAGGTCACATTGGATGATGTGAAGGTACATTGAATGACATGTGATGAGTGTATTGAATTCTAGTCTAAGAACCACAGTCACCATTATCACTTTGAGAGCTAATTCTCACTATCATTACATGGTCTCCATGTATCACCCTCAAGGTGGGTCTATTTGATTCACTATCCTCTAACAAGTCCCATGTGTTTGGCTTCATATCACATGTCATGAATGATGAGACAAAGTCAGCAACTAACACACACTATATTCATGTGTATTATTGTTGTCTATTTTTTTCCAAAGTAATGTCCGGCTAGGGACATAACAACACAAGATGTACTCTTATCATATATATGATCTCATTATTTAGGTCCTCAACCAAAAGAAATATATCATCAAGTATCATCATTCTTTAGACTTTTATTATGCTATAACATTATCTCATAACTAAATAAAATAGAATGAGAGGAATTGCCTTTTATTATTATCATATCAATTACATCGTGCCACATTACAATCATCACATGATTGTCTCTCTGATGCACATACCAACAGACTCCCACTTGCACTTAGAACCAATCACTCATGAGTCTTATTCTAAATGATCTAACATGTCCATCATGCTTTTGTTTTGAAAATACTTTTGTCAGTGGGTCAGCAACATTGCCTTCAGTCAGTATTCTACAAATATTCACATCTCCTCATTGTACGATCTCTCGTATGAGATGGAATCTCCATAGTATGCTCTTGGAATGCTGATGTGTTATGGGTTCCTTAGCTTGTGCAATAGATCCATTGTTATCACAATACAACTCTATTGCATCGCTAATGCTTGGAACCACCCCAAGTTCACTGATGAACTTCTTGATACAGACAACTTCCTTTGATGTATTAAATGTAGCATTACGCTCCACATCAGTTGTAGAATCAACAATTGTTTCTTTCTTGGAAATCTTCCAACTTATAGCTCTGTTGTTTAGGCATAACACACATATTGATTGCAATCAATAATCATCTTTGTCAGTTTGGAAGCTTGTGTTGGTGTAAACCCTTAAACCCAAATCTTCCTCACCGCATAAATAAGAAATTGATACTTAGTTATTCTCAAATAATTAAAGATGTTCTTTTATGGAAATTGAATGACTTTCACCAGGATATGACTGATATCTACTTGTCATGCTCAAGGCATACAAGGCATCGGGACAAGTGCATAACATTGCATACATGATAGATCCTTTTACAGACGCATATGGAATCTTATTCATGGGGTCCACTTCCTTACAAGAACTTGGGCGTTGTGCTTTAGAGATGCTAATTCCATGAGATACTAGAAAATTCCCTCTCTTTGAGTCCTTCATGTTGAACATCTTCAACACTTTGTCAATGTATGTACTTTGGATTGCACCAAGAAGCCTTCTAGATCTATCTCTAAAGATCTTGATTCCTAAGATATTGAATGCTTTGCCTAAATTTATCATAGAGAAGGTACTTCCCAAACATTTCTTTACCATTTGTAAAGTAGGAATACCATTCCCCATCTACATCATGTCATCTACGTATAATATGAGGAATAAAATTGTGCTACCACTAACCTTTTTGTATACACAAGGTTCATCTACATTTTGAATAAAGTCAAAATCTTTGTTTGTCTCATAAAAATGAAGATTCCAGCTCTGAGATAATTGATTCAATCCACATATTGACCTTTGTAGCTTACATGCTTTATTGGCTTCCTTCGAATTTATAGAACCCTCAGGTTGTGTCATGTACACATCCTCACGAAGATTCCCATTAAGGAAAGTGTTTTTAACATCCATCTTCCAATCTTATAGTCATAATATGCTGCAATGGCAAGAATGATCATGATGGACTTAACAATGGCAACTGGTGAAAAAAATTGTCATAGTCAACACCTTGAATTTGTTTGAAACCTGCAACCAATCCTCCCTTATAGGTTTGTACATAACCATCCATGTCGGTCTTCCTTTTGAAGACCCATTTGCACCCTATGGGTTTTAGCCCTTTAGGTGGATCCACCAAGGTCCATACCTTGCTGGTGTACTTGGATTCCATCTTAGTTCTCATGGCCTCAAGCCATTTATCAGACTCTGGTCCCTCACTAGCTTTTAGGTAGGTTGTTGTCTCATCATCTATAACCAACTCACTACCTTCTTGAGTCACAAGATAACCAAATCTATCTAGCTCCAGGTGTGTCCTACTAGATCTGTGAGAATATTGTATTACAAGAGGTATTTGAGATTTCAAAATAGTTTATGAGTCTCCTTGTTCCTCATGTACCTCAATAGGTTCAATGATTTCTTGTTGGTTTTGAACTTATTCAAGTTATATTTCCTCCCACTGATTCCTTTAGAAATAAATTCCTTTTTTGGGAAGGCAACATCCCTGGAAACAAACACTTTGTTGGCAAATAGGTTGTACAAGTAATATCCCTTAGTTTCTTTGGGATATCCAACCAAGTATGATTTATCTGATCTAGGGCCAAGATTTTCAAGATAAATTTTCCTCACATAAACTTCACATCCCCAAATGCTCATAAAAGACATTTTGGTACGCTTCCCAATCCATATCTCATATGGTTCTTGTGAATTGATTTAGATGGTACATAGTTAAGTCTTAACATCACGATTTCTAGAGCATAATTCTAGGAGGAATTCAAAAGAATAGAAAAACTCATCATTGATCACACCATATATATAAATATGTGATTCCAACTATTTGATACACCATTACGTTGTGGTGTTAAAGGTGGATTCCATTGTGATATGATACCACAGTCTTGCGTAAGGTCCTGAAACTCTTAGCCTAAGTATTCTCTAGCTCGATTAGAATGAAGTGCCATAATACTTTTACCAAGTTGCTTTTATACATCATTTATGAAATCCTTGAACTTTCCAAGGGTTGTTAACTTATTTTTCATCAAGTTAACATAACTATACCTACTAAAGTCATCAATAAAGGTAATGAAGTATTGATAACCACCTCTAGGATTTATTCTAAAAGGGCAACACACATCAGTATGTATGATTTCTAATAGATCACTTGCCCTCTCACATTACCAATGAAAGGAGTCTTTGTCATCTTTCCCAACAAATAAGATTCACATGTCTCTATTGATTCAAAATCAAAAGAGTCCAGATAACCATCTTTATGGAGTGTGGAGATGGGTTTCTCATTTATGTGCCCTACATGGAAATGCCAAAGGTAGGTTTGGTTTGAATTATTGAGTTTTAGTCTTTTGAAATTTATGTTATACATGTTTGTCTCGTAATCTATCAAATATAGAGCTTAAGGCATTGGGTCACTTCCATTAAAGATCCAATCTTTACTAATAGAAAATCAATTATTCTTTATAAGAAATTCAAATATGTTCTTGTCCAAACAAGATATAGATATGATGTTCCTATCAATGGTAGGTACATAATGTAAGTTCTCTAACTCTATTACAAGACCACTTGGCAGAGATAATCCATAAGTTCTAAATGCACTGGCAGCTACTCTTACTCCATCAGCAACTTGCAGTTCAGCCTCACCTTTCTTTCTAGGTGTACTTCTTTTCAGATCTTTCACATTTGAGCAAATGTGTGATCCACATCTGGTATCTAGTGCCCAAGATGAAGAAGTATAAAAGTTAATCTCAATTATGTATATACCAAAATTAGATATCTTTGTCCCTTACTTCATCTTTCTTAGTCCTTTTGAGTGAAAAGGACATATTCCTTTTGAACCTACCCTTTTCCTTTTCTTGAGTGTAGAATTCTTGGACTTTATCTTATCCTCAGAACTCTTCTTGGCCTTACCTTTGTCCTTGGACTATGTTTTGTTGATCAACATCATGGGTTTGTCCATCTTCATTTGTGCTTCAACATTTATCAACATGCCAAGAAACTCAACAATAGTTTAGCCAACTTACTCAAGTGATAACACTCGATAAACTGGCTATATGATTCTGGCAATGATTTTAGAATTATATCTGTTCCCCACGCTTGACCTAAAGGAAATCTCGGTCTCTCTGAATGTTCCATATGCCCAATCACATTGAGCACATGGGGCTCTACTGGATCTCCCTCTATGAATTTACACTCAAGTAGCTCCTTGGTGACATTATACCTTTCTTGCTTTCCATGTTATTTATGCACTCATATTTCATACAACCCAACATAACATTTTTAATTTCTACAACATCATTGGCATGATTCAAGTAAGAATCCATGTCAGGCTTAGGCGCATATGGAGCGAGTTCCACTATAATTGGTGCTTCAGGGATATAGAGAATGTTTCTCAAAGTCCTAAACCAGTTATGGAATTATATCTATTTAGATTGTCCTTCTCAAGGACCGATATCAATGATATTGTGTTTTCCATTAATTCTACAAGAGTAAAATTTGCACTTTGTCAAAACATGTTTGATTTGATTTTATAATATTGACAATACTAATTAGTTCTTTAATTAACTATCACTCCCACTGTTTTGTTCAAAATGATAACCCTCACTAACAATTCAAAAGATTGTATCATACAATCTTGTTGTGAGCCAAGATCCATGTTTTATCAAATCATGAGTCATCCTTCTTTGATCACCAAGAATTTGACTATTTAGGTAGGCAACCTTTAGCAATTGTATCTGAATGCAACTATTGGATAGATGATGTGCAGAAATCCTTGTCACTATCCATCTCTATAATTCTAGGAACTTAATCTCATTAAGGTCAACTAGTTTAGCGTAACCCAAAGGCCAACACGACAGATAATGCACCTTGTTTTGGAAGATCTACATAAAGATAGACATCCCTCCATGCTTTGGCGTAACCTATGTTTAGTTGATCAAGCTTTACATGTGTGTTGCTTATGGAAAGCATCCAAGGCTTAATATTTATTTGAGTGATTTATACTTATAAATACATATACATATCCTATCACCACATACGAATAATATGTATCATATACATACTATATCCACAAATAATGCATGCAATTTAAAAATATGAGTGATGGTTATAGCCAAACTAATGTAATTCTTTGAAGCCACAAAGAAGTGCTACCACCTATGGTCCATGTCATATGTAATAACATGTACACGTAGAAATCCATGTTGGAACAAGTCTAGTCATTTGACTAAACTCTTGAGTCAATCGGTTGGCTTCCTGGTCGGTCAATTGGTCTCTTGGATCAGTTGACTGGCCTAGAGTTCAAATGGAATCTAGACTCCTCTAGTCAAATGGTTGAGCCACCAGTCAATCAGTTAGCTCCTCTTGTTGTCTGGAATCCTTAGTCCTCGAGTCCATCCATTCGACATCGGATTCGGTCGACTCATCTAGTGTATAACGTTTTCTCTTTTATAAAATAGAAAATAAAGCTATCATATTTCTATTTAACTTATTACATTGTAAAAGTGAAACATGGAGTTCCTTTCGAGGGGAGAATAGGAAGGAAATCATTGACTTACATATGGAAAAAGTGAGAGAGAGATACTGGATATGAAAATTGAATATAAAAATGTAGGAATAAAACTATTCAACCAAGCACACATATCTAGGAGGTATTGACCATAACCACACTTACATTCACCATTAAATAATTTCAGGGCCACACATATAAATTGCATATATATTATAATATATATATTGGGATCATATGTGGTATTTAATCAGATATCCACAATAATCATTTAAATATATGTATTGTATACAATAAATAATAAAACAAAAACCAATCATATCAATAAATCCCAAAACATAGTAAATTGACCTGGCTCTGGTACCACTTTAGGGAAATATGGAGATAGAGATTGCAATGGAAACAAAACAAATTCTTGCCATATTTCCCTTAAATAGTAGATAATGTCAACAACTATAGATTGGGAAGGAAGATTTGCAAGGCATATACTTGGTCTTAGAGAAAATCTAGAGACTATCCTTGCAACATCATTCTTATTTTTTAAGCATAACCCTAATGGGTTTTCGGCGATAGCTTCCTAGTGTAGCACAACAGATGACGATTGACAACATACTCCTAGCAGGTGGGAAACACCTCCATGCCTCTATGTAATCCACACAGACCACTTGGAACTACTATCATTCTTTTGGAACTGACATGGAGTTATCCCTTTGATGTCAACGTGCTAGTGTTGACTTCTCCTTCTTATTGTCTCTCCAATTTATGGGTAAGACTTGCTCAGGCTCTCATGTTACCAAAACATGAGAGGAAAAAAAGTTCAGAGCTTATTGTTGTGTCTCCTAAAAGCCTTGAAAACCCCTCTATTTATATGAAGGCCAAGGTCAGGGTTTCTAGATCAACTGGGACTCGAAGAAATGGATTTTTCACAAATTTCTAGCAGTTGCAAATCACAAATCGGTCAGTTCACATTGAAACTAGTCAATTCATATGTGAATCAGTCAGTTGAATACATGAACCGATTGGTTCACATGTGAATCAGTCGATTCAACATTTGAATTGGTCAGATTACTATATTCCTATTCAAAAACATATTGGCTTTCAATGTGACGATTACTACACAACATGGCATCAACATCAATCCTTGATCTAGTCATACTGATCGGTCAACTGATCGTTTCACATCTAAAAAATCGATTCACATTTTGAACCGATCATTCACTTCTGAACCAGGAAATTCATATTCTGAATCGCGAGGTTCATTTCTGAACTAGGTGATTCAAATTCTAATTCAGCCAATGTACAACAAATGTTGTTTGAATGGAATACCTAAATACTTAAGTAATCAAGTTAAACCGTATTTATGAGTAAACACCTTTTCCAAGTGAATCATATGTGTATGACCATATAGGTCCCAAATTATATTGGCAGTGAATGTCCATTACCAATTTATTACATCACAAACAATGAGTGGTATCTAGTAACACATCATCGCTACCAAGTAATTGGAAAGTTGGAGAACAACTTCAACCTTCAATTTGTGATCATTGTTACTATAATTGTGTAGTTCCTTTGTCTCTGATATCCAGATTGAACTCAAGGCATGGAATCCTCATCCTCAATGTTCAAGCCATGTTTCTTGAACTAGAACATATTGATGAGATAAATGTGAGCTAAATATCTCGTATTGACTCACATGAGCATGGCCATCCCTTATCAAGTGGCCATGATATCAATATCCAATAGGAGGGAAAAATCACATCTACATCACTCACAATCAAAATCCATGTGTCACAAAGTACCTACACACCACCTTTATGGCAACCCTTATTCAAGGTCATGCTAGGTGATGTCCAAGTACAATGGACAACATGTAATATGTCTAGTGAGTTCAGGTCTAAGAACCACAATTTACATTATTACTATGAGAGCCAATTTTGACTACCATTGCATGGTCTCCATGTATCACTCTCAAGGTGGATCTATCTGTTACACTATTCTCTAATAAGTACCTATGTGTTTGGTTTTATATCACATATCATGACTGATGATATTATGGCATCAACAAACACACACTCTAGTCTTGTGTATGACTGTTGTCTATTTTGCTTCCATAGTAATATCCACCTAGGGACATAATCAGAATGTATGTACCATTATCATAAATTTGATATCATTATTCAGGTCCTCAACCTGAAGACACATGTCATCGGCTATCATCATTCTTTATATATTTATTAAGTTACATCATTATCTCATAACTAAATATAATAGAATAAATAGAATTGCCTTCTAATATTATCAAATCAATGACATCATGCCACATTGTAATCATCACATGATTGTCTCTCTGGACATACATACCAACACTTTCTTCTTGCATTAGTGGAAGATTGACCTTGAAGACCTAAAATATACCCATTTTTTACTATGAAAATTGTATCACCTAAAACCCCCTGACTTCTAATGACTTCCCTTGTTTTCCCCTAGGTTATAGTAACGAGCATGACCCCTGATGAAAATCTCATTGGGGTCATGGTTATAGTTCTGGTCCAGGGCGCTTCTAGGATGTATGTGTCTATTTTGGATCTTCCTGTTGTTATTATGGGGTTCCTCTTCATACTTAGTTCAGATAGGTACAACATTCGTCAGCCAAACATAGGCTATTATCGGGGTTTGTGATGAGGAGACTAAGGCATTTAGGGTAATGTGAACCCCTCCATGGACTAAACTTTTAGTGTAGAATGCATTTTTTAATGTCATCCATAATAACTTTCCTTTGTTCATCCTAGTCTCTGGAAAACATGAACTTACAATTTAACTCTTTAGGTTCTATAACAATTTTCTTCCATATGCCCTTCTCATCCTATTTGTTCTTTTCAGCTCCTATTTATACTTAACACCAAAAACTCATGCTCCATAAATTTTTCAGTTATTATAGGAATCTACAAGATATTATATAGTATGAGTTTTTTCATATTATAAATTGATTCAAATTTATCAGATTGTAGTACCATTATTCACATTTTATGAATAGATTCATATTATATTGTTTCCCATCCTTAGGCTGTCGATAATCAAGAGAGTGAAAAGAATAAGTTCGCTTGATATATAAATGGAGAGATAAGAATTGATCCTACATCATTATAAATGAATGATCGAGAGTAGTCCTTAAAGAATAGAATAGACTCTAGAAGGCTCTCCAAGATTAATAGGAAACCTCTAATCCATTTTTGCATTCATTAGATCCATGGAGGACATGAGGGAAACTTCAACAACTATTGTAAAACTAAAAGGAGATGATTATGTCAAAAATCCAAGTCTACTCAAACAAAGACACCCTAGTTTAACCTTCATGGATTTTAAGGTTTAGTAGGTCATTTGAGATTTGAGGTTAAGTTCAATTATTGCATAGATTATGTGTTATTCTATGATGAAAAATATTAGAATACATGTTATCCATCCAAAGCCCATTACCTTGATAGGAAGTTTCAAAGGGATCTTTTGTGCTTGGTCTCAATATATTTTGCATCATACACACATCTTATGTTATATTGAAATAACAGCTCACTTTATTAAAATGAATAACCAAATGTTTACAAAGCTAAAACCAATAAGCAACTTGAAAAGAAAAACTACACAAATAGAAAACAACTACACATATGGCATTGCTACATCCCTTTAAATTATTTTTTCCCTGAGGAGATCTAATGTCGTGTAGATTTTTCTAATTTTCAAGATTAAAATTAGCAACTAGTGTGGAAGTATAGATCAAAGCATGTCTTCATCAAACACCATCTAAGTAAAATACCCTGACTCCACCTTGCAAGTACATAAAATAGTTCATATGTAATTAATCATTCTTGAAAGTGATTATATATAGAAAAATCAAAATATGCAAGATTCATTTATGTGAAAAAACATTTTTTAGTTATGAGATTCCCCATTATTTTGAAACAACATTATCAAAAAATCGATCAGCCCACTCAAATTTGTAATATGGAGGTCACCAAGCTTTAATATAGAAGGGAGATGCTACCCAATATGTACAAGTTCCATCACTCCAATGTGAGGAGGTCACATTAAACCAAGGATTTATGAGCAGTCATGGGGGGCATCTTTTCTAGGAACTTATATAAACTCACAAGATTATTCATCAGAATATATAGTAACTTGCATTAATAAAATGGCACAAATTATAAGGAGAGATACATACATGGATATGAATTAAACCTCCCATTTTTTCAATATTATAGAATAAGTATACCTTTTATGTTGAAGAATAGGGATAGATCTTTTATTTATGTTGGCTCAAGATTAAAATAAGGGTTCATGTATGCAACATGTGGATTCTATGATCAATATATAATTTATTACCACTAAGGGTCACAAGGATTAAGATTAGGGTTTCAAAAATGAATATTAATTGTAGGCGGGGTTGTACATACATTATCAACATATTTAAGGTTTCAAGTATTTCAAGAAAAACATCATAATCCTATGATTTATCAACATAATTTGAATAAATTATCTCAAACCATGGTCATTTTAGGAGAAACTCTAATTCATAATCAAGAATCCATATTTATTATCATCAAGGGGTTAGATATCAAATTTTGATTTTAGGTCTCAGACAATATTTTCAGAGATGCTTACAAGATATAACTCAGGAAAATCATAATATTTAATTATATTAGTAAATTTTAAGTTTGATGTCAAATTAGTGTGTCATATATATATGTATATCTTGTAATATTAAGTCACAATTTTAATAATCAAATCAATAGAAATTGAGGTATCATTATAATAAGGAACAAATCTAGACTTTGCAAAAAAATTATAGATTTGCTATATTTTTATTAAAATTTATACTTACACATATTATTTGGCAGTTGTGGTCGAATTGCAATCAATTATATAAGACTTGGGTCATTTAGTTGATTTCTAGTTAGAGAGCAAGCATTGCCCTTTATCAGTGATAAATATAGACACGTTAATTTATGATTCATAGTGGTCCATCTAAGGATAGTTGTCTACTTCACTACCCATGTCATGTATTGTAGCTAGGACATGCAAAAAATGAAGTCATTTATCTAGAGGTCTTTATTGACTGGTCATATGATCTAATGGGAGAGAATTATTGGTAGTATGACTTCAGAGGTAGTCATATGATGATTGTAATGGCACACTTTGTAATTGATTTGATTAATTAATAAAGGCAATTCCCATTATTATATTTTCTTCAATATGAGATTGTGATTATATTAATTATGTCCTCAGACTTAATGACTTGATGATATGTGATTTTGGGTTGAAAATTGAGCATGAGATCATGTTTATGCTAAGAGTTTCCTTTCTTGTCTAGGTCCCTAGTTGCATATTATTGTGGAAATTTTGAAAAATATTAAATATTAAGGCTAGTATGTGTCTTTACTGATGAATATGTCTCATTATCCATGATATTAGATATTAAGTCAAACACATAGGAACTAGTTATGAACAAGGGTATTGGATAGACCCAACTTGAGTATGATATATGGAAGCCAAAAATGGAGTTAAAATCACATCTCATGTGATAGTGGTGAATGTGGTCAATAGACCTAAAGTCACTACAACAATAACTTGTTATTTAATGTACTCTAACACTGCTCAAGATGACCTTGTATAAGTGTTGCCATACATATAGTGTCTGTGCTCACCATGACACGTGTGGATTATTATCAGTGATGTGGAAGGAATTTATCCCTCCTATTGGAGTGATATCCTGCAACTTGATAAATGAAAATATGAAATGCATAGCCACACTCATGTGATTTATTATTGAACTCGTCTATATCTCAAATAGTATACTCTATATCAAGGAACACATATTGAACATTAAGATAATGATATTTACATGTTTTGGATCCATTTCAGATACTAGAGATAAACAAGTTATACAGTCACTATATGGTCACATTACTAGGTTGAAGTTTTTTTTGTCAAACTCTCCAATTACATGGGTGGAAATAAAGTTTTAATAGATACCAATCATTTTTTGTGAAATAATAATATGATTATATATATCACTACAATAATATTTGGAGCATATATGTCCACACACAGAGGATGCACATGGAAGAGGATCATAATCATGGACATGAGATTAATTAGTTAGTAAAAGGGTTTAGGTAAATAATTAGATCATTGATGGACTGACTAATATCCTAGTCAGAGGATTGGAAAGTCCAGTCAATTGACTAGTATGCCCAGTTTATTGACCAGGATAAGATCTGCCTAATTGGTCAACTTGCTAGCCCATTTTCTCGACGGGACAAGATTAGCCATTCAATCGGCCAGCTAGTCTAATCACCTGACTAGACTGGTTTAATGAATCTTCTTATGAGATCTAGTATGTTCTGACAAAGCATAGTCACCTGACTAGATTAGCTAGTCTCCTGTCTAGTTGTCCGAGTCAGACTGCTAAAAGGCTTCCTGATCCTATCGGTTGCTTGAGTAGAATAAGCAAGTCGTCTAAATGGCTGCCCCGAGCAGTCTTTTCAAAAATAGTAGTTGTCTTTTAATTTCCCACAATTTATTAGAAACCTTGTTTTTATCCTATATAAAGAGGTATGACGACCATGTTTTTTTGTTACACATTTTGAGACATGAAACCTAGTAGTCTTTACTCAAAGGACAGAGAGATAAGTAGGTATTGTGTAGTGCTAGCACATTGCCAACAAAAAGGTTGCTCCTTCCCACTAGCACTTAGAGCATGATGTGAAATTCTCATTTATCCATAAGGATGATATAGAGATGTACACATCTTCAAGGACTGAGATTGGGAGAATTTTGAGGCCATATTATTCTATATATATTCTTGTGAGCATTGTCACTAGATGAACTTCACAAGAAAGGTATATCCCACATCCTTTCCCTCCTAATATATTGTTGTTGCTGAGATCTACTCATCAGATCGCATATGTTAACTTTTTTTCTTATTTAATTGTTGTTGTCACCTCCACAAATCCCTATACTGGCATCAGAGCTATGTCAATCTATGGTATATTGGGATTTACAATCGATATGATCATGTTTCATTTTATCTTGGCCTGTATCGCTACATGTGATATGAACTAGAAAATGTTAATGTGCATTAACTATAATTCCACATTGCAATGTAATTTTTTGATGTATGGGATGGGGTCAAACTATGAAAAATTGTGATTTTTTATTTTTCATGGAAGTAAAAATCCATGACCTTTTCAATGAACTTCCCCGAAATATAATAGTGGGAGCAATATTCTGAAAAATTAATATCAATAAAAACTTTTTCAAACTAAATAGTAATGCCTACAAATACTTATTATAGATCGAGTAACAACAAGAAAACAAATTTCACTACAATCGGTCCTTGAGAAGGAAAAAATTAATGGAAATACCTTCCATGATTTGTTCATGACCTTGAGAATTGTCCTCACACATGACAGTAGGCTCTATGTCCTCTATACACCAGTACCAAATCAACTAGCTCTGAATGCACCTAGGGTGGAAATGGAGGCTAATTGTAAGCATTTTGATGATATTGGGACACCAAATGCATTATTATATGCTCTGTGGATATAGCTTCAAAAGAAACAAAAGAATATAAGAGTAGTTAAGATGATAACACATATCACGACAATGTACAAAGAATAATAAACGAAGGAGAGGTATGATATCTCTAAAATTGAAGTGCAAAATGACGTAGGTGATACAGTTGGACCCCATGTACTCAAGTTAATCGGGTATATAAAAACTCTAGAGAGACTAGGATTTCATTTATGACATGATTTGGTCATGGATGTGATCCTAGAATAATTTTTGGATTAATACACATAATTTTTAATGAATTACAATATGAACAATTTTTTTAATTCATTGACAAAGCTACTCGGCATGTTAAGAACAACTAAGAGGAAAATGTAAGATAAGAACAAATCGGTGTTGATGGTTACAAGAAAAATTCAAGGGCAAAGGCAAAGCGAAGAAATGTTCTAAAATTGGACGAAAGTCTAAGTCTTCAATAGTTAAGGAAAAAGGAGTTGTGGATAAATAAAGCAATTGTCACCTTTGTCAACAGACTGGACATTGGAAGAGAAATTGTCCTATCTACCTAAAGGAATTGATGAACAAGAAGCAGAAGACATAGTTATCAACTGTAGGTATATTTGTTATAGAGATAAAATTATCTACTTCATCCACATGGACAATAGATATCAGATGTAGATCTCACATAGGTTCAAATATGTAGGATCTCAAAATAAGTAGACCCATGAAGAAAGGGGAGGTGGAACTACATGTTGTAAATAAATCCATAGTTTTTTCCATTGTTTAGACAAGTAGTGATTATCTATGCCTAGTGGTATCATAAATAGACACACAATTTCCATTTTGTGTATGCCATATATAGGAACATCATTTATATTCTATGTTAGGACAAGAATGGTTTTAAATTTTATATCAAGAATGGTTGATTTTCTATTTCTAAAGATGAGATCTTTAGTGGAAGTGCTCCTATGTCTTATAATCCTTATTGATCATATCTTGATAAAATGTCATGACATAAATACTAAGATGATTAAACTCAACAAATCAAACAAAATTATTGGTTTCATTGTTATCTAGGAAAGTTAAATGAGAAGCACATTTCTAGACTCCATACAGATGGATATCTAGACTCGTTTGATTTTGAATTAATTTAGAAACATCAATCTTGTTTATTAGGAAAGATGACAGAACCACCCTATACTGGAAATAGTGAGAAGAAAGTAATTTGTTAAAACTCATACATACTGATGTGTGTGAAACTTTTAGCACAAATGCTAAAGGTGGATATTAATACCATCACATTTAATGATGACTAAAATATATATGGCTATGCGTATCTTATAAAACACAAGTCAAAATCAATTGAAAAGTTCAAGCAATTCATTAATCAAGTAGAAAATCAACTAGGTAAGAGTATTAGAGTACTTCAATCAGATGAAGGAGGTGAAAAATTAAGCTAAGAGTTTGAGGCCCTTCTGAAGGATTGTGAAATTTTTGATAATCAAAACCACCTGGAACACCACAACATAATGGTGCATCACATAGAAGGAATCACACCTTGTTGAACATTGTATGATATATGATAAGTTTTGATATACTTCCAACTTCCTTATGGGAATATTCTCTAGACACCACAATGTTTATAGTTAACCGTGTACCTTCTAAATTTGTTGAAAAGACACTCTATGAATAAAGACTGGGAAATGTACCAATATGTCTTTTGTGAAGAATTGGGAATGTGACGATTTTGTTAGAAATAGTTTTCTAAAAAACATGTACCCTAATTAGACAAATGTTATTTTTTTGGATATTTTGAGGAACGAAGGGCTATTACTTCTATATTCCATCTGAAAACAAAATGTTTGTTAAGAAAAAAATATTATTTATCAAAGTGGAGTTTTTTTAGGGTCTAGTGGGATAAAAATAGAACTTAGAGAAGTTTGAATCTAATAAGATAGCATGGAACATATGGAGGCTGATAATGAACAAAATGAATCACAAATTGTTGTGGAATATTCAGTTCCTCCTATAATATAGGAATGTTGAAGGTTAGCAAATAACGTATTGAGCTATATATATATATATGGATTTGTTGTGACTTAGAAAATGATGTGTATTTATGGATGTTGATGAACCAATAACCTACAATGAAGATATTGAAGGACAATATCTGAAGAAATGGCCTGAAGCCATGAAATTCGAGATGGACTCCATGTATACCAACAAGGTATGAACCTTGGTGGATCAACCTGAAGGGATAAAACCCATATGATGCAAATGATCCTTCAAGAAGAAGACCAAAGTTTATCTTAATGAAAAAACCTACAAAGGTTGATTGGTAGCAAATGGTCATAAAGAAATTTAACAATGGAGAAGAGCCAACAAACCATATTTTTTTATGTTGACTATGATGAAACTTTTTCACAAATTGCCAAGGTTAAATATGTCTAGATCATGCTTGTCATTGCATCTTATCATGCTTGATGAGTCTAGTTGATGTTAAAGCAACATTTCTGAGTAGAGAATCTCATTAAGGATTTTTACATGATGCTCCAAATGAATCCATAAAGGTCTATAAGTTACAAAGGTCAATCTATGAATTAAAACAAGCAAGTTGGAGATGGAATATTTATTTTAATGAGACAATCAAATAGTTTGTCTCTATCCAAAGTGTAGATGAACCTTGTGTTTACAAGACAATTAGTGGGAGCATAATTAGATGCCTCATATTGTATGTTGGTTACATATTAGTGATGTGGAATGCCATCCGTACTCTATAGTTGGTTAAAACATGGTTGGGAAACACCTCCTCCATGAATGACTTAGGATAAGAATCCTAGATAATAGGAATCAAAATCCACAAAGATAGATCACGAAGGCTTCTTGGTCTAAACCAAAGTACTACATTTACAAATTATTGTAAAGATTCGACATGCAACAGTCAAATACAGGTAACCTACCCATGTGTCATGGAATAAGACTCCACATGGATCAACATACCATCTCTTTTGAAAAGAGGTAACACATTATTAAGATCCTATATGCATCTAAAATTGGATCTGTCATGTATGCAATGTTATATACACATCCAGACATCTCATATGCTTTGAGCATGATGCGTAGATATAAGCCAGATCTCGATGAAGGTCACTAGAATGATGTAGAAAACACCATTAAGTACTTCACAAGGACTAAGGATCCATTGCTTAGTTATGGTTGTCATATCCTCAAATTTGTTGAATTTGAATATCATAACTATAAGACTTGAATTGATAGGTAAATTCTCTAACTGTATTATTTATGGAATAATAAAGTTATCTATGTGGCATGGGTTCAATACATGGTCCAAGTGAGTTCCATGAGACTATTTTCTTTGCAAATAGGTCCTTGTGGCAAAAATTAAAGAAAGGAATTTGTCCATAATTGAAGGATAATGACTTTATTGTTAAATAGAAAATCAAAATATGAAATAATGGGCAAGTTTTCAAGAGGTTCCAAGATAATGTGTAATTTAGATAATTAATGGAGTAATTATCTAACTTTGAATAGAAACACAAGTTTTGAGACATCAAATAAGAAATTTTGGTCTGAATTGTGGTATACTTAAAGATAATAATAAAAAAATAGAATCTTGAAGTTGGTAGAAAAATGACTTTCCATGTGTGGAAGGTAATTGTTATAAAGAAATACTTTAAAGAAGAAATTTCATATATGAAAGATATGCCCACGAATAAGATATGAGCTGGGAAAGGTATTAATGAGTTTCCATGAAATAAGGAAAATTTAAATAAGGTATATATCAAAGAGAGACATAAAGAATAATCTAGATTTCAGATCATACATGGGTTTCCTAATAGTTTAATGAAAAATTATCCAATATATACTCTGCTTAATGGATTTTTAATTTCCAATAAAATAGGATCCTATTTAGGAGAGACTTAATCAGATATGAGATTCCATACTAGGAAACAAGTGATTAATGTTTGGAAATCCATTAATGTTAATTACCATAAGTGGGATGTCAAACTTTGAAACTAGGTTACATGGATGGATCGTGGTATTTCATGTGATTAAATCATTTTCTGTATCATTGAACTACAACCTATTATGCACGCAAAAAGGAAACAAAACATGGCTCATCACCCACCTCCCTCTCTTTTCTTTCATCTTCAGTTACATGAACCCCAATCCTAGCACCTACATAAGGGGTGTTGCCTTCATCTTAGAAACATGGTTCCAAAAACCTATGAATCTTTGAGAAGCCATTGTGCCCCCTCAACCTGAACCCCGCCTCTGATTTTTTGGCAATGAACTTGTTTCTATGATAGTCAAGGATGCTATCACCCTTGTAGGTTGGGTCGGGGTATCATGAAGAATAAGAGAAGGCATGGGCCTTCCCCCTTTAGAGTATCCACCATCACCTACGACCAGGAGGATTCCAACCTTTGAGTTCATGGTTGATGACCTGTAACCTTCCCCTCTCTCATTATCTTCCTCTTCCTCCTGGTACATGTCTCCATTGATGCTCAACATCAGCCTACGTTGGGGGGAACGTTGGAGCTGTGACACCATGGGGGGCTCAAGAAGGTGTTGACTTCCTCGTCTATCTTTGTTAGTCTTAGAGTGCAACCCAGATTTCATAGGGGAATCTCCTTGTGACAGCATAGCTTACGGTAAGAGCAACATGTCGTATAAAAGTGACAAACGGGGAAAGGCAACACAAGAGAATCATCGCATGTGTAGCTCGGTAGTAGATCAGCTAGGTTAAGGACGAAGGGCATGTTGATGGCCGGTTCTGGTCTAGCAGTTCATGACTCTTCTTAGTCACACAGCTGTTGGTCCCAGTTCATGTCGACCACTGAGAAGCCACCACAATGCTAAGAGGCAATCTCCCTGATAATATCATATATCTAGTAAATATTGTAGTAACGGCTAGGTTTATCCAAATATAGGCAAAATATATATCAAATTAATTAGAAAATCATGTAGCATTCAAATATGATACTTCCAATGCCTAATTATTCTTGTTGTTTGAAATGTATTTCCAATATATTTCAATAGGATAATTCATGCATAAAACCCTAGAATTGATGATTAATGTATCCAATACATTGAGTACGTTTATTTTGGAGATATAATATGATAGGGTTGGGTATAATAGAAAACTAAGATGATGATGATGATAATATTGATGTACAATTAGGGTTTCCTAAAGTGAATAATCATGCATATGTGTAATTAGGGTTTTGAAACCAAACATCCTAACTTGCCATATTATTAATGCACATAAGTTAAACAAGTTGTTCATAATGAAAGGATATAATGAATCAAATAAAATAGGGTTTCCCCTAATGCTTATTATGTTATAGAACTAGGGTTTTTACCCTTATTCATTGTCAAAACCTAATATAGCCCGAAACCCTAGATTAGGACACGAGAAGGGTTTAATCCAAATAATATGACGGTGACACTTTAGGATGTACATACATGCAGATCATACATTGATTGCTTGGATTAATCTTTCATTTCTAGATTGGATGATATACATAAAGTACTTGAAGTATTAATTCATGCCTTGCATGGTTTTGAATTGGGGTACATGGTTACGATTATAAATACTCACAATATTGATTGTTGGTGTTTGTTGAGGATTTCTTGAGGATTGAGGAAATAAAATGTTGGATGTTTATTTACATTTTGTTCATTTATAATGTCACATAAATAAGATATCACATTATGAACCCTTGGATGACATGTATCGAGAGTGATGCACATGAGCTTGGATCAAATATTGATCACGCCCAAGATAGCTTATCAAGTGTGGGTTTGGATATATGATGAAATTTCTAGTTATTAATTGCAAGTAATTGATTGATTATATGATGTTATATTACTTTCACACTTTCACATGCACCCTACATACACAATATGGAAATATAATAAGTGTTTTGTTTCATGTCTCTTTAAGTAAATGCAATATATGAAAATTTTAAAAGATGATGAATCAGGTGAAATCCACCAAAGAAATCAAATCTAAGTAAGGGAGGATTAGTTAGATACTTCATCTCAGATGCAACAGTTCTCATATTAGAAATTCATGTAACTTCTTAGAGGAGCATCATTGTTGATCTTGTAAATAATATTTGTGAATTAATGGCAATTATTGCTATAATTTGTTATTTGCTAAATCTGGATCCTTAGGAATTTTAGGTATAGCTATCAAATTTAAGGTCCTTATGTAATTGGGGGACATTGAAAAGCGAGTCTTTACATTTGGTATCACAATCCCATATTTTCCAAGTAATATTTAGTAGTTGACTATTTCAAGTGATCTTTAGAAATGTAAAGAAAATTATTAGGGCATATCTTGAAGGTAATGGTCTCTATAAAGGATCGCAGTTTTGGGGACTGGCAATATTTTCCTTCGCACCAATAAGTTGGTATACAAGGACTCCCTTAGCCATAGTGATACTTGCATGGCCATAACTAGGCTTTTCCTAAAACAATGTTTCCTCTAAGTCTTTTAATATCTAATTTCATCCTCTTCTAATCCTCTTTCTTATGAAACCCTAAAAGATACTCCCCTCTACATCTTGAGTTAGGGTTTTTGAGAGGAAGTGAGATTAAATAGCAGCGGATGCCTTAATCCCTAGATAGATCTAGGGTTGGTCTAGGAAAACCCTTAGTTGGTCAAGGTAATCATAAAACCCTAAGGTGTAGGGTGTAGTCATTAACTTGAACCCTAAACCCTAATCCTGGGAAATGGAGTAGTGTGGGTGAAATAGTAACCCTACCCATATGAACCCTAATTAGGGTAAAAGTAATAAGAAAAACTCAAATGAGTTTAGGTGACCCGATCTCCCATGCATGCATGTTCATGGAGTAAGGCATTCATGTTTCATGTAAAGGGTTTTTCATATACATAAAAACTTATGCATAAAATATAATATAAATATAACTTTCTCATTGCCCTAAGACTATCTCAGGAGGCCTGGATGAATAAAGAATACCTCCATCGAGTGGGTATTGATGTCACCCCCAGTGAGTGGGTGTGCTGCCCCCAATGAGTGGGTATGCTATTGAAGTCACCCCAATGAGTGGGTGTGCTTTCCCTAGTGAGTGGGTATGCTATTGAAGTCATCTCCATTGAGTGGATGTGCTACTCCTAGAGAGTAGGTGTGCTATTGAAGTCAACCCTCACGTGTGGGTGTGGAACCCCAGAGAGTGGGTATGGTATTGAAACTACCCCCAGCAAGTGGGTATGTTATAGAATGTGCCCCCAGTAAGTGGGTACACAATGATGATTGCCCCCAGTGAGTGGGTAGGCCTCAGAGTTGAGAAGAAAGGGTTGAGGAGTTAAAACAAGAAAATGTGTGTTTGATTATCTACTATTAATTGCTTTCGATGGTTTCTTATGTTGTTACACTTACATGCACCACATATTTTTGTTACATAAAATGGAAATATGAAACCCTCAATTCAACTTTTAGGGTTTGTGTCCTGACCTAGGATTGGTCAACCCAAGAATGGGATAAGGACCTATGGGGGAGGAAAAACCCTAAACTCATGGGGTTAGGATGTGTCTAGAGAGCCTAACCTCCTCTTGCGAGTCAAGAGGACACCCTAGGTTAGGACCTTCCCTATAAGGGTGAGTTGATCAATTAGTTAAGAATTGAGGTAACCTTCAATGTCACCTAAAGCTTGAAACATTTAGTATATGAAGCATGAAAGCTCTTATATTGAGTGTAATTCTTTGAACAAGTATGCCATATCTAAGGGACATGAGGAGAAGTCACTATGGAAGTGGCTAACAGTGAGGGGCCAAGCCTAAAA
The DNA here is from genome assembly GCA_963693085.1 of Alisma plantago-aquatica. NCBI lineage: Eukaryota > Viridiplantae > Streptophyta > Magnoliopsida > Alismatales > Alismataceae > Alisma > Alisma plantago-aquatica. The sequence continues at coordinate 749,144,036 of OY856413.1, forward strand.
TGGACGGTCCCCATGATCCCAATCAAGGGACAGAAAGAGAAAAATGTGCACTATAAGAGATGGAGTAAATCCAAGTTAGTGAATGTTTTTTTGAAAACTCTGAGCCATTTTATTAGAAAACATCTGATACAACGTGCTCTCCAACCAACACCGAGAAGTTACAAGTGATAAGCATTTCCTTGTCCTCCCCAACCCCTTCTTTGTTAAGTTGTGAGCCATGACATTTCCTTCTCGTAGGGTGTGTGTGAAGATGATAGAGGAGAAGTTGCTGGCTTGACTCCTGATATCCTCAAACAGTTGCTCAATTGGACTTAATCCCCTAACGGAGGAAAGTAGCTTTTGCTACACATTTTTAACATCCATCTCAATTTCCACTAGATTGAGGTTAAGGGCTTTTGCTATCTTGGTTTCGAACCTGATGCACTGTGCTTCGGCAATGCAAGGGCTCCATCTACACTTGCAAGTCTTTGTAGCCATGGCACTCGTTTCCTTTTTATGGTTTCTACAAATAGCAGCTAGGCAGACTGTCATCAGTGTCAAAAGCAACATCCACATTGATCTTTATAAAATCAGTCATCGGTGGCTTCCAATAACACGCCCTTCATTCATTGGCTGAGCTTTCGATCTCTCTATTTCCCCTTTTGTTATCCACAAAGATCTGAGCCCATTTAACCATGTTGTGCGCAATAAGTGTCGGCCTAACAGTTTTGGAACTGAACAAAGTATCATTTCTACAGATCCAAGTAGCTAGGAAACGAGATGTGAAAGCCACCAGGGTGTCGTTGTCCCCTTTGTTAATCACCCATCTGACCAAATAACTAAAATCATTTGTAGGCGCTCCACTTATGATGATTCTACTTTCCGGTTCTGCCCAGATATCTAAATTGTGAGAGCATTGAGTCATAATATGTATAGTAGATTCGTTGTCAGTAGAGCACACTCCACACAAAGTTGTCTCTGTAATGTGTCTGTCCCGCAGATTGCATTTGGTGGCCAGATCTTTGGAAAGACATCGCCATAGGAAGTGTTTCATCTTGGGATCCATAGAGCTCCTCCACACCTAGTTTCACATATCTGCAATGGGATGAGAACCTCTATTTGCAGCAGACTGATGGCTGGAAATGCCCAACCAGTAGGCATATATAATGGTGAAGATGCCATCCTAAGGCAGGTACCAGTAAAGAACGGTCCTCGAGTTCTCACATATGGGGGTTTTCATGATCTTATCTCTCTATTCATTTATAAAGAAATTGTCCAACAACATCATGTTCCATTCGGATGAATTTGTGATTAGTTCTTTCACCTCTAAAGGTCATTCCCCCTTTGAAGAAGCAATCTGAATGCTCGTGCCTCACATAGAAGGAATCCAATTATCCTCCCATATAAGTATGTTGGACTCTTTTGTAATGCTCCATCTCAATCCCTCAATAAGAAGAGCTTTCGCCCCCCACATGCTACGCCAGTAGTAACTGGGGTCGTGACCTCTAGCAACATCAAGAACATTTTTACTGTTATGGTATTTGGCCTTATATATAGATGCTATGTTGGACTTTGGATTCTAATGGAGACACCAGATCTATTTGGCCAGGAAAGCCATGTTAAAAACTTTTAAATCTCAAAACCCCAAACCCCCTTCCTACTTTGGTTGACAGAGCTTACTCCATGCTGCCCAATGCATCTTTCTTCTTCCATTCTCAGAACCCCACCAAAAATTTGCTAGCATTCTATTTATATCATCTATGATGTTGTCGGGTATGCGAAAGACACTCATCATATAAGTGGGTATGGCCTACACTATGGACTTTATCAGAATTTCTTTGCCCGCTTGGCTTAACATCTTCTCTTTCCACCCATTGATCTTCTTCCATATTCTGTTCTTCAACTCACTCAACATCACCTTTTTAGATCTTCCTATGATGGTAGGGAGACCCAAATATTTGTCATGTGCCACAACTTGCCTGACCTAAAGTAGCTCTTGCATATTCTTCCTTGTTTCCTATGGAACATTTTTGCTAAAGGAAATCTCCATTTTGTTGTAGTTGACTTTCTATCCAGAAGCCTTCTCATAGTAGCTCATGATAGAGGCTATCTTATCGGCTTCTTGGAGATTTGCTTTAGCAAATAAGATGTTGTCATATGTGAACAAGAGATGAGTTGTACGTGGGCCATTTCTACAAATGTGTGTTCCAGTGATGGATCCTTTTTCCGCCTCTCTATTAATAAGGTTAGAGAAAGCATCTGCACAAAAAAGAAAGAGGTAAGGTGAAATGGGGTCGCCTTGGAGGAGCCCTCTTTTTGGAGTTATAAAGCCCCTTTTACAACCATTTATGATAAATGAGAAAGAAATCGAGCTCATACACTGATAGATTTTTTTACACCAAAGTGGACCAAAACCTAAGGTTTTCATGATTTTGATAATAAACCTCCATTCCACTCTGTCGTATGCTTTGCTCATGTTGAGCTTGAGAACCATCTGACCCTTCTTGCCTTTTGTCTTACACTTCATGGCATGAAAGGTTTCAAAAGCAATCAAGGCATTGTCCGTGATAAGCCTTCCTGGGATAAAAGCACTCTGGATGATGTCATTCAAGATCGGTTTAATCCTATTTGCAAGAACTTTTGAGATGATTTTATAGACTGTGTTGTAGAGGCTAATGGGACGAAAGTCGTTCATGTTACTAGGATCCTTGCACTTAGGTATTAGGACAATGTTTGTGGAGTTAATGTCCCTTAAATCCTTTTCATTTTTCCACCATCCTTTGATATAAGAGGCCACGTCCTCCCCAAAAAAACTCCAGAAATTTTGGAAGAAGGTAGCATGGAAGCCATTGGGTCCAGGGGCCTTGTTTGGATGCATAGAAAAAATGGCCCTTTTAATCTGCTCCTCATTCAGTTCTCTTTCAAGATCTTCATTGATTTCTTTGCTAATAACTTTTTTCATCCCCTCCAACATATTTTCGATGTCCTCCCCTCCGTTGGAATTGAACAAAGACTTGTAGTAGTTGATAATAATGTTACTGATATCCTTCTCCTCACGCTTCCAAATTCCTTCATCATTTTTTAGGCACTTGATAGTATTTCTCCTTTTCCTTTGTGATGCTTTTTTGTGGAAATAATTCGTATTCTGATCACCATCTCTCATTTCTTTTACCTTGGCCCTTGTATACCAGTAGGTCTCCTTTTGTTTCTGAAGATTGTTTATTTCATTACAAAGTTCTTTGCAGTTTGTAATGTTTGCTGCCGTCATAGGGAGTTGTTGATCACGTAGCAATTTCTTTTCTGCCCTCTTCAGCTTTTCATCTATAGCCCCAAACTTCACTTTGGCCCATTCAACAATATCTTTAGTACATATACTGATTTTCTGGTGTAAATCAGGTTGAACAACCCATGTTTCTTTAATAACCTTCTCGCATTGCGGGTCCTTCAACCAGTACTATTCGAGTTTGAAATCTTTACCCTCCCTTCTCGTGTTTTCTCCCTCTTTGCACTTGAGGAGAATCAGGGCATGATCAGAATTATGTCTGAGAAGATGGATGACCTGAGCTCTGGGGAAGAGATTGCATCATTGGCTACTGACCAAGACCCTATCCAGCCTTTCTTTAATGGTTGTTTCCAGTTTTTTGCCTCTCACCCAAGTAAAGGAGTTGCCTCTGTAGCCAATGTCAATGAGTTCGCACGTATCAATCATTTCTCTAAAGCTTCTTAGGTACCTATCTTCTCTTAAGGCACCACCACTCTTGTCATCGTTATTCTTTATCTCATTGAAATCCCCCCATAAAGATAATAGGAAGGTTGTTGCTCCTCTTGCTGTTCGAGATAAGCTCCCAGGTCTTCTCTTTGTTATTTGCCTCCAGCCATCCATAGATGCCCACACATTGCCAGTCCGACTCAATGCCTTTACCCTTGACAACCACACTGAAATGATGCTGAGAATAGGAAAGCGCGTTAACCTCCACCTCATTCTACCAAAACCCAATGCCTCTGGATCTGCCTCTACTATTAAGGAAGACTCCATTGTCAAACCCACATTTTTTCCTTATCTCATTCAGATGATTACCCTTTATTTTTGTTTCCATTATGAACAGAATCTCTGGGCGTTCCTTCCAACACATGTGTCATAGGGTACAGAATGTGCCACGATTGCCCACACCCTGGAAATTCCAACTTAAAAGTTTCATCGCTCTTCACAGGCCTGATCAATAGGTCCCGCTACTTGTTCAGGGTATTTCGCCCAAACCATCTATGTTCTAGCACCTCTTTGTATTTTCTGACATCTTCCTTGTTTTGGCATAGCATTAGGTCCCCCTTCCCCTTCTTGTTTGCATTTTTTGCCCCTTCACTGGTACTTTTGCCTCCCTGTTTGTTGCGTGCGATAACTCCTTCCCTCTGTTTCTTGTATTTCTTTATTCTTCTATCTGTCCCAATCTACTGTTTGGCATTGGGTTGTTCTTTTCTATGTGACACTTCATCAAACCGCTTCTGAGCATTAATGTTATTCCCTTCATTTCCTTGGTCATCGACATTGAAAGGAGTGTTGTTTCTTTCTTTATTATTGCATTGAAGGGAGAAGAGGATAGCCCCAAAGATGGTGTTAGTATTACTGGTGCCCTTTGATTCTTTTCAGCGTCTGTGGTAGGATTTGTCAGGAACTTTGTCGGGCATCTTTTCTCCTTCAGTGGTTCTGTGAGGTGCAACATCTTCTCTACCCTTTCCACCAATTGAAGTGCCCACTTTGATTAAGTTGTCTGGCCTTTCCCCTTTATCTCCTTCACTACTATTTTCAATAGTTTCTTCTGCCCCTTTCCTCTCCAGTAGGCCCATCAGTTCTCTCCCTTTATATTTGTCATTGGACTTTTCATTTCCTACCTGCTCTACTTCCTTCTTCTCTCCCCAGTTTATTTGTTTTTTGCAAGATTCATAGTCTCTCCCTTCTCCGCTGTTTCTGCTTTGTTTCCTTGGTGATGCTTTGAGCCATGTGCCCCACGTAGCCATCATTTTCAGCTTTTTTTTTCAGTACATTCTTTATGTACGTGTCCCAAGCAACCACAGCTATAGCAGAAGTTTGGGAGTCTTTCATATCTGATTTCGATCTCAAATAGCTTTCCTCTCACGTCCTTCATTCTTTGCTTGATTTTGAGCGGCTTTTCAGTATTTATCACCACCTTCGCCCTTCTCGCTCTATCCCAAGTTGTTTCACTTTCATCCACCTCCACGAATCTTCCCACTTTCCCTGCTATAGCCGCCACAACTTTTGATGATCTGTAGCCCATCAGAAGATTGTAAAGCCTTATCCAAATGGCTGATTCATTTATAACAATCACTGATGGTTGTGTCGACCCTTCTACTTCTTTCAGCAGGATCAGGTTGTTATCTAAGCTCCACAGGGAGCCCTCCTTGACTCGGTTAATATCTTCCTTTCCCCCAAATTGGATCATTATCACACCATGCTCAATTTGTTTGAAAACGGGTTCGCTTCTAAGGCCCCAGATGAATTCCATCGTTCTTTTGAACACGTTGAAGTTGATCGGCCGATCTGTCTTCACTTTTGCAGCAAGGACCAGAGCCATCTTTTCCCTTTCCCCATTTTCATCTTCCTCAGTAAAGGAGGTGATGTCTTCGTTAGCTATTCTCAGCTCTTCACACCTATGCATTATTTATTCTGCCATCCTATACCACCAAGGATACCCTTCCGAACTACACCCAACACAGCTGGACTGGCCAGGACATACAATCTCATCCACAAGCGGTGAGATGCTAAACCCTAATCACCCAATCGTCATCGCCAGAGCTTGGGCTAGGAGTACGGGATTGTAGTTCCAAGTTAGCAAATTACATAAGTAAATAATTTGCTAAATTTTTTTAATGTTGTGATATCCCAATAAAACCCTAGGTAGGGTTGAGCCCTATGTCAATTGTAAGCTAAAGTATGGATGATTAAAGGTACATAAGACATTGAGGTTAGGAGATAATCATGCCCAAAGTGCATAAGATCATGGGACCAGGAAATGGCCCTCCATGTTGGTCCAAGGCCCATGTGTTAGGATATTGGTCGCCTTCGTGAGTTCATGTAACACCCGAGCCCACTTCCCTAGGCTCTAGTAGAGTTTTAGGAATGACGACTGGCCCCAGAGACCACAACTAGCCTTAACTGCATGCTTTAATCTCACTCACGCGCAAGACAGGATCAACTTCCCAAATGGTCACCCATCCTAGTACTACTCCAAGCTGAGCACACTTAACTATGGAGTTCTTTAGTGATGGGATACCCGAAAAGGAGATGCACCTTGGTGATATGGGTAGTCCAATCATTACTTTTAAGATCATATTATACGAGGACTCAAATCCTAGGATGTTACAATCTCCCCCACTTACATTCTTGACATCCTCGTCAAGGCTCAACTATACAGCCTCATAATATTTCCCCATTTCAGTGCAGACCCAACATGGCCCATGAACACCCATCTTCCGATCACGGAATACCAATGCAAGGGTGGCTACATCGCCATGGATAGCCCTTTCCTATATGTCTGGACCGTATGGCTCAAGACTGGCATGTCACATGCCCATGTGGCCCCACCTACTGGAGGGGATTTGGCTCTGATACCATTTGTAACACCCGAGCCCACTTCCCTAGGCTCTAGTAGAGTTTTAGGAATGACGAATGGCCCCACAGACCACCACTAGCCTTAACTAGACGCTTTAATCTCACTTACGTGCAAGCCAGGATCAACTTCCCAAATGGTCACCCATCCTAGTACTGCTCCAAGCTGAGCACGCTTAACTATGGAGTTCTTTAGTGATGGGATACTAGAAAAGGAGATGCACCTTGGTGATATGAGTAGTCCAATCATTCCTTTTAAGATCATATTATCCGAGGCCTCAAATCCTGCGACGTTACAGTTCATTAGGCCCAAGGGGTAAATATGAAAGACACTTTATAAGTGCATAAGGCCCATGAGGCCAACAGGAGATCACTTCAAAGGTATTTGTACCCCTATAGACCTTCAGGAAATGACTAAGGATAATGAGACATGCAATGTAAATACAAAAGATGCAAGAAGTCATGTAATGATCAAATCTTAAAGGAGTTGTGAACAAACTTTAGAGTGAGAACGACACTTGACTTAATGAAATATAAGAATATTGTGGAAATAAAGAAAGTATTTTTGGTATGGAAGCATGTTGAGTATGATTCAACCGAAAATGCAAAAGTTTAAAATAACGCGTGGATACACCATCTATTCTCTTGGAATGGAGTGAACATTTTATTTGGGTTATAGTCAAATGCTAATTTCATCTCATTATTTGTTCGAGAGATTGGATAGAGACATATTATGCTTAAAATTGACATGTGAAAAGAATAATAGTCGAAGATGAATTTAATGATATAATCTAGGGTTTCGCGGTGTTACCCCACCCTTATATGAAAAGAAATGAATAATAACTTGGAAAAAATTTAGGTGAAAAGGTAATCGCCAAGTGGAATTGAAATCACTAGTGAAAATGTAGTAACCAAGTGATGATATCATTGAGGATGTGGATATACCCGAATTGAAATTTAGGTACTAAACTTGGTAATAATATGAGGAAACTTCATATCAATAAAAGATGTCAAAGATAATCCAAGAAGGACTGCTAAGACTAAGGGTTAATACTAAATTGAGTAATCATTCACCTTAACCTTACTGGGTTTGAATTTTAGGAAAAAATTCCTTTAAAGGAGGGCTGAATGTAATATCCTCAAATCTAGTAATTTGAATTATATAAATATAAGACTTGAATTGATAAGTAAATTCTGTAATTGTATTTTTAATGGAATTATAATGTTCTCTTTGCGGCATGGATTCAACCCATGGACCAAGTGAGACCCATTATAGTATTTTCTTTGAAAATAGGTCCTTGGGCATAGATTAAAGAAATAAAATGATTACATACATCAATAAAGGATAATGGCTTTATGGTTTATTAGAAAATCGAAATATGAAATAATGGGCATGTTTTCAAGAGGTTCCAAGATGATGTGTAATTTAGATAATTAATGGAAGAATTATCTAACCATGAATTGAAATACATGCTTTGAGTCATCAAATAAGAATATCACAGTCTAACTTTTGGCATACATAAATATATAATAAAAATAAGAGAATTATAGAATTTGCTAGAAAAATAAATTTCCATGTAATGTAGTTAATTGTTTTAAAGAAATACTTTAAAGAACAAGTTTCACATATGAAATATATGCCCATGAATTGGATATGAGTTTCCAAAGGTATTAATGATTTTACATGAAATAATGATAATTTATTTAAAGGAAATATCAAAGATATATATAAAGAATAATCTAGATTTCAAGACATAAAGATGATTCCTAGTAGTTTAATGATCAATTATTCAATATATACTCTTCTTGATGGCTTTTGATTTTCCAATAAAATATGATCATATTGAAGAGAGACCTAGTTAGATCTCTTTTATTTGATGGGTAGCCTAGTCAATTGAGAGACTATGAAATGCACGGGCATGCTCATCTGAGTCAACATATGATATTGAGATCATTTTATCTTAGATAGTCTAATCTAGATCAAGGAAAAAATATTGAACCCTAGGAGGATGATGTTTACATACCTCAGATTCATTTTGGATATCAGAAATAAATGGATTATACAATCAATGTAACACTAGTCACAATACTAGGTTGAAGTTTTTTTTTCAACTCTCCAGTTACTTGAGTGACAATGAAGTTTTTCTAGATATGAATCTTGTATGTGAAACACTAATATCATTACATATATAACTACTAACATACTTTGGATACTATAGGGTCACACACATAGGATGAACATGGAGAAGGAGTATAATAATGGACACAAGAATAGTTGGTTAGTAAAATGTTCAAGTAATTGATTAGATCATTGATGGACTGACTGGAATCTCATTCATTTGACTTGTAAGTCTAGTTTCTTAAGTGACAGGCCAATTGGTTGAATCAAAGTTACACTGGGTGCACATGAGTGCAATCAGCCAAATTCATTGACAAGCTAGCTCAATCGTCTGATTGGACAAGATCATCCAATTGATGGACTGGCTAGTCAAGTCGCCTGACTAAGCTGGATTAGCAAATCAATGGATGAGATCTAGTATATTTTAATCAAAACAATTCTAGTGAGATAGAAGACAGACAAACAACAAGGCGCATCGTTGGCCCCTTTTGAATGACAAAACTAATTCTCTAAAATACTACATCCATAGCCCTAGGGGGCATGAAATTACTATGCATAACTTTTTGGACTCTTTTAAGTGATAGATCTAGAAGAGGGGTTAATAGATCTTTTGGTACTTTAAAATTCAATTGAAAACTTAAAGCAAAGAAGGACGAGGAAACAGGAAGACACTTCTATTTAGAGTGGTTCCAACCTTTGAATCAATGGTTGTCAGTCCACTACCTAATTGTCCCAAGTTTGGATATTTTGATTTATTTTATTTACCTCATAAGGATGTTACAATAAAATACAACCACCTTCCACCTCCTTGAAGTAGCCTTCACCTTAAAGTAGCATCATCCTCCTTCAAGCAACATTTTTTAAGTAACCTCAAGCAACCTTGGAGCAACATTATTCACAAAGAAGTAGCTCGACCACCTTGAGATAGATTTCACCTAGAAGTACCTCCAACCTCCTTTGAAGTATCCTTCTTTAAGTAACCTCAAGAAACCTTGGAGCAACCTTATCCACCAAGAAGTAGCTCCACCACCTTGAAGTAGCCTTCACCAAGAAGTAGCTTCAACCTCCTTTGAAGAAGCCTTCTTGAAGTAACCTCAAGAAACCCTTGAGCAACCTACTTTGCCTTGAAGTATCTCCAAGAAACCTCCCTCAGACAGCCTCCTACACTTAGAGTACTCAAAGAGAAAAAATATGATAGAAAGGAAATAGATTGGAAGAAAGAAATACCTAACCAATGAAGTACAATGTCTTGATTCCTATATCAAGCGTATAGATCTCCTATACACTTAAGATGAAAGTTTCTATGTGGTGACTAGGAGATAGTAGTTATAGGACACAACTTTGGAGCACAAGGAAGAAAATAGCAAGTGATTCTCAACTTTGTTGCTCTCTAGAATGATTGCTCAAGTGTATCTTGTGTGTAGGGTATCCTAAGGCTTCTCTTATTTATTGGAATGCTTTGGAAGTGATTAGGGACGTTTTAGGAAGTCTCTAGAGTGTTCTTAGTGCTTAACTATCCGTTAGATAGAAAGTAGTTGGCTAACAATGGCTAAATTGTTCAAGTTTAGAAGAACAATCCAGAACCCAACTTGATCGACAAGTTTTTCGATCAAACATGTCTCAGTCGAGAATTTCTTTGACTGAACCTGAGTTGAATGCAAATGTATTCCAACGGCTATCCTCAACTACCAACCACTCGATCTAACAGTCATATGATTTGTATCGAAGTTGTGTCGGCCAAACATATATTTGACCAAAAATGACTTTGAGCATAATATTTGTAAGTTTTCGACCAATGCTCTAAATGCTCGACCGAGGTGGTTCACGATCGACAATAACTTCCATTGATGGTGTCTCGGTCAACTATTTTCTCGACCGAAGGTGTTTTTGTTTCAAGTTTTTGAACCATCAATCAAATGTTTATCCTAATGGAGGATAACGACTATAATATCTAGGGGGTCCGAACTGAGGTATATGAGTGGATAAAGAAGATATGATGCTTTATTTACATGATATCTAAGTACTTGTACATTATATACTTGTACAATTTTTTAAATTGAGTACAATCATGAAAATATTAAGAATTTAATCGCATTGATCTTCAATTATCCACATGGTATGATCTCCTAATCTTCTTGAACCTTGAAATACTCAAATAGCACGTTAGATCCAAAAGAATGAAATGTTTGTCATCATCAAAACAAAGGGTATGATAATGTCCAATTTTTCCAACAATTTGCCCTTTTTTGAAGATGACAAACATTCCTAAAATAAAGCAAAATATTTGAAATGAAATGAGTTTCATACCTGTGACATACCTGAGATGAATAAATTATTGGATCTCATAAAATGTATGTTAATATCTATAATGAGATATGGAACATGATATCCATCTCTTACGGAAATTTAGCACCAATTAATGTCAAGCCAAGAGGTCATGAAAATATTTCAAATATTTTTTCTATTATCCCCCTTTGTCATTTCAAAAAGACAATCATATGTGTAAATCAATAAGACTCCCCCTTAATTGTTTACTTCAAAAAGGATGTCAAATTTAGCCACAATTCAAGAACCAATATTAATTTCTAACCATTTACAAAGGATTTTAAGCCCTGAAATGATATAAGATTCCTTTAGGATCATAGTGGGATCAATAAATTATTACCCAAGTAATAGGTATGTTAAGCTCATATTGGTGTAGAGCCTCCAACTAAGAGCAAGATCAAAAATATATGCTCATTATATCCAAGAATTTTATGAGCTCCCCCTTAATCTCATAATAAAAGTGAGCTTAGTATAAAGATACTTTTTTGGTTGTGCAAAAATCAAGTTACTATAGAACCAAAAACTTTGGGTACAATTAGAGCCCCCCTAAGAAACAAACTAGGTCCCTAAACCCCATAAAGGGGAAAAGAGGATTCAACCAAGGTAGAAACTCCAAGCTAAACAACAGGTTCAGAAAGAGACAAGACATATAACAAGACACTAAAACCTATCAGGGGGAAAGAAGTTACATACAGGAAGCAATAGACAACACCCACAAAGATCACCTATATGAAACTGCAGACTGACTATTAGGTTCCAATGAAGCAGCCATCCTCTGACCCAATCCAAACTAGATGATAGTTGGATCACAAACAATCAAGAAAGAGAAAATAGGACTGCCACTCGCTACTTTCTCTCCTAGCATACTGAATCAACTGCAACTGATCCGGTATACCATCCAGAGATGGAAACTAACCAAGATCCTTGAAGGAGTAGGGGAATATCACCAAAAAATGACCCTATACTTATGCATTAAGTTGTAGGCAACCATGGAGCCAAGAATCTGATCACCCACAAAGAGATGGGCATGGTCTTCTATCACCTAATAAAAATCTCCAGAGAAGGCAAAGGGAGGTAGACCCCAAAAATACGAAGAGAACCCTGATCAGAACCTCAAATAGAACCCTTATTTATCAAAAAACAAGAATGCATTCAGCAAGTAGAACTGCATCTCCTCGCTTCCTGCATCCCTAGCTTTTCCTTCATTGCCTTCAACCTTCGTGTGGCCAAAAGCCAGCAGCAGGGAAGAGCAAACTATCGAACACCCTTTGGGAATTCCCATATGCTTCAACATCGGCAGGGACCAAGCCTTAACGTCTCAACTCCAGTTGACGAAGCCCCGTGGAGGGGAACCTGAAGCCAAACCAGCAAATCAATGAAACCTCCAGATTTCATCCCTTTCCCAGCCAGTGCCAGGCGTTGATGAGGAGACAGGATCACGGAGAAGAAACCCCCTCTTGGTTCTGCTGAGTGATTCACAGCCCCCCCACCAGCAGTAAGGCATCAGCCTGGAACGGCCACATATGTGGACCAGAGCACGAAGGCTCAACCACACATCCCGCTGTACAGCCAGTGAAGATGACCTGGAGCACAGACCCGTGAGGGGTTTCCATGGCTTGGTGGAGGCAACATAGAAGGGAGGCCAAACCATCCCTCAGCTTCGTGAAACCAAAGTCAAAGATGGGGCGTAAAAGAAGGCGAATGGGATGAACCGCCTACTGGACGAAGAGGAGCAGCCCACGCCGCCCACCTGAAATCCACCCATCGCCAAGATCGTCGGGTAGATCCAGCCGCTTCAGGGCCGCTGACTCCCTGGGTAAACCCAGATGTACCTCGGAGCAGAGAGGAGCGGATGCGGAGGAGGACATACCAGAAGCCCGACCTCCGGCAAAGCGAGGATAGGGACAATGGAAGCGGCTCTTCTCCACCCATCATGCTTGAACGGAATAGAGTCAACCTGCGTCAATTTTCCACCTCTCAAACCATCCTTGACTCACGCGTAGCTTCCTCTCCTCTTCATTCTTGGATACCGAGCAGGGGAACCCTGGCGAAGACGGCCGATCGTTGCTCGCTTGGAACCCTTTCTCTTGGGATCACTGTTGCCAACATTCAGGGATTATCACGACCGGGCGTTGAGAGCCAGGGGGAGGAAAGCACCGAGGTGATGCCCCTCCCCCCAATGGAAGCCGCCGAGAAATCTAGAGAGAGGCGAGAGCTAAACCCTAGAGAGAGAGGTTGTTGTAGTTGTTTCTAGTTAACAATATAAAGATACTTAAAATCATAAGTATCTTTGAAGCCAATAAATAAAGTAATGCTACAAAATTATGGATTTTATATAATTTTGATGAGGAGCAATTTATAGGTTTAATATACCAATGTTGAGTGCAAGTGAATGGTTTGATTTACAAATAAGAATTATGTCAGGCTTATTTTTGGTTGACCATAACTTCGATCGGGGCACCCTCAGTCGATCTAATTGTCGGCCGAGAGGCAGTTCTATAGAATTTCAGAACCTGCACTTATCTAGAATGATCAAAATATAACCTTTTCTTCTATATTATCATAAACCAATCAGCTTTCTTTAGACATATTTAATCATGTTACAAGTTACAGTTTTAAGAAACATAGATATCTTCTTGTATGATTCTATTAATAATACAATTTTTGCATCTATTTGAAGAGTTTGATGTCCTTATTAGTGGCTAGAATAACATATAAATGGCCTCAAGTCTAGCCTTTTAAGTATAAGTTATATTAAAGTTTGTTTCTCTCATTATATCACAGATTTATTCATTTCAACATGCTCATTTAGTTCCAATGAATGTTTTGCCTTTATATCTAGGAACTGAATATCATACATTATTTACAATTATTTTTCTTTTATCAACAACCATGATGTTTTCTTATGAATCATAACCATTGTCATAGGACTTATGATGCAACTCTGTGACTAATAGCACATTCAAAATGTGTACCAGCATTAACTATGCCAATAGTTTTACCTTTGAAATTTTCTCCATACGTGACCAATAATCTTACCTTTTCATCAAGTATATGAAAAGCTTCCTTGTTTTTGGTCATATGATTTTTAGAGCAATTTCTATAGAGCATCCAAACATGCATAGTATGAATGTTTTGGTACCCACATAGTGGTCCTTTTGGTTATGAAAGATTTTCATTGAGTATATATGATTCATAGTGAAAAAGCATTTTATACCCATCAAATATTGATTTTAAGTGAACGACTTTGATAACAATAGTTTCTGTCAGAATTGTTTTCAGTCAAATTTGTTTTTCAACTGACAAGAACCTCGGTCGAGAGATTTATCATTCGAGTACTATTCTATAAGTTTTTCAACAATTGTAGAATAAATCAAGATAATTTTTTTCAACTAATTTTGATTTTAGTAACACCAATAAACAATCAAATACTCAAAGATACACAGTTAAAGCTAATTCTAGTTGAGATAAGACATTATGAATTTCAAAATGAAATTTAGATCGAATCTCAACTATGTGTCCAATATTTCTAAGTTCGAGGTTTTGGAACCCAAACAAAGCCAACATCCTTTTTTTTCTTATCATTTTGTTTATGTGCCAAAATGAATAGTGCCCAAAACATTGACATTAATAACAACAAATGAAATCAATTTCATTTCTTTTCTTATCATTTTGTTTGTGTGCTAGATTGTCTTTGGGTACATACATGATCTTAGATTTGGGTTTTTATGTTTTTCTAGTTCTAGGCTTTTGGTAATATTTCTCTTTGGTTACATATCCTAGACCTCTTCTTCCAACTTGTCCAAAAGAGTTTTCCAAGATTTTATCAAGAATATCATTACTCTTTAGACTATCAACATGTTTTTGTAACTTAGAAATTTCACCAATTTTCTTTGCAATATCTAGTTTTGCTTGATCTAAACTTGAAAGTAACATCAAACGGGAGACAGAGTGCTCTCTCTCTAGGGTTAGCTCTCGCCTCTCTAGAATCCCCGATGGCAACTGCTGGGGGGAGGGAGCGCTGCTTCAGCATCGTCCTCCCCCTGGCTCTCATCGTCTTTAGCCTGGCACTCGATTGTTGGTAACGACAATCTGTGGAGGGAGGGAGTCTAGATGGATGCTATCGGTTGAGGTTGATCATGGCTTGGAAGAGGGGTAGATGTGGTGAGAAGCTTGAAGCTTGGATCCACGTTGCTTGTGGTAGCATCGACCTTGTCGGCTCCAGTCCGTTAATAGGGATGGATGGAGAGGTGCCACTTCTGTTGGATCTGGCTTCTCGCTCGGCCGTGCCATCATCGTAGGTGGAGTAACGGTGTCCCTCGATCTCCTTCTCTAATCATGTCCCTTCTTCTTGAGTTGAGTTCGGGCTTCGTCCACTACTACGGTGGCGACGCAACATCTCTGATTCTGCTTTGCCTTGCTGCCAGTGGAACTTCCTCCTTGGCGGTGCTTTCTGTACTTCGGCTCTAGGCAGCTCAGCTGGAGGCGATGGTCGGGTTCCCCAATCATCATTATCGTCCTCTTCTTCGGCTCAGGGCAGTGGTGATCGGGCCCCTCGCATCCGTACCTTCTTTCTCTGCCGGTAGATGGCCTATGGCTACATGGCACTATGCGGGTTGGGTCAAGGGGGCAGTTCTCTTCTCCTTCTTGGCTCTCCCGTGCAGTGTGGAGGAACACCATCGTGGTGTTAGATGAAATGCTATTGCCAGATAGTAGTGTGAGATCTCAAGACATCCTCTGTTGATGCTTGTTTGAGCACCTACAAGATGTTCGACCAAATAGAAGACGATGGCTCCAAGCTTGAGTCGCATGCATCCAGGGTGGCAGATGACTGCTTCCAAAAAGGTGCCTAAGATGGGTTTGACATCGGTTGATGAAAATGAGTGGGATCTTCCTTTAAATCCATTCTTTCAGTTGGATGAGCAGAACACATATGGAGGACAGGGCGGCTTCTTCTCCATGGACAAAAGCTATTTGTCATGACCATTGAAGGTGTTTCTATGAATCTATTCTTTTTCTGTTTGGATGCTTGCCTGGATTGGTAGGAATGAGTACCGATGGCAGTTCCCCTTGATGGTGCTATCTTCCCAAGTAGTCTATGGCTATTTTCAGAAGGCTTGATGTCACAATTTGAAGGTGTTCATAATGATAGTTGATTATTAGGTCTTTTATAAACAGTTCAGCAACTGTGTGGTAGTCGTTAGCATAGTATAGTTGGAATTTTCTTCTCTACTTTTTTCTGCTTCTCGGGAGGTCTTTAGATTAGTCCTCTTTTGAAAAGTCTAGATTTTATCCTGGTTGTAAGGGGCGCATGATATGTACCCAATGTTTTGGATTCATTTTAATAGTAATAGGATTTTTCACTGACCAAAAAAAGTAATGATATCAAAATTTGAATGAGTACATGAAACATGTTGGGTTTGAAAATTGTTTATTTTAGCAAGCAATTCAACCTTTTCTTGAGAAAGAAGATTATTTTTGGTTTCTAGAGCAAGCAACTTGATATTATAATCATTGATAGATGATTTCGATGTATCCTTTTTAGACATAAGACTTTCATTTTCAGAAGTAAGATGATACAATTTAGTATGCAAATCATCATTAGTTTTTGTAAGCTTTCAATTTCCTTTTACAATCAATATACATGTACTTCTTCAAGACTAGTGACTAGATCTTCTTTAGATAAATCAAGAAGGCTTACCTCCATTCCTTCTTCATTGGTTGTTGCCATTAAATGTCTTACCTTGTCTTCTTTAGCCATGAGACATTATACTTCTTCTTCTCCACTCTCACTATCATTGCTTGACTCGTCCCAAGGTGCTTTGTAGGCTTTTTATTTGTTATTGAAAGAGGATTTCTTTTTGTGACAAAGTAGATTTTTGCATAATTATGAATTAATTACTCTTTCACCCTCCTTATTCTCAATCATTGTGCCAAATCATTTTTATTGGTTTCATAATCAATATTGGTACTCAAATTTGAAATATCGTGAGCAATGTGGATTTTATACACATTATAACACCTTAAATTTGATTAATTGATCACTTTGTCCAAAGAAGAAAATTGGTCCATCAAGCTTCATCTTTTTGTTCTCAAACTCTTTTTAAATATTCTCCACATTTTTGTGAATCTGTGATCCAAATTTTAGAACAATTGGGAATTCCTATGAATTACTATGATTTCTTGAAGTTTATGTATTGAAAACCCCTTTTCCCCTTTTATTTGCCTTCTTGTATGGCTTTGTCCATGTCATTGATCTGTGGAATGAAGCAGGGGCGCTCTTCAGCCCTTGGATCTGCTCCTCGCAGATCTAGGTGTGATCCAATGACCATCAGGTCATCTTCTACCTCCCGCTGGTTGTGAGGAGGAGTAAATGAAGATTGAACTGTGAGATCTCGCGCCTAAGACCTCGATTCAAATTTCTAATCGAGAGGGAATGTTCAACTCACGATTTCGCACGCACCCAACCCTACTTTGATTGGGTTTCTCACCTTGTTGCACCACCAAAACACCCCCTCACTCTCCCCTCTCTTTTCGATGGCCATGGCTGGCACCAAAGATTGGTAGCCCTAAAACCTAGCCCCTACCACTATAAAAGGACCCCCAAAGTCCGCAACAAACACATCTTGCTCAGATCCATGCCCTTGCTCACTCCCTCGGCTCTGAGCGGCCCAATTTCACCTTGTATCCTCCTACTGACATAGCGGCGCCACCACATAGATCAAGTTGGGAGTCCCTGATCCTCACCTCCTTGCCCCAAGCATCCACCTCCTTCCAATTCGCGAGACCACGAGGAGGTCGAGCGACACATTTTCTACCTTCCTCGATGTATCTTGCCCCCAAACCACCTCTGCCGGCAAGCCCCTCTCCGCCTCACTCCCTGGCTCTCGCGGGTGCCTGTGTAAGAGAAAAAGGGGCTTGAACCAGTCGGTCCAGTAGAGAACCGACCGATCCAAGGAACCAACGAACCATCGTCTGAAGTAGTGAATCGAGGAACGAAACGACCAAATCAACCTTGACTCAAACCTCTGAGCAAGTGAGCTGCTTGCTCACGTGGCTCAATCAGGCCATTCTTTTAACATCAGACGGTCCTTGTTTTTCACATTTAAGGTACTTCCTCTCTCTCTTATGACGAATATTAGATAAAAATGTCCAGATCTTCCTTCAATCATAGAAAATGTATCCAGACTCCAAATAATTCAAGTAAATAGTCCATTTTGATCAGAAAAATCCAATGAATCGTTTAAAAATACTGTTGAAGCCTAATTATTGATATATTTCACTGATATCCCTAGAATTTGATCCTTCTCTTATACTTTGGTCTAAATGACTCTATCTGTGGTTAATCATGATTAAATGTTGAAAACCCTAGATTTGTACTCTGATAATTATCTTGAAGCCTAGATATAATCTAGTTGAATTGTCTACTATTGAAAATGAATCATTAGTGATCTAGATCTTTTTACTGGATTCAATCTTGGTTATAATCTTTATAATGAGTAATCTTGATCCTAATCTTGCAAAACACTTGATATAGTTTTGACCCATCAACCTGATCTTGATTTCCAATTATATTAAGTACCATCTAGAGATTGATGATGACTTGGATAATGAGCATAGGTTAGGGTTAACACATATGATCATAGAAACCTAGGTAAGTCATTCACACTCGAAAGTACTTGATACTTGAAATAATATTGGACATATTGAAATATTGATTGATTATAAGTGAATGACCCAACCCTAAGGTTGACATAGGAAAAGTGTAGCCCTAATATCGAACATTTAAAACATGATTGTCTTAATATCATGATCTTGACCCTTGATCCAATTTTGATGATTTAGGATCTGACTCGAAGGGTTGATCTATTGATTCAGATATTGATTATACTCAAAATCCTCGGTGAAAGGTACGCTATTATATAACTCCTCCTTGATTGTATTGAAGATACTTTTATGTATCTCTTGAATGTATACTTGGCTACTTTCTTGGATGAGTTACTGTTCCCTATGATTAGTCTTCTATTTTTCTATACTATATTTTGAAAAACATGAAAACATAAATTGCATGCCAATTATGACTGCCCATATATTGATAATGATGATGATATTGATAATGTTGATATGTTGATATTGAGTGCAACAAGCCCCTCATTTGGAGTGGGACTTGTACATTGGTCTCCTATGTTCCTATGGTGAGAAGGATCCTAGTGACCTTCCCCATCGCGTTGGGGGTAACAGAATCACACAAAATATATAAGCATGTTTACTTGATTACAGCATAATGGGAACTCGTAATAAAAATTTAATTGTTGAATAACAAACTTTTTGTCGAATGATATTGGTTTTGGAAATCATTTTTTATTCTTTTGAATATATGTCCCACCAAGTATAATCTTTTGTTATAAACTGTTTTACTTGATTTTGATAGCGTACCGTGCAATTGCATGATTGTGTCTTGATTTTCTTGATTTTAGGCAATACAAATGGAATACTGAATAAGATCGCTTCCGCACTCTACATACTCTGATGACAAAGAAAAATCAGATATATCTCCATATTGGGTTAGTTGTTCTTTAAATATCCAGTTTTTGAGTTATTATTTTTTATTGTATATGCTAGTGTGTTAGATCCTATCAGGCCACTCAGGGATGGGTGCTTCAACCCTTTTTCTACTATCTAGGCAGTAGGATTGGGATTGGGGTAAGAACGGTTCCGTGACACTTTCCCTTCTTGAATATAAAACACTCACTCTTTAAATGTCCCTTCTTTCTATATTCAAAGCATCTAAGGGAAGAAGAGGAAGAAACAATAGAATTTTTGTTAGATTTAAAATGTTTATATTGCTTACCATTTACAATGAGTGCATCCTCTTCTCCTTCACTTGACTCATCACTTTCTTGAGTTTTGGTTGTAGCCTTGAATGTTATGTACTTCCTTCTTACTTTTTGAAGTTCCAACTCCAATCTTTCTTCTTCTTCAAGAGTAACTTCATGAGTCTCTAGATTGCCGATGAGTTCATCCATCTTCAACCTGGTAAGGTCATTGGCTTCCTCAATTTTCGTCACCTTTGTCTTGTACTTTGGAGGCAAGGATCTAAGAATCTTATACACTTGATCTTTCTCACTTGTATACTTAACCAAGGCACTCAAGTTGTTAACAATAGAAGAAAACCTTGCATACATTTCACTAAAAGACTCATTATGTTGCATGCAGAATCATTCAAACTTTTGTCTATGAATATTAATTTTAGTATTTTTAACTTTAGTTGTACCTTCATGTGTGACTGAAAGTTTAGGCCATATTTCAAAATCAGGTTTCACATGAAGATATCCTATTAAACTCACAAAGGGAAATAGAACAATATAAAATACTTACTATTTTTGCAATAAATTGAACTTGTTTTACCATTTCGCGATCCAATGTTGCATATTATGTGTTAGGAAGTGCATAGGAAAAGGAAACCATTCTCCAAAGCTCTAGACTTATCCCTTGTAAGTATAATTACATCCTTCTTTTCCAATAAGTTTTGTTGCTTCCATCAAAGGGTGGTAGCTGGCTCACATGAGTTCCTTTGAGTTTGAGGTTGAGGTTGTGTAGAACATCGTCCCCCATTCAATACCTGTTAAGGCTCCTTGAATACTTTCTCTGATACCAATTGAAAGATCTAGAGGGGGATGAGTAAGGCTTTTGGTACTTTAAAATTCATTTTAAAAATTAAAGAAAAGAAGGCGGAGGAAACAAGGAAGACACTTCAATTTAGAGAGGTTCCAACCTTTGACTCAAAGGTTGTCAGTCCACTACCCAATTGTCTCCATTTGGGATTTTGAAAGTGATTTATTTTATTTATCACACAAGGATTTTACAACAAAATACAACCACCTTCCACCTCCTTGAAGTATCCTTCACTTGAAGTAGCCTCAACCTCCTTGAAGCAACCTTCTTGAAGTAAACTCAAGCATCCCTGGTGCTTCCTTCTCCACCAAGAAGTAGCTCCATCACCTTGAGATAGCCTTCACCTAGAAGAAGCTCCAACCTCATTTGAAGCGGCCTTGTTGAAGTAATATCAAAAGACCTTGTAGCATACTTCTCTACCAAGAAGTATCTCCACCGCCTTGAAGTAGCTTTCACGTAGAAGTAGCTTCAACCTCCTTTGATGTAGCCTTCATGAAGTAACCTCAAGCAACCATGGATCAGCCTTTTGTTCCTTGAAGTAGGTCCAAGCAACCTCCCTTAGACAACCTCCTACACTTGGGAGTAGTTAAGAAGAACAAATACAATACAAAGGAAATAGATTGGAAAAAAGAAATACTTAACCAATGAAGTTGTGACAACCACTATTCCATGATAACAAACATCACGCAAAACCTCGTGGAAACAACTATTAACTACAAGTTACTAAAATCACTAAAAAATAAAACAAAATTTCCACGACAATCCACTGTCAGGAATTTTTCACAAAAGGCCCAAGGCCATATTTATATATGCATCATGGTCAGCTCATATAAACATCATCCCTTCATATAGCAAGGATATGGGATAATAGTTGCTTTATTGAAAATGTATACAAAAGAAAAATCGTACATCAAGTCATTTCTAGCCAAAATCTCAGATCGGTCATGAAACCAGATATAAAAACTATTGCCCAAGGACCTGAGAGTATAGGGATGACACATAGAACTCTATTCTACAAGACACATAACAACACACTCAACCTGAACTGTTACTATTGTTCCTGTTGTTGTTTCTCACTGTCGGACGGTCGGATTGTGGAACCCACGGGGTGAGACAAAAAATCCCAATGAGAGATATAACTCTCCACCAACAATATTATTATCACAGTACAACTTTTATAAAAGAGAGTAGAAGAAAACTTTATTGAATTAAACATGTATAGATGCTAATCATATATAGGATAGAGAAATCTCAATGTCACATTAGTTCCATTATCTCTGTGGGATCCAACTTATAAAACACGATATTAACTTAAACGGAAGCGATTCATTAGCAGCGGAATTACTGAAAATCACAAAATTTTAAAACTTCTTGCAAAAAGATCCATAACCTGTAAGACCTTTTCATAAAAGAACAGGATAAATTATTTACAAACTAATCTATCATTACATCTCTGTAATATCGCATGTCGAGTATTACAAACATCAACTACCTTGTTAGCTGTACAAGGCAAGATACAAAAATCTCGAGGCATTAAGCCAAAAATCTCAGATCTACTTTAAACATCTACTGACTCCTAGGACCTGAGAGTACAGAGAAAACACATAGGACATTCTATCTACAAGACTTGACAGACAGTGTCTCCACCTGAGAATCACTGCTGTCCCTGATGTTGCTACTGCTGTTGTTGTTGTTGCTCACCCACTGAAGGGTTTCTTCCTCTTCTTCGGTGATTACCTAAAAATTTAATCCCACGGGGGTGAGACAACTGAATAATTGTCCCAGCGAGAGTTATAACTCTCCGCCAGAAGCATTGTTATTGCAGTTAGAGAAATAATACTGAGAAATAGAACTATAATTATTTAACAGCAGGCAGTTCATAGAATAAGCTAAGTAAAGCAGTATTCTTTATGCAATCATTTCAATTATAACTTGATTGAATGATAAGACATATAACCAATAAGGAATATGAAGAACATGTATACTAGTTATTCAACTAGATCAATATAAACAATGTAACATCAATCATTGTTTCTCGTAGTTCAACCTAAGAAATTATGCTATATGGCTGATTACATTTTACAAATATAATTATGCCCTGAGGAGATGAGTTACACCTCTCATACTCCAACCGACCATTATGAAATCACAATCGGTACCATACATAGGTCATCAGAAAAGTCGGATTCTTATGACCTCATCATCCTCAGTCAGTGTGAGGAACAACATACCGGACATCTTGTGTCTCTGCCATAATAGCTTTCTAGGGTATTCTGGCAACTTCACTGTTAGAGTTACAGTGGCATGTTGTACTCTCTTCGCCATCGAGGGATTTCTTGTTTATCTCTCATCGATGCGGCATTAACAACATCATCAGGAGATTAGTGATACATCATCCCGGCATAGACATATAATGAAGGATGGAGAGATTAAATCTACATCTCACATCGATTCCTACATTAGGACGTAAGGATATTCACGTCCATAACCCCCACATACTCAAAAGTATGCTCTCCAGGAGTTCCCTTAGGAAAACCTATTTCACCATCATTTAACTTCTGACAATGATGGATCTATGGTCAGGGCTCTACATGATATCATTATACTTGATTATTTAAGTACATTATGGCATTCTTTTAGCATCAGGCATGTTTTCAAACATAAACCAATAAGACAAATTCTATAAAGAAAGAGTACTACTTATATCAAGTTTATTTCACATCTTGTTAATCATTGGGATATCAATCCATAACCATCTCATCATTAAGATTCAGGAATAGGGTGTTCAAACCCTTAGGTCATAAAAACACTTGTTACCAAGTGACATATTGATGACTTGATGGCAATGCAGATATTTCTCATGGCTCATACATCCTCTCAATCTCATATGTTACCTCTCACTAGGCAACATAGCATATTATTACTTTCAAAAATGATAAAGTGCTTTCAATGAATATGACATCATAACCCTTACCTGGCTATGGTCACTTCTTGATAAAGACCTACATGACTAACACAATTGATAACATGCACATTATATCTATTTAAGCACCATACAAAGTATTTCCAAATCAAGTATAGAACACCACGACCGTGCTATCTTGCACGGTCGTGCAAGGGGAATCCACCACGACCGTGCTTCCTTGCACGGTCGTGCTACTGACAAATTACCACGACCGTGTTACATCACCACGGTTGGTTTCTAGGGTTAGGGTTTCTTATTGAACTCAATTACGTTTATTCAACCCCTTAATGTTGAAAAGGCATAATGATTACTCATTCCATAATCAAGTATAGAGTTTCATGCTTAAAGGCATAACCCCAAAATTAGGGTTTACTGTTCATCTCATCACATTTCCCTATATTAGGGTTTTATTATTCATTTTTCATCATATTACCCTAGATTAGGGTTTACTATTCACATCATAGTGAATTAAGATCATACTATCATCATGTATGAGTATTACTTCCATTAATGCCTTCAAATTAGGTTAAGATTAATTAATCATCATAATTAGGGTTTGCATGATCTCACTAGGATGGATCATACCCTAATTAGGTATATTCATACATATTGGAATCTTGTTACTTAATTCTCATTCATATTAGGAGTCTTCTCTCTCCTCTTACTATTATATGATGGTTACATCACTCTTGATTAGGTTAAGTCAGATCAACACTGACATCATGGGTTGTGTCATTACTATTGTGGTCATTAAGATTCACTTGTTCAAAGAGTATTAGTCACTCTATCCCATCAAGGGTACTTTTGTAATGATCACCATAGATTGTAACATGCACTAATCCACTAATTACTTAGTCTCTTAATCACTTTAGGTATCTCTAAGGTTTAGGTTAATCAACTACTAAACCATCTTGACCACTAAGGCATCAAACGTTCTTAACCTTTTTAGACCTCAAACAATCTTGCATACTCAACCCCCAAACAGTCTTGGATAAACCTTGAAACTGTTTGGTGGTGTTGACTGTTTGGTCCCTTTGACTTTTGAAACCATTTGATAAAGTGTACATTCAAAACCGTTTGCCCAAGATGAGGTGAAGACTGTTTGGTCTTGTTGACCGTTTGGTCAGATTTGACTTTGAAACCGTTTGAACAAAACCAACCTTGAAACTGCATGGGCACCAAACGGTTTGGGATCGTTTGGTCCCAAATGGTCTTGAGACCGTTTGGTCCAAACCACCTCAAAACTGCATGGACCAAAAAGTGTCTCAACTACTACAATTAAGTAGTTTTTTTTCAATGTTGAACCCCTCAATCGATCATGCACTTGATAGCCACTCATCAATTGAGTAAATTAGGTCAAACCTCAACTGATTTGACACTCAATTGACCCTCAATTGATCATCAATTAGGGCTTGGATCAATTGGATTAGGGTTTGGAGTCAATCACCCTTCAACATGTCTCAATATGAGTCTAATTGATTTGAAACTATTGAACCATTAGTAAATTTGGTCATGACCTGACCCCAAACGGTCTTTGGATCATTTGGATGACCTCCAAATGGTCTTGAGACTGTTTTCTCAAGTCAACATCAAAAACTAACTCAACCTATTAAGGTTTGACTCATTGAATTGATCATTAGGTCACTAATCGATTATACTTCAACTTGTTACCTCTCAATCTTCAACCACTTAACCATGGTCAACCCTAGACCTCCAAACGGTCTTGGGTGACCCCCAAACGGTCTTGAGATCATTTGGACATCCTCCAAATGGTCTTGAGACCGTTTGCCCATTATTTCATCAAAAACCAAGTGATTCTCTTAAGGGTTGAACCCTAGATTTGGTCACAAAATCAGCAATCGATTAATCAATAACTTGATATTATTGGACCCTCAATTGGTCAACTCCACTTAACCCTAGACCTCCAAACGGTCTTGGGTCATCACCAAATGGTCTTGAGACCATTTGGGTGATCCCCAAACGGTTTTGAAACCGTTTGGGCCACTCAACCCAAACTTCAACATGATTGGATTATTGAAATCAGCAATAGACCCGATTAGGGTTTAGGTGAGTAATGGGCCTTCAATTGATGATTCTATTGGAATTACTTGATGATTTTTGGTAGGTGTTTAGTTAATATTATTTAAAACAGGTCTCCAAATGGTCAACTCCTGGTCAACCCATCCAAACAGTCTTGGACCGATTGCTCCCAAACATTCTTGTGAAACCGTTTGCTTTCAAACAGTTTTGAAACCGTTTGCTTTCAAACGGTTTTGCAAACCGTTTGAGCAAGAGGTGGGAGACCGTTTGTTAAAGTAGAATTTAGGATAAACTTTTGAAATAACGTCATCATCTTCTATCTCAAGAACAGGGGCTGTTCTTCACGGAATTGCTAGCAAGAACACTTAAAAGTGACTAAAGAATAAGAACAAGCAACGATTCTAGGAGAAGAAGATGCATTAACAAACTTAAGGGTTAGAGTTATAAAACCCACCTCTAGGACTGATCCAGAGCTCCAAGATTCGTAGATTTAATGGTGGGTTGAGCTCCAGAGGTTATCCAAGGTCCGTTCTTCAAGATTTGGATGGAGAAGATGGCTAGAAAGAAGAATTGTGTAAGGAAAACTACTAAACCAACCTTATATTAAGGTTTCCTCCAAGAATTCGAGCTAAGAGATGATCAAAGCTTACCCAAACCAGCTTGGTCGTCCTCATATGCTCCTGAGATTCTACTTAGTCAGCCAAAGCAAGAATATGAGAAAAGAAACTAAGGGAAATGATCCCTTTCTTTGTGTAAAAAGGATGCTTATATATTTTATGGGTATTTTCAAGGCAAAGGAAAAGTTTGTTATTTATTTATTTTTCTTAATCATTTCCACCATGGCTTGCCCCCTACATGGCCACGTTTCTTCCTCCTAATCACATGAAAAACTACTCCCTTATCCAAGGTTTAAAAGGAAAAGAAACCAAACACCTTACTAAGTTGCATATATAAAAGGCCATTTTGCTTAAAACTTGGTTATTTAAATATTATGGTTATCTTTCTTACCTGATCATTCAAATGAGGAGCCCTCCTCATATTATTTACTCTACTTGATGCCAAGAGTCATGAAAAATACTCTAGAGATTACATTTTACATGTTGGACCCTAGGTTTTGGGTAATTTGCACATTACACCAAAACTAGGTTTTAAAGAACAAGGATTGCTCTACAAGCTACATCTTGGTGCTCAAGCTTGTGGAATCCATACCACTACACCATATGCATTCTTATGATGTATTATCATCAGAGTAACATATTAACATGTGTAATTTGCAAGTTAACCCCTCAAATTGGGTAATTTGCACTTTAGTCCATATTTAACAAAACAATATTACAACATTATACAAAAGGGACTGAAAAGGAAATATATGTTCCTCAGAAGCTTTAATTACATTACACAAGATAACCACAAGTATCTAATTACATATTTAAGCAAAACACCTAGGGTTAGTTCATAACCCAGGTTAGGGATGTTACAATCTCAAACTGAGAAACATATCATTTAATCACTTTTTAAAAGGAATATGAAGAACATGTATATCTTCTATAACTAAACTGAATAAAAGCAAAGCAAGGCTTCAACCAATGTTTTTGTATTTTATCCTTCAGCAAATACACTACACGGATGATTACATTTTCAATGAATCTTATGCCTTGCAGAGATGGTATATACCTTCCATCTCCAACTGACCACTGCTATGTCTCTGTTCCATAAAGGTCTAAGGAAGAGCCAGAATCCATGACCTCATCTTCCTCGGTCAGTACGAGAGTGGCAGTGACATATGATTCAATCTGCATTTTAGCTAGACTGGTGTAAAGAGGCTCTTTGCTATATAGATACAACGTGTAGCATGTTCTTTGTTCATGATATGACCTTCTTCTATCATTCCTTCTTTATATATATTGAGTAATGGACTATAGCCATACTCTTCCTTGATACTAGAGTTACGGTCTTGACTGCACTCTTTCCTAAAATTAGGAAACAAATTGTACCCGCATATTCAACAATATGCACTCCGAGTTAGACTCATTTAACCATTCAATAAGTTTTGACACCGAATGGATCTATGGCTAGAACAATTACTTTCTTAGTTCCACTTGATTAATTAGACCAATTGATTGTCTTTTAGCATCAATCAAGTTACAACGTACAATCCATGAACAAATTCTACAAAAGAAAGGACTTAGCTTATTACCAGAACATATAGGAACCTACTGAGTGTAATCTATTCACATAATCATTTGATGTTTATCATTCATCACATGTCCATCACAAGGACCACATAACTTGGGGTAACAACCCCTCATCTCATCATAAGAGAACTATATTTTCACATAAGACAGTAGACCATCATCAGGTCATAAGACCAGTTATTCCTTTCCTTGTTCTATAATAACAAATGTGCTTTACAAGGCTATCATTATCACATATTGTCATGGTATATGACTTCCTAGTATCAGTTCCAGAGGATATCACCTCCATTAGGCATTACAATTTTATATGGTCCTAAGACCCATTACATCACACATGGTAATTCATTATCATCTCATCATGACTTATTAAACATATGAGTATTAATCATGTCACATCATTTGTACTAACTTTCCATAGAAGCCTTTAATCATTATGTATAGAAAGAGGTATATTAAAATACATTCAAACATCTTTAGTTAAGACTATAAGTATATCATGAGGTCTCTAATCAGAATTAGGCCTCCTACTAATTACACTTGATTTGAGTATCAAACCCATAGTTCATTATGGAACAACATTACATTTTACCAAAAAACAAATATCATTAGGTCATTAGACCTATACATGTCATGTTATAGTGCAAACATTCCATATGGCTCACAAAGCCTAACATTATCTATTTCATGTTACTACATCATAGCTCATCCCTAGCTATACACATCATTTCCATGATTAGGGTTTCCAAGTTCATGATTATCAACCACACCTTAATTCTTACCATAAGGATTCAAGAATTCTTAATACCTTCATTAATCATAATCAATTAATTATCGGCATGAGGTATTACCTTTCCCATATGATATATATAAGTTTCTCTCTCATCTTTATTAGAGTATTGATCTCCACATACTTATCACATTAGTTGAGCTCACTTTAGGGTTTATCATTCCCATACTTAATGAATTGCATTCATCTCATTACTTTATAATACATCAATTAATTATAGCCAAGTATACAAATTTACACTCATCAAAGTGTATTGGTTCATGTTCATCAGGTAAATTTCACATTAGCCCAATATATTGGGTAAATTGCAAGTTACACCAAAATTGGTACACAAGGCACAAGCATCAATCATTCAAGCTAAACTTTGGAACTTAGGCTTTCCACAAGGCTACCCTTTGCATCATGCTCTTTATCTTATGATGCTAAAGTACTAAGGGAACACCCATCATGTGACATATTGCAAAATAACCCATTATGTTGGGTAAATTGCACTTGGTCCAAAACAAACAAACATTGCTCAAATAACACTCAAATAGAACCAAACTTGAAACATGAGATCTCCTTAAGTCTTAATTACTTTTCAAATGATTAATACAAGGTTCTAATATCTTACTTAGGAAAAACATCCAGGGTTACCATAAAACCCAGGTTAGGGGTGTTACAAGTCATAAACTACTAACAAGGATTTTGCCCTCGAAATCCCAAATGAAAGGAGATAGATGTTACTTATGCATTGGACATTCAAACTTTCACATAGTTCCTTGATGTCAGTGTAATGTCATAAGACTCGACCAACATATTGTTCCTCCATCCAAGGTTAGTCATAGGATCTATTGCACAAGGAACATACTCAACTTATCTTCTTCATTACTAGCTATAAAATCAAGCCTATGCTAAGTGATACTCTCTTAGCCATAAAAGCACTATACATACTTATCCTTATTTATCTCAGGGGTCAACTCCTTCATATGTATCACCTTCTTAACTTACCATATCGTATGTTAGGATTCTCAAACTTGAAGTTTTACCATATCCTTGTCAATGATTTCTTCCAAAGAAAGACTAGAGATGTATATGTTACTTACTTGAGATTACAAGACCTACCATGCTTCCTTTGTGCTACTCTAATCTACTAATTCAACTGATCTAGATAGAGATTAGAAATTCCACTCATCAGTGTATATCCCTTCAGAATCCTCCTTACTATCAAACCTAATAGGTGAACTCCAAGGGTTTGCACTCATCCTAATGAACTTTACCCAAGTAGATCTTACAACTGTTTCTTCAATTGATGCGTCCTTGTTGTTGTTGTCTTATGCGGTGCATAAACCCCAAAAAAGTGATTCTCATAATATAGTTAAACTTAGAGTACATGTAGCCAGATTGATCTCAAAGTCAATCCTTCTTAGGTAGTCAAACACATAATCATCTTATCAAGAGACATATTCTTGGGTTCACACACAACTGGCATTTCTAATATACTAGGATTCCTCACCTTGGTTTCTATCACACATGCCAAAGATACATTGTATTTTATCTCATCCATCTTCTGTTGTTATTGTCAGACCCAAACCTATCAGAAGAACCTTTTCAGCATCTTTTATGGTTCATAAAAATTTCTTTAATTTCTCCACATTGTTCTTCTTTTCATTATGGGGAGGTCATTATTCTTTACATATTCTTCACTGAGCAGGGATCATCTTCTTTGTTATCTTTCTCATACCATGAGTATTTTATTTCATACTTCCTTATTTTCATAAATTGGTCTGAGATTACTCAGGTTTCACTTTCATTACTATTTAGATTGTGATAAGAATCT
The DNA here is from genome assembly GCA_963693085.1 of Alisma plantago-aquatica. NCBI lineage: Eukaryota > Viridiplantae > Streptophyta > Magnoliopsida > Alismatales > Alismataceae > Alisma > Alisma plantago-aquatica. The sequence goes on from OY856413.1 coordinate 749,174,562, forward strand.
TTATGCCACATTTCAGATTTCATAATGCTCTTTAGATTACATCAAAATGACCACTTGATCAAAGTAATCAAAAAGATAGTAATCTAAGAGTTCCATACTTACCTTGTCTTCAGTAATTGAATACCTGGCCTGAGTATTTAAATAGTGAGGTTAGGTAGCATGCACTTCATTTTATTCCATGTCTCTTATCTTAAACATCTCTTTTGAGTTGTAAAACTTAGTATCTCTGGTTCTTTCCAGATATCTCTTTCATACCTCTTACTCTTTATATAGGTAGAAGAAATTATAAAACAATTTAGAGAATACTAAATAGAATATAAATTATAATCCTCTTCATATCTCAAAAGAGATTCAAACAACAACTATACTTTTCATTATTAACAGGTATGGTAAGAAGAAAACAATTCAAAATGAAAAAGGTTTTTCTGACCTGCCACCCCTTGCGGGTCATGTACCTTCTCTGGTTGACTCGCAACACGAAATCTAAGCATTTCCCTTTGTTGTCTTTACCTTTTGGCACTATTGGAATGTGACTTCTGTAAGTCTTGCTGAGTTGGCCTCGACTGTTGAGCCGTCTCAACCTCTCTTCTTAGACAAAAGGGTCTAAGATGCCCAATTTGTCCACACTCATAACATGTCCTGATCCCGCACCATCGTCAATTGGTCTTGTTACTGATGTAGAGGTTACGTCAGAAGCCATTACAGGTGGAAAGCTAGGACCTTATCTGTTACATGACAACCAGTGCCTTGGTGCATTAGGGGTTTGTTGTACTAGTGGTACCGAAAACTTAAGCTTTTTAAAGTTTTTAGGTGACTGCCCCAGAGATAGTGCATACTTCTCCCTAATACTCAGTTTATTATTCATTCTTGGGCATAGCCATCTCATATGTCCTACCTGTCCGCACTTGTGGCAGGTTCTATTTTCTTGCCAGATCTTAGCTTTTCCCACATTTTTCATTATTTTATCGTGACGTGGATGTTTGAAGGGCCTAACAGAACTCAGAAATTCTATATTACGAATCGCTGCCCTAGGTGGCATTGCTAATGTTGTATCCACTATGTGCAGAATTGTCATCATAACCTTCCCAACAAGAGCATGAAAAGAAAGGTTTTCTATCATAGACTGATCCTTCTAGGGATTCCCAGGCACTTGCTCTCCTCTAGCCTAATCCTTTGCACCTTCTCTTGGTGCACGGTACTACTTTCAACATCATGTTTCTCATGTTCTCCAAACATTCTTAGGCTTTATACTTTATTCTGCATAAGCAGAAGTCAACTATTAAAATACTGGAGGATACTTAGAATAGACTCAACTACCTTAATCCTATGTTCCTATAGACTCATCAAAGCTATAGCTCTAATACCAAACTTGTGACAACCGCTATCCAATGATAACAATCATCACGGAAAACCTCACAGAACCAACTATTTACTACAAGTTATCAAAATCACTACAAATTAAAACCATTTTTTCACAAAAGGCCCAAGGCCATATTTACATGTGCATCATTGTCGACTCATACATACATCATCCCTTCATATAGCAAGGATATGAGACAATAGTTGCTTTATCAAAAACGTACACAAAAGCAACATCGTACATCAAGGAATTTATAGACAAAATCTCAGATCGATCGTGAAACTAGATATAAAAACTATCTCCCAAGGACCTAAGAGTACATGGATGACACATATGACTCCATTATACAAGACACATAACAGCACACTCAACTTGAGTTGTAACTACTGTTCCTACTGTGGTTGCTCGCTCTCGACTATAAGATCACTATATTCTTGTGTACGTCTACCTAAAAAGTTGTGGAACCCATGGGGTGAGACAACAAGTCCCAACGTGAGATATAACTCTCCATCAACATTATTATTATCACAATTAAACTTTTATAAAAGAGAGAAAAACAAACCTTTATTGAATTCAACATGTATGACTACTAATCATATACAGGATAGAGCAATCTCAATGTCTCATTAGTTCAATTATCTCTAACTGAGCAATAGATCATTTATTCACTTTTTAAAAGGTATATGAAGAACATGTATAACTGTTATAACTAAACGGTATAAAAGCAAAGCAAGGCTTCAACCAATGTTTCCATATTTGATCCTTAAGCAAATACACTACACGACTTATTACATTTTCAATCAATCTTATGCCCTACGGAGATGGGAATATACCTTCCATTTCCAACTGACCACAACTACACCTCATCAGTTCCATAAAGGTCTATGGAAGAGTTGGAATCCATGACCTCATCTTCCTCGGTCAGTATGAGAGTGACAGTGACATATGAGTCAATCAACATTTTAGCTAACCTAGCATATAGAGGCTATTCACTATAGATATATAGCATGTATCATGTTCCCTGTTCAGGATATGACCTTCTTCCATCATTCTTGCTTTATATATATTGAGTCATGTCCTACAACCATACTCTTCCTTGGTGCTGGAGCTACGGTCTTAACCACACTCTTTCATGAAATTAGGATAAAAATTGTACCCTTCATATTCAACAATATGCGCTCCAAGTTAGAATCGTTTCACCATTCAGCAAGTTATGAAACTGAATGGGTCTATGGCCAGGGCAATAATTTTCTTAGTTCCACTCGATTAATTAGACCAATTGAATGTATTTTAGCATCAATCAAGTTACAATGTACAATCCATGAACAAATTCTACAAAAGAAAAGACTTAGCTTATTACAGAACATATAGGAACCCACTGAGTGTGATCTTTTCACATAATCATGCTTATCATTCATCACATGTCCATCACCAGGACCACATACCTTGGGGTAACAACCCCTCATCTCATCATAGGAGAACTATCTTTTCACATAAGACAGTAGACCATCATCAGGTCATAAGACCATTTATTCCTTTCCTTGCGTTATAATAGCACATGTGCTTTACAAGGCTATCATTATCACATATTATCATGGTATATCACTTCCTAGTATCAGTTCTAGAGGATATCACCTCCATTAGGCATTACACTTTTGTTAGGTCCTAAAACCCATTACATCACACATGGTAATTCATTATCATCTCATCATGCCTTATTAAACATATGAGTATTACTCATGTCACATCATTTGTACTAACTTACTGTAATAGCCTTTGATCATTTTGTATAGAAAGAGGGTATATTAAAATACATTCAGACATCTTTAGTTAAGACTAGTAGGATATCATGAGGTCTCTAATCAGAATTAGGCCTCCTACTGATTACACTTGATTTGATTATCAAACCCTTAGTTCATTATGGAACAACGTTCCATTTTACCAGGATACAAATTTCATTAGGTCATTAGGCCTATACATGTCATGTTATTGTGCAAACATTCCATATGGCTCACAAAGCCTAACATAATCTATTTCATGTTACTACATCATAGCTCATCCCTAGATATACTCATTATTTCCATGATTAGGGTTTCCAAGTTCATGATTATCAGTCACACCTTAATTCTTGCCATAAGTATTCAAGCATACTTAATACCTTCATTAATCATCATCAATTGATTATCAACATGAGGTATTACCTTTCACATATGAGATATTAAAGTTTTTCTCTCATCTTTATTAGAGTATTGATCTCCACATACTTATCACATTAGTTGAGATCACTTTAGGGTTTATCATCCCATACTTAATGAATTGCATTCATCTCATTACTTCATAATATATCAATTAATTATATCCAAGTGTACAAATTTACACTCATCAAAGTGTATCGGTTCATGTTCATCAAGGTGTATCGGCCTACATGTTACATCATTTCTCGGCCTACACACATATGATTATGTCAGCCTAAGCATCTTCACTTGTATCAGACAATACACATCAGACCTTGTATCTACATAGACACATATGATTGTGTCAACATAGGTACATCAAGGTATCGATTGTAGAGTGTTTGAGAAGGCATATCAGTTATGGTGCATTCTATGGTGTCGGTCACCCTATCACCTTATATATCATCCACACCACTTCATTGTGTATCGGCCACTCAACCAACTAGGGTATCGATCTACCCATCAACTAGGGTATCAGCCTACCAATCAACTAGGGTATCAACCTACCCATCAACTAGCGTATCGGCCTATGTGTCCCTTAGTGTATCGACCACATAAATCTCCATAAGATATCAACCAATAGGATTTTGTTGTATCAGTTGAACCTCAAGGGAAGCATTTCTCACTTATAAACAAGATGTGTTGGGCTAGGGAGTATCAGATTGCAAGGTGTGTCAGATTGAACATGTATCGGATTAGGGTTAGCCATATCGGCCACCACACTCAACCAACTAAACATGATTTCATACACCACATTTACTAGATATCGCTAGATTATTACATTCCAATATCATTAGAGGCATATCAGTTTATAGGGTATATCATATCGACCTAACTCCCTCTTGGTCATATCATATTAGCAACATATCATTTAGAACATCTCAAGTCATGATGACCACCCCCATTTATGAGTAAAAGAATGTGTTAACTTAATTAATTCCAAGGTATCGACCTTTCATCATCTTATCCTTGAGTGACATGATTGAAAACTACATGGACATTAGTCCTACACATGTACAAACTGATGGGGAGGGTTAAGGGCTCATGTATATCGGTTTTCTCATGTGTATCAGTTTACATACTTATGGGTATCAGGCTAGGATTTCCCACAAACCGATATCGATTGTTCATAAAGGTTTCATCATCCTCAAGCTCTAGACTTTTGTCCATAACCACTATAGTAATGGAAAACACCCAACATATCCATTAGATCTCATAGAACCATCATCCAAACAAGAAAAGTCGAAGTACAGAAGGAATCACCAAGTACTACATGATAAAAGGTGCATAATAATAAAGTTGAGTCCAAGTTATATAACCTGCCTCAAGATCACCACTAAATCTCCAAGCTTCCAAGCTCCACGTTCCCAAGGTTTAATATGGCTTATGAAAGTCCAAGACTTCAACCAAAACACCTCTACATGGAAGGAAGATACCATAGTAAAGAACTAGCTGAAGAATGAAAGAAAGAAAACATGGCCCAAGAAGAATAATCTTTCCAAGGTGGGAGATGACCATGGATTTACCTTGAACAAGTAGCTCAGTCTTCCTTTTCCTCCTTCAGCTCCAAGGATCATCCTCCAAGTAAGAGAAGGTAAATGGACCGAAAGGTTCACTAGGAGGTGAAAAGAGAGGTATATATAGTTGAGGCTCATGAAAGAGAGTGCATGCAAGGCGTCATCACCATATGTACATGGGTGATATTGTGAAACATGTGTATCTTGACATGAAAGGCTCTTGTGCATAACCCAACGGTGAGATATCATCCATTGGAAACCTTCATTGACAAGATACCACAACTCGACATCACTTGGTATACAAATCGATACAACTTTTCCAAGGAAGTCCTAAACCGATAGGCTTCACCTTCTTGAGGTGTTTAGCCCGATATAGATGCTTCCAAAAATTGCCAAACTGATAGGGGACTACCTCCATGGCTTCTAAACTAATAGCCATCCCCATATGACGCTCACAACTTGATACAACCTCATCTACAGTTCAAGGTACTAATCATTCCATGGTTCTTAGCATCACCAAGAGTACTTCCACTCATCCATGACTCAGAAAAGGCACCCTCTGTTGGTATGTATGCCCTGAGAGCCAATCATGGGATGATTGGTAGGATACATTAAGATTTATTTGATAAACATCAAAGCCAAGCTTCCAATTCATTCTGGTTCAGTCATATGAGATAATGATAGAACATATTGAATGTCTAGAGAATGATAGTACTCAATGACATATGCTTTCAGGTTAAGGACCTAAACAATGAGATCATACAGATGCTAAGAGTTTGTACATTCTTATTATGTCCCTAGTCGGATGTCATTATGGAAGGTAGATAGACAACAATGACACACAAGAATAGATTCTGGTGTTGGTTGATGAAAGAATCACGTTAGTCATGATATGGAGATATCAAACCAAACACATAGGTACTTGTTAGAGAACAAGTGTACCGGACAGGCCCACCGTGAGTTTGACACATGGGACCATGATATGGTAGTCACAGTCAGTTCTCACAGTGATGGTGGTGAGTGTGATTCTTTGACCTGAAATAACTACACTCAACACATGTCATTGGGTACACTTTGACATCATCAAACACAATCCTAAAACATAGGTTGTTATAAAGGTGATGATTGGGTGGCTTTGATACATGGGGCTTTTGAGGGGTGAGTGATAGATATGGGATTTGTCCCTCCTGAGGGAGTTTGATATCCATGGCCATTTGATGAGTAGGATTGAGATAGGCATGCACGCATGTGTGAATCAGTATGTGATATTGATGTCATACATATCTAATCTACTCTGAGATCAAGAAAGTGAATGAACGTTGACAGGATGACTATTCCATGCCTTGAGTTCATTTGGGATATCAGTGACAAAGGAATTATACATTCACTATAACACCATACACAGATTGTAGGATTGAAAGTTGTTCTCCAACTTTCCTTTTCACTTGGGTAGCACAGATGTGTGACTAGGCACCGCTCTTTGCTTGTGAAGTCACAAGTGTTATGGACTTTCACTGCCAACTTGAAATGGACCTGCAGGGTCACACACATAGGATTTAACCTGGAAGAGGAGTTTATCCACAAACGATGTTTGGATTGATTACTAAAGGAGTTTAGTAGTTCAATTAAACACTCAATCAATTGATAGCACAGTATCATAGTGTTCAAGGAGTTGGACCGATTGATTAGAGTATCAGATTGATTGAAACTGGGATTGACTGATTTGCACAAGTCTGCTGCCCCAACCGATCAGCTCATGAGATGGACCGATCGGCTCAAGCTGTTGAACCGGTCGGCTCAAGTTGTGAGTCGATCGACTCATGAGTCATTAAACGATCGGCTCAATTGCTGAACCGAACGATTCATGTGACCAACTGATATCGTTTGGAAAGTCAGAAGACTATTTTACAAATACAATTTGTTTCACTTGTACAAATTCGATTTGGACAAGGATTAATATTTGATCTATCAGAAACAAATTTGAAAGTCAATTTGAGTTGGATCAAGACCACGAACCAATCAGCTCAGAAGTGAACCGATCGGCTCAGGTGCCCCAACAGATCGGCTCACCTCCCCAACCCACCGTTTCATGCTTGAAATGATCGGTTCAGGTGGTGCATATTGGTTGTATTGTGGAAAATATCGAACCCTTCTACTCCTGCTTTAATCCCGTATTGCCTGGGGTAGAGAACCCTGTCCCATGACCCTCCTATATATATTGGGGTAGTGGGGGCTTCTCAGAACAACAACTTAGAACACCAGTTGCTCTGCAAAGTTGTCGTTCTCTCTGGTTGTGGTAACTGAGAGAGCCCGAACAAGTGCTACCAGAAAAGGGAGGCACAACAAGGGAAAGACAACTGCATAAAAGTGACTGGTGGCAGGAGAGTGTGTTGGCGACTAGTACGCCGATAGGAGGGTGCGACTCCTTCTGACTCCTTCTGATTCCAGGTGGTCTGTGTGGACTACTTAAGAGGTGGGAGACTTCTGCCGCTCGGAGGACAGCTGTCAATCCCGACAGTCCCGTTGAGACCAAGAGCTGTACAGACATCATACAAGACCGGACGTGAAGACCGCGCAAGCCATGAGATAACGTCGTCGAGCACGTCTCGGGACAAGGTATGCCTCTGCAAACCATCCTTCCTATTGTATAGACGTTGATGACATTCCTTTATTCGGGGTTTGGGAGAAGAAAATTTTTGTTTCTGCTGCCTTCTCTATCTCCCCTAAAACCCAACAGTGGTATCAGAGCCACGTCAACTGCTCTATACTTTAGGATTATTGATGTGATCGATTTTGGTTTGTCGACTTTATTTATTGCATACGATGTGAATAAAATTGGCTTTGTGCATGTCCAATCTTAAATCCATAAATCCCAAAATACATATATGATATGTAATATAAATGCACTCGATACGCGTCACCCTTAAACGAGTTTTGTGGTGGATGTATAGTGTGGTTATGGCCAATAAACCCTATGTATGTGTGCTTGGTTGAATGTGGTTGCTTGCATATCGGTCTGTGCACTGATTCCATATCTCTTATTCCTGATGTAACTCGAGATAACTCGAGATTTATTTCCTACCTTTTCACCCCCCGAATGTAACTCGGGGTTTCCCATTTCAAATGTAAAATAGGATAGATCTTTTATTTCCTGTTATGTCAAAGAACAGAGGACAACCTGACGATGACTGAGACGATCGGTTCAAGGAGTGAACCGATCGATTGGTGATCCAGACGACCAGTTTGAGGAGAGAGATGATCGGGTGGTGGCTATGAGGAGATGCACGATGACCAGGCGAACCGATCGGTTGGAGGAGCCAACTGATCGAATGGTGGCACCCATACGACCAGCCAGAGCGAGTAGGTCATTCATGTGATGAGTTGATCAACTCGGATGGCTATAGCACTTCATCATGGACAGGTTGCATGTGATGTAGACCTAGATGACCATGATTCCTCTTGGCTCGAGGAATCACATTAGGATGGCCATAATCATCGCTTTTATCGTTTCACATGTTTTCTGTGGAATATAGCATGTATAAGGTACGTACTATGTATTGTGGTGATTGGATATGTATATATACCTATAAAAACCAAATCCCTCATCTAAATATTAAGTCTTTTATGCCTTCCATTAGCGACACACATGAAAAACTTGATCGACCAAGCATAGTTTACGCCAAAGAGTGGTGCGCCGTCTATCTCGTGGAAGTGTGAAGGGTAAACATGTAGGTTCTGCCAAAGCAGGGTGCATGTTTATCGTGTCGGCTTTTGGGTTAGACTTAACTGGTGATTCTTAGAGCGTCTAGGACCAGAGGCACGGAATGTTCATGGCAAGGTGTTGTGCATGTTCTTTCATCAAGAGTTGCATATGATGCAATTGGCATGATGGCCTACCTAAATAGTCAAGACTGTGGGCGATCAACCAAAGATGACTCATGAATTGATGAAATATGGATCTTGACCCACTAGAAGATTGTACGCTGCAATCTTCTGAATTGATGGAGAGGGCTATAAATTTGAACAAAAATAGTGGGAGCGATAATTAATTAAATTCCTAATTATATCGTCAATTTATCAAATCAATCAAATAAGTCATAATTGAGTTTTGGACTAAACTGCATATTTTTCTTTTTGTAGTACAAATGACAACAAACAACCATCACTTTTCATTGCGATCGGTCCTTGAAAAGGACAAGCTAAATGGGACAAACTTCCACGACTGGTTTAGGACATTGAGAATTGTTCTCACTCAAGAGCGAAAGCTCTATGTCCTGGATACTCCAGTTCTAGAGGAACCTGCTCCTACCGCACTAAAGGTAGAAATGGATGCTTATAAGAAGCATTATGATGATGCCATTGATGCAAAGTGCTTGATGTTGTGATCCATGAATCATGAGTTGTAGAGACAACATGAGAACATGGGAGTCATTGAGATGATTCAGCATCTCAAGAACATGTATGAAGATCAAGCACGACAAGAGAGATATGATGTCTCCAGGGCGCTGTTCAAGTGCATCATGACAGAAGGAGATCCAGTTGGTCCTCAGACACTCAAAATGATTGGGTATGTGGAGAACCTGACAAGAGTGGGATTTCCCCTGAGCCAAGAGTTGGCTACTGACGTGATACTGCAATCGTTGCCAGAATCCTACAGTCAGTTTGTGATGAACTACAACATGAACAACTTTGACAAGCCGTTTATAGAGTTGTTGGGCATGTTGAGGACAGCCGAGGCATAGATGAAGAAGGACAAGCCTAAGTCTGTGATGATGATCAACAGCAAGAAAGGAAAGTCCAAGCGCAAGGGCAAGGGCAAGGCTAAGAAAGGTTCCGATGCTAGCCAACATCCCAAGTCATCTTCAACTCTCAAGGCCAAGGGAGGCGTGACTAAGAGAGGCAATTACCACCATTGTCAAAAGCCAGGACATTGGAAAAGGAATTGTCCACTCTATCTAGAAGAACTAAAGAAGAAGGAGGCAACAAACGTCTCCACTTGAAGGTGTCATGAAATAAACTTGTAACACTTTTTAGGTATATGATACTAAGATATAAAGTGTAAAGCACCCAATAAATGGGGCAAATGTTGCCGCCATAGATAGGAGTACTTTAGTTTATTTTCAGCCCTAAAGGCATGTAATAGAGTTATGAACTGCTATTTCATATTTTCCAATGAATAGAAACACTTTAATTTTTGCATATTGTATGACAATGATGGCAATTAATAAAGTTGTTGTTTCAATCTTTGTGGCAATGCCTTGCTTATCTTGTGGTACTTGGTATGCATAGGATCAATTGATACCTAAATGTTATTGATAACTCAAACAATCAAATTAGCATAAATCAAGAGAAATTCATTTCTAGTTTCCATATGATGGATAAGCTAGACTCTTTTGGTTAGAGAACCAGTAAGAGACATGAATCTCTTGGACATGATTAATCAATCTTCACTAGTGGTAGTGGGAGAATGATTATCTTATTAGGTACTTGACATACCTATTGGACTTAATGCTAGTGCTTTAAATGGTGTTTAGAGAAATGCCAATATGAATATCTTTAAGTGTTCAAGAATATCATAGATGAGGTACGAATTTGGTAAAGTGTTAGTTCTTGATGTGATCAAGGCATAAGGATACTTAAACCAAATGTTTGAGAACCTTATGAGTGATTATGATAGTGTATCATAGTGAACTCATGATTAAGGTATGGTGATGTCTGAATCAAAAGGAGTCATACTCTAAGGAGTTAGAGGATGATTATCAAATAACGAATTTCTTATTAAATAAAGAATACCCCACACTAATAAAGGACATTAAGAATCACAAAAGGTTGTGTGTTCTTATACCCTTGACAGATACACCTCAATTATCTATGTGATGACTTTATCATGTGATGCGTCAACTATCTAGATGAATATAAGGAACCTGATTTTGAGTTATGGTTTATAACCATTACATCCTAAATAACTTCCATGTGAACCATAAGGTATGACCTTGATGGTAGCACCCATTGGGATGAAATCCATAAGTGCGAATGAGTCTTAAGTGTTAAGACACATGGATGACATTTTGAAAAAGGATGATGCTTGTTAATTGCAACTTAATGACTAAGAGATTTGACATACGGATACTAAAACTGCATTCCTATGAGGAATAAAACAAGGATGTGTATGTGACACAACCTATAAGGTTTATGAATCCATTAATGCAAATGAAGTCTATAAGTTACAATGGAATAATCAATGTGATTGATTGAGTACAAGCAACTCAAGAGCTGGATCTTCACTTTGATGATATAGTCAAAGGGTTTGACTGATATGTCAAAGCTAAAGAGAGATCTGTGATTTAGTGGGAGCATATTCACATTCCACATGTCGATGTGAAATGGAAATGTTCTAGAATGGAAATCCAAAGTGGAAATTGTCTTTAAGGAAGATAGAGACCTTTCCTATGTGATAGGAATAGAGATCTATAGAGATAGTTCTCGAAAAACCTCTTGACCTGAAAAGAGAAAGCATACATTGGCAATCTATACTGAAAGGTTCAATATACACAGATTCAGTGGGAGAAAACTTGTCCATGTTACATGGAGTTAGTATCCCAAGGCCAAGTGTCTAATTCTTATGAAGAATGGGAACACTAAGATTAGATATGCATCTATCATGTATGTAATCATCCCATCATCTTGCATGTATGGACATGGCAAGAACAAAACACATTTATCATCTTGTATGTAGGACATGACAATATGATATGCTCATCCTGATAACTCGTATGTGGGACATGACGAGTGGATGTCTGTTTAGTTCCAGTAAGGATTACTGGAATTCTATGAGAACTTGATAAGTACTTGAAGAAGTACTAGTTCTATGGAAGGAAGGAAGGATTCACTGTAAAGAGTTACACTGATATGAACTTCCGAAAAGAATATAAAAAATAATCACAAAATATATATGAGATATATAAAAGTGAATGTTTATGGAATAATGGAAACGTTCCAATACAGTTGTTTAAAAGGAAATGTTGAGTATCCTGTGTTAGAGAATAGCAATGGATACTATATGGATATAGGAGTTCATAGAGATGAACTTATAGATATTCCAGTCATTGATGACAAATAAGGAGTACTTGGTCATACAATGTCGCTAAAGGTTAGCAAAGGAATACTAGATCGCATAATGCGACAACTCCATCTCATACGTGTGATGTACAATGAAAAGATGAGAGACATGCAGTTAATACTGACTTTGGCAAAGTGTTGCCATAACTCACTATGTTAGCACTAGAGCACAGTAACATGTGGGACATGTTTGAAGATCACTAAGAATATGATTCAAGGGTGATTGGCTTGCAGTGCAAGTGGGAGTCTATTGGTATGTATGCCCTGAGAGCCAATCATGGGATGATTGGTAGGATACATTAAGATTGATATGATAAACATCAAAGGCAAGCTTCCAATTCTTTCTGATTCAGTCATATGAGATAATGATAGAACAGATTGAATGTCTAGAGAATGACAGTACTCAATGATGTATGCTTTCAGGTTAAGGACCTGAACGATGAAATCATACGGATGCTAAGAGTTTGTACATTCTTATTATGTCCCTAGTTGGATGTCATTGTGGAAGGTAGATAGACAACAATGACACACAAGACAAGATTTTGGTGTTGGTTGATGAAAGAATCGTGTTAGTCATGACATGGAGATATCAAACCAAACACATAGGTACTTGTTAGAGAACAAGTGTACCAGACAGACCCACCGTGAGTTTGACACATGGAACCATGATATGGTAGTCACAGTCAGTTCTCACAGTGATGGTGGTGAGTGTGATTCTTTAACCTAAAATCACTACACTCAACACATGTCGTTGGGTACACTTTGACATCATCAAACGCAATCCTAAAACATGGATTGTTATAAAGGTGATAATTGGGTGGCTTTGACACATGGGGCTTTTGAGGGGTGAGTGATAGATATGGGATTTGTCCCTCCTGAGGGAGTTTGATATCCATGGCCATTTGATGAGTAGGATTGAGATAGGCATGCACACATGTGTGAATCAGTATGTGATATTGATGTCATACATATCTAATCTACTCTGAGATCAAGAAAGTGAATGAACGTTGACAGGATGACTATTCCATGCCTTGAGTTCATTCGGGATATTAGTGACAAAGGAATTATACATTCACTGTAACACCATACACAGATTGTAGGATTGAAAGTTGTTCTCCAACTTTCCTTTTCACTTGGGTAGCACAGATGTGTGACTAGGCACCACTCTTTGCTTGTGAAGTCACAAGTGTTATGGACTTTCACTACCAACGTGAAATGGACCTGCAGGGTCACACACATAGGATTTAACCTGGAAGAGGAGTTTATCCACAAACGATGTTTAGATTGATTACTAAAGGAGTTTAGTAGTTCAATTAAACACTCAATCAATTGATAGCTCAATATCATAGTATTCAAGGAGTTGGACCGATTGATTAGAGTATCAGATTGATTGAAATTGTGATTGACTGATTTGCACAAGTCTACTGCCCCAACCGATCGGCTCATGAGATGAACCGATCGGCTCAGGTTGTTGAACCGGTCGGCTCAAGTTGTGAGTCAATCAGCTCATGAGTCATGAAACGATCAGCTCAATTGTTGAACCGGTCGATTCATGTGACCAACCGAGATCGTTTGGAAAGTCAGAAGACTATTTTGCAAATACAATTTGTTTCACTTGTACAAATTCAATTTGGACAAAGATTAATATTTGATTAATCGGAAACAAATTCGAAAGTCAATTTGAGTTGGATCAGGACCACAAATCGATCGGCTCAGAAGTAAACTGATCGGCTCAGGTGCCCCAACCGATCAGTTGAGGTGTGAACCGATCGGCTCACCTCCCCAACCGACCGTTTCATGCTTGAAACGATCAGTTCAGGTGGCGCAGATTCTTTGTTTTGTGGAAAATCTCGAACCCTTCTACTCCTACTTTAATCCCATATTGCCCAGGGTTGAGAACCCTATCTCATGACCCTCCTATATATATAGGGGTAGTGGGGGCTTCTCAGAACAACAACTCAGAACACCAGTTGCTCTGCAAAGTTGTCGTTCTCTCTGGTGGTGGTAACCGAGAGAGACCGAGCAAGTGCTACCCGATAAGCGAGGCACAACAAGGGAAAGATAACTGCAGAAAAGCGACTGGTGGTAGGAGAGTGTGTTGGCAACTAGTATGCCAACAGGAGGGTGTGACTCCTTCCGATTCCTTGCGGGACAAGGAGATCGGAGTTCCAGGTGGTCCGTGTGGACTACTTCAGAGGCGGGAGACTTCTAGCGCTCAGAGGATAGCTGTCAATCCCGACAGTCCCAGTGAGACCAGGAGCTACACATACACTGTCCAAGACCAAGGGTGAATAGCACGCAAGCCGTGAGGTAACGTCGTCGAGCAAGCCTCGGGACAAGGTATGCCTCTACAAACCATCCTTCCTATTGTATAGACGTTGACGCGATTCCTCTATTCTGGGTTTGGGAGAAGAAAAGTTTTGTTTCTGCTGCCTTCTTTGTATCCCTTAAAACCCAACACCCTCTCCTTTCTCTCTCCTCTAGATAATATTAAGAGAGAGTAGGAACACTCTATATGTGGTAAATTGCACACTGACCCCATATATTCTTTAAATTGCAAGTTACACTAAAACTGGCACAAGGAACAAGCATCATCCATTCAAGATCAACTTTAGAACTTAGAATTTACACAAGTCACCCCTTAGAATCATGCTCTTTCTCTTATGATGCTAAAGTACTAAGGGAACACCCATCATGTGACATATTACATGATAACCCCTTATCTTGGGTAAATTGTACTTTGGTCCAAAACAAACAAACATAGATGAAACAACACTCAAATAGGGCCAAACTTGACACCTAAGCTCCCCTTAAGTTTTAATTACTTTTCAAAGGATTAAGACAAGGTTCTAATATCTTACTTTGGCAAAACATCCAGGTTTACCTTAAAACCCAGGTTAGGGGTGTTACAGAAGTATAATTTCTTGATTTCTTTATCAAGTGTATAGATCTCCTATGCACTTAAGATGGACGTTTCTATGTGGTGGCTAGGAGATAGTAGCTATAGGACACAACTTTGGAGCACAAGGAAGAAGATATCAAGTGATTCTTAGATTTTTTGCTCTCTAGAATGATTGCCCAAGTGTAGCTTGTGTGTAGGGTGTCCTAAGGCCTCTCCTATTTATAGGAATGGTTTTCAAGTGATGAGGGACGTTTTACAAAGTCTCTGGAGTGTTCTTAGTGCTTAACTAGCCATTACGTAGAAAGTAGTTGGTTAGCAATGGCTAAATTGTTCAAGTTTAGAAGAACAATCCAAAACCCAGCTCGATCGACAAGGTTGTTGACCAAGCGTGTCTCGGTCAAGAATTTCTTCAACCAAGCCTCAGTTGAATGCAAGTGTATTCCAATGGCTATCCTCAAATACCAACCACTTGATCTAACAAACATATGATTTGGACCAAAGATGTGTTGGTCGACCAAAAATGACTTAGAGCACAATATGTGTAAGTTTTCAACCAATGCTCTAAATGCTAGACTGAGGTGGTTCTCAGTTGACAATAACTTCGATGGAGGGTGTCTCAATTGACTAGTTTCTTGATCAAGAGTGTTACCGTTTCAAGTTTTTGAATAACCAATCAATTGTTTGTTCTAATGGAGTGGATAGAGACGATCTAACACTTGATTTACATGATATCTAAGTACTTGTACATTATATACTTGTACAAGTTTTTACATTGAGTACAACAATGAAAATATTAAGCATTTAAGTGCATTGATCTTCAAATATCCACATGGTATGATATCCTCATCTTCGTGAACCATGAGATACTCATGTAACACGTTAGATTCCAAAGAATGAAATGTGTGTCATCATCAAAACAAAGGGTATGCTAATGTCCAATTTACCCAACATTAAAAAGATCAACAACCTTCGATGCTAAGAATCTAGTATGTTCTGACCCAATTCAATCATGTAATTGGCTAGTAATCAGACTCTTTATCTCAGCCATACTAATAAAATAGCAGACTAACCCATTCGGTTGCTCGATTGGACTGAGGCACTCGCTCGACCGTCTGTCTGCGAGTGGGTAGCTTAAAGGCGATGGTGTATTTAATTTTTGAAGGTTTATTGAAAACCCTACTTCCATGACTCTCCTATATAAAGGTTCATGATCGCCTGGTTTTTCATTAAACCTTTTCACACATGAATCCTAGTCATAGTTACTGAAAGGAGAGAATGTGTAATGCTTGACATTGTCAACAAATTGCCTGCTCCTTCCCACTAGCTCTTAGAGTGTGATGTGGAGTACCCTTTCATCCATGTGGAATATGTAGAGATGTATATGCATGCATGACTATGTTTGGAGAATGTCAACAACATCTTCTTCCATCTGTAATCTTGATAGAACCTTCACTTGCCTCACTCTACAATAAAGTTATATCTCACATCTCTTCCTTCTAATATATTGTTGTTGAAGAATATACTCAAGGATAGTGATCTTCCTTTTTCTTTCATTGTGCCTATCTTATTCATGAATACCTATAAGAATAATCACTCCACCATCCATATTGAAATAAAAAAAATCATAGAGAGAGGGAGCTATATGTGTACTCTTTTCCATCTGATCTTTGGTCATTGCTATGGGTTGTGCATCTCCTTTTCAAGGATCCCTATGTGTGAGTAATCCATGGGGACAAAGTGGCATTTGTCAATGTAGATGGGAACAAACTAAAAAAGGGTCTATAAAGGATTCAAATGAGTCTAGTGTATATGAGGATGAAGATTTGAATTCAAGGGGGTTACAATGTGTACGAATTCACAATTAGGGTTTAGGAGGATAGGGTTTATAAGGGTGGGAGATGGAAAACTAGAAAAGTAATATCTTCACAACCACAGTACCAAAAGAGTTCATAAAACCCATGATCTGAGTTAGAATGGTGAGGAGGATAAAGAAAGGAAAAGAAAGGATAGGTGGAGTTCCATGATGGTAGGATAAAGGAGGGATATCACAACATATTTTCCCTACTTCCTAAAATCATAAGGAGGTAGGATACTATTGTGTAGCCATTGTTATTCATCCAAAGATAGCCATTTACAGTTTAGACCATGCCCCAAGAATAGTCTACGTGAGAGAGACCTCAGTTCAAAGGGAGAATTATATGGTCTAGAGAGTTAGGCCACACAAAAAGGGCGAACATCAAGGTAAAGGGGGTTCTAATGACATTCTTTCTTGAAAACTATAACAAATTACAAGTGCATCTAGTATAGGTGAAAATCAAATTACAGCTAAGTTAGAGTGTTATGATTTTATACAAAACATTTGAGATTAGTTTGATTAAGAAATACCAAGAAGTAATAAAAGTGATTTAAAAACTAATCAGAGTTTGGGTTTCATATATATAGGTACATATTAAATGATGCAAACCCTAATTTTCAAGTTAAAGAGTGAGTTATGATCCTTAAGCATGGAAAACATAGTGGAATATAAAAACTTTATGATAAAAAATATTGTAACAATATTGAGAAACCCAACTTCATCACATGTATCTAGATAAGAACATGGAAAACCTCATCCAATATGGTAGAGAGGATAGAGATGCAAACCAAAGATGAGAGAAATGAAAAAAAAAAATTACATGTATTCCATCTCTACAATATTTAAGATGTGATTCCAAGAATTTACCTTGTAGAAACTTGAAGAATTGCCAGGGTGCTACCCTTTTGTAACCAAGAACACCTTAGTCTAGATCCATCACTCCTCCCCCATCTTCAAATAATAACAACATGGATCTTGATATGAGGAATAATATATATATATATATATATATATATATATATAGTCAATCTAGTGACAAACTCACATTTTAGCAGCTAAAGGCTTTCTTTGACCTAAAAACTCGATCAAAGTGCTATTAAACCACCTACTTCAACCTCATTCAACATGCACCTTGACAGACATCAAATGCTTACTAGTCTAAGTAGACAAAAACACCATCTTTTACCACACTCCAAACCCATTCAATCTATTTTAACCTAGCTTGGACGTGCATCCAATGTACAAAGGGGTCAATGCACCTGCCTTGGTCCACTTTGACATGCCTAAGTAGTTGAATAGGCCCTACAAAAGCTCTGTCTGAGCTAAAGAATCAATCCCAATTAAGTATTGATTCACATTAAATAGATCAATCCAATATATCAATGGAGTACATGATATACATTTTTTTCAAGTTGACAACTTTCAAAGTTTTATTGAAACAAATTTTATCTTGTAGTCTCCCGTACATAATGATTTTTTATTTATATAATTCCAATAGAAATTGATAATGATTCACAAAATTCATGGAATGTAGGAAAAATAAAGCATGATTAAATCAAATCAAAGATCATGGTCTCACATCTTGACTCAAAGAAATATGTGTTGGTAAAAGACATTTTCTAGGAAATGAAACTTTATCTAAACATGCTACTACATGATCTTAGGAAACAACTGAAAATGCATAGGAAGGTATAGAAAAATGTTTTGGAATATAATTTAAGTTTGCTGATAGATAAAAGAAGATATGACATCCAACTAGATAGAAATATGATAGAATGAACACCAAATAAATCTAGTCCATGGTATTTACCACTATTACTAATTGAGGCACAACAATACATTAAAATCATAGCAACCATAGATGTGATCCTTTACTGTACATCTACTAAATGAAATTAAAGGCCCAAACCATATCACTTGTATCTTGTGAATAATCACTGAGGAGAAGATGGTACTCATGCTCTAAGTTCATGACAGTTGGTTCCTATATGATTTCATTATACCAATAAAATTCATAGACCTTCGGGATTGAACCTCATTTCATGGATATTAACCTTATATTCACTATTATGAGACATCCACTAAGGAAAAAATAACAAAATTTGTGATACATATGAATCTGAGAATAATGAAGAAGAACATACAACCAAAATTTATAGAATGAATTCTCTTATTGTAACTAACAAAATTATCATAGTCAAATACCTATAAATGTGACGTATCAACAATACTTTGAAGAATGGGTGTTTGTGTGATAACATATGCTATGTAATAACAACTAATCTACACATATAAAGAGATAATGCATGCATAAAGTGAAAATAGATGAAAATAATACACATCAAAATCCTACATGTATGTGATATTTATCTACTCTAAGGTTGGGATAATACAATGTTTAATGATGAATTGTATTTTCTAATGTTGTGGTATGTGTCATCATATTACCATGATTGGGTTTTTTTCTTATTCACCCTTAGAAATTATGGTGACCGAGTGTAGCAATGATATTGAAAGAATATATTATGAAATATTTATAGCATAACAAAGCCTAGAGACGTATTGAAAATACCCAAATTACATAAATTATGAGAGAATTGGTTTAGTGTCCAATAGTAAACTCGATATTGGACATATGTGAACCTAAACCAACTCATGTGCTTGAAGTATGCAAGATGTCCACATAATATGTAATTAGGTGCTAAATGTAACATTGATCTAATATGATAATATGTAGTTGTCACTTAAAACACATTTATTAATAAGGTTCTCCCAAATGAATAAATGTAATAACTAAATGAAATTTATCTATGATGAACCTCAGGATAGTATAAGATAATCCATATTACCTCAAATTTCAATTGAAAAATGCCTACATGCATCCATATGACACGTAATTCCTTAACACACCAAATGGACCACATAATACATGAATATGGATAAACACTCCTAAATATTTATTATTAGTTAGATTGTACCTAAAACATTGAAATATGTATGACCAGGATTCAAAAAGTACTGTATAATTAGTCCAAGATGGGACATACAGATGGTTAGATGCTTGGTTTTTTATCATGAGATCTCAAGTTCAAGACACGATGACGGCATGAATATGATCATCAATTACTTTAAAAATGTAGTACGATTAAAGTTGAAGTTGTCCAAGTGATATATTGAACGACAAAATCAAAAGTTTGATTAAAAAATTACAAGTTAGATATGTGAAACTTCTCCCATGGTGGATTATCCTAAAATAAGATTTAATCTCATTTATATTAACTTAATGATTTAAAATAAAACATAATTGGTTAATTCTAAAACAACTACAAAAAAAATGACTTCCCATTAGAAATTCTCAAATAAGAAAGTAATGGTATTTTAGGTGAACATGTTCATCCTAAATCAGGTGTAAATTGTGATCCTAATCATGTAATGATATCTAACATAAGTAAAATATAGAATAAATAGTAAATAATAAAAAACAAACATTATAATCAAATAGCTATAATGTTTCTATTAGGTTTTGATGGCAATCTTGTTTTTATGTCAACATGAATGTAGCCATGTCAATAAATTTGGGATGGGGAGTGCAAGTGTGTCATCTCCTACCCCTATACAGTCCAAGAATGATTGGAAAATTGTTTCACACATGATATTTATTCACTCTATCATACGATGATGTGATTCTTCAATACAGTTTTCCTTTTAGAATCATTAATCCAATAAATGTGTTCTTTCTAGGATCAAGAAAGTCTAAATATTTGCCTCTTATCTAGCTCAGCTTCTAGATACTTGAATATCAAATCTTCTAAAAAACACACCAATCCTTGTGGAACCTTAGACCATGTAGAAACCTTCCCCTTTGATCAGTTATCCCCTAGGAGATTCCCTATATCCTCCAACCAATAACACCTTTATTCCACATGTGTGATGTTCTTATGTGTGTAGTTGGAGGTTTCTTAGTGAAATTTCATGAATAGAGAGATATGAAACACCTTATTGTTCCCTACCTTCTTCTAATCCTTTTTCATTGACCGTATTCGTGTACCCTACCTCGATAACTAGCAATCTCCAAGGGTACTAGTTAGATTGGTTTCAAAAAACAACACAACTAGGTAAAGATAGTGAATGATTGACGAAGGAATGAAGAAGCCTCAACAATATCTAGTTTTCTTTGGTGTATGGTAATTTTTCAAGACATATTTATTCTCTTTCATCTTAAGAATATATGAACCAATTGATGTATGACATATGTTTTTTTGGTAATAGTTAGATTTCGATGATGGATGTTGGACTTCCGTAAAAAACATCCTTAAGTGCTTGATAAGAACTAAGGATTAGTTCCTTGTTTATGGTGGTTAGGAAGTGTTGGTTGTAAAGGGTTACACCAATGTAAGCTTGCAAACTGACAAAGATGATTATCCATTACAATCTAGATTTACGTTTTGCCTAAACAAAAGCTATAAGCTGAAAAGGTTTCAAACAAGAGACATCTGTTGATTCTATGATAGAATATTACTACATTGATACTTCCAATGCAACAAATTAAGTTTTGTGGATCAAGAAGTTCATTAATGAACATGGAGTGGTTCCAACCATTGATGACACATTATAGTTAAATTGTGACAACAACAAATCTACTATACAAGCTACGGAACCCAGATTGGATCAACATTCTAAGAACATACCTCAGCATTTCCGTCTCATGTGATAGATCATACAACAAGGAGATGTGAAGATTTGTAAGGAAAGACTGAGAGCAACGTTAATGACCCGCTGACAAAAACACATTCACAAAATAAGCATGATGGTCATGTTAAATCACTTGGGATAAAATTCATGAGTGATTGGCTCTAAGTGCAAGTGGGAGTCTTTTGGTATGTATGCCTTAAGAGGCAGTCATATGATGATAGTATTGGGATATTATGTACCTAGTTTGATTAATAATAAAGGAAAATTCGTTACTAATGTTTATTCAAAAATGAGATGATGATGATATAACACAATAGATGTCTAAAGAACGATATTACTCGATGACAAATGATTTGGGTTGAGGATCAGACATGAGATCATATGTATGATTATAGTATATATATTTTCTTTTATGTTGCTAGTAAATATTATTGTGGAAGACATTTGGACAATAATAATTCTTTTGACTAGAATGTGTGTTGACAAATGACTAAATCTCACTAGTCAAAAAGTGGATATCAAGTCAAACACATAGGTACTTATCAAAGAACAAGTGTGTCAGACAAACCCACCTTTAGAATGATACATGGAAACCATTTAATGGAAGTTAGAGTCACATCTCAATGTGATAGTGGTAATTATGGTTCTAAAATTTGAAGTCAATACAATAATCACATGGCATTCAATGGGCTTAAACACCATTCAATGTGACCTTTAATAAGGGTTCATATAAAAATGGTACTTGAGTACATTGTGACACATGGGGATTGTTGTGAGTGATGTAGATAGAATTGATCCCTCATGTTGAAGTGATACATGTACACTTGATAAGTGAGATTGTGAAGCGCATGGCCATGTTCATGGGACTCAATATGTGAAATTGAGCTCACATACATATCAATAGTCCATGCTAGTTCAAGAAATATAGATTTAACATTAAGAGGATGTTCATTCCACGCCTTGAGTTCAATCTAGATATTTTTGAAAAAGGAACTATACTATCTGTGTAATGTTGGTGACAATTTTACTATAAAGTTCTTCTCTAATTTAATCAATTATTTGGGTAGTAATGATGTGTTTCTAGATACTTCCCATTTCCATTGAAGTCATAATATGATTACAGACACCACATCCAACATAATATGAATCATACAGGGTTACATGAATAAGATGCACTGGGAAAAGGAGATTCAATTGTGTAAAAGATTTGATTTAGTTACCAAAATGTTTAGGTAATCATACTAAATAATATTTATAATGTCAGTTGACCAACTAGAGAGTCTAGTCGACTGACTAGACAATATCCTTTAGATCTAATAGTACATGCTAGTCAACTGGTTGAAGAGTTTTGTCATTTGACTAGATAGTGTCACTCAACGGTTGACTGGATTGTCCAATCAAACAATCAAGTTCAATGATTTATGTCTTTGGGAACACAACGGTTTAATGAGAGTCAAAATGTCAGTCGAACCATTAATCATTGTATTCAATAGTTTCATGCAGCTAGAGTTATTGTGCCGCATCCAACATGCCAGTTGATAGATTGGATAGTCCAATCAACTGACTAGATGTACGCATAAATTGTCCAGCCAAGATAATTTTGACCTTTTGACCCCTGGGTTATAGATGCCCTAGCTCTACGACCCCTATATAAAGGGGGTGATAGCCAAGGCTTTCGACACAAATCTTCTCACGTTCTTGCAATGTGTTATCCTAGACATCTTACCCATAAAAGGGAGAGATTGGAAGGGATACCAAGTTGGAACTAGCATGTCAACAAGCAAAAGGGTTGCTCCTTCCCGCCATCTCAAGAAGCACGATATGGATTTCCCATTTGGCAGTGTGGAATTCATAGAGGCCTAGAAGTTTTTCTATTGTTCTAGGAGGACGTTATGAACTTCCATTTTGGTACTGCTCAAGAAGGAGGCACATCTATGTACACATATAGGTTTTAGACTTACTCGAGGACAAGGTATATCTTGCACCCTAGTTCCTATACATAGTGTGATCTTCTAGTTAGGGAATATGGTCTAAAGATTTTATTTTTGTTGTGTTTTACTGCTCCATAGTTGCCAACAAAAAGTATGAATAACTAAATTATCAAAATTTATTCCATATGTTATTTATCACCACAACGATGATATAAAAAAGTTAAATTTACAGCCACCTATACTACATAGCATTGTTTGTAGATGGCAATCTAGTCATGACAAGCTTACCTTGAAGTCTCCAATCTTAGAGTAAGCTCCTCTCATCACATCTTTTCTAGTCACCTACAATTGGGTAGTTTGGGAACCTCACCCTGAAAGAGAAAAGTATGTGTCAATAAAGTATTAGTATTTGTAGCACACAACTACTTAGCCATTTTAAGAATTAAATATCAAAAATTGGTATGTTCCCAACAAAGTAGGGATATGAACAATTAGTACTAATCAAGAGAAATTATAGCAAAAGAATAATGATGTCAATGAGTAATAAGAAATTTCACTAAAATAGGATAATAAATAATGATGGAGTTCTTGACATTTCAATCATTTCATAGTCATATGAATATAAAACAAATTGTGGTTTTATAATCTATAATCAATATCTAAAGCAAGGTCAGGAAACCATATGACCTCCAACCAAGGTTGGGTGGAAAGACACACCCAAGGTGGAAAGGTGTATCCAAAATGTATATAGATAGGCGAAAAGATACACCCTGTGTGGAAAAACATGTATACATGAACAAGTGGAAATCCCCACCCACTAAGTATGCTTACACTATCCAAGATAATATTTTTCCAAATAAAAATGCATAAATATTGAAAGAAAAATATTCAATTTAATCATTTCCAAATCAATTAATGTATAAGGGATGAGAACATACATGCATAACAAATGTGGTAAAAGGGACCATGATTCAAAGTTGAAGATTTAAATTTTGAAGGAGAGGTGAAAAAATTACAAGGATGGATCACCTAATGAGAATAAAGAGATGCAAATAACTTTAGTAATCAATTGTGAAAAATATATTAGGGGACAATAACATACATTCCGAAAGAGATTCAAAACAATCCATTGACTACATTTGTTCAGGAGTTATGCCTCATTAAATAGAAATAAAGGTTTAGTAATATCAATGCCCGCATAAGAATAGGGAGATGGACAATATTAAAGATGATGTTGGTCATCAATCACAACCCTAGAGTTCAAGCTTATGGTCACAAATATATATATATATATATATATATATATATATATATATTATAATCAAATATTAGGGTTAAATCAATTATATACACAAATGCTAAAAATTACCATTTTAGTAATACTATCTTAGGTCACTAAATTGATACCATCATGTAGAGAATAAGTTTACAAGCTCATAACATATATAAATATATGTTTTTGAAGTTTTGGTCATTGTTTATGCTTTTTCTAAGTTAAATATATTATGTGGAGTTTTATTAAACAAATTTGAGAAAATAACTAATATGCCCCATATATGGTATAGTAAAGATCATGCTTGATAGGGAATTCACAATCATTTTGTTAATGTGAAATACACACACACTTAAATGATACAGAAGTCTAATATATGATTTTCCCCCTCATTACATGTCAAATGAAGAACATGCATCAGGGACATCTTCCAAAATGCAATGACAACTTTGTGCTCATATTTTTTATACACTTGTGAAAAACACATGGCCTTAAATGCTCCAAGGCACAATCAATCATGTATCTACAGTAAGAACCAGCATCAGGGGAGATCACCTTCCTCTTTCCCATGCATTTTGGGTCTGAGTGAGCCTAAGAAAAGGACACTATTGCGGCCAACACCTTATACCATTAAATCCACCATGGAAAAACCTGGAGGAGAGTCCAAAATTTTTAAACAAATGAATCATGACTGAAAGTCAAACCCCAAAAAAACATGTCCTCATACAAACTATGAAAGTGGTGATGATACCAAATTGACTTGGTGTTAAACATGAAGTACATGTCTTGAAAATTAGAACAATAAGAATGAAGGAGAGAAAAGAAGAAACATATAAATACCATAAACCAAGTGAGATTGATGGTAGGTCTATTTTTGGATGAGCACCACAAAGCATTCAAGGTAGTCAGAAACTTGCCCAAAGGTCTCAAAATCTCATCTAGTGTTAGGTAAGTCACCATAGGTAAAGAAAGTTGGTTGGATGGGGTTTGAGGGAAAATAGTAGTTTTTTTATTGTAATGAGTTTATGGGGGTTCAAATATTGTTCCACATTACTTATATGCATAGGTGATGGTCTGAGAAATATGGGATAATATGGACATGAGTCTTTCTATGAGCTATAGGGGCCAAAAAACTAGCAAAATAAGTTTGACTCAATGCAGATTGAAGTTAAAAAGGTGAGAGAGAGAAAATTGAGAGAAGATGTCTAGGAGAGAGGGAGATTTATAGAGAATCATAGAAAAGTAAAAAAGGAAGCCTATGATTATGTCTATGGGGGAAGGAAGGTGGTCTTAGATGCATGAAAAACTCCATTGCCTTTAATCCAAATATATGAACCCTCAAAGAATCTATCACGAGCCAAGTGTGGGTTTCCACAAAAACATAGTGTGATAGCAAGGTTAAAACATGGGAGTTTAACCACTGAAGAAGATGTGTGAAAAGAAGAAACATTTACATCAATATTCCTCGAGAGGGGATATAATGTGTGACAATGAAAAAATTTATAATTCTATGAAGCTGACTCTAGTAAATCAACTCCTTTATCACTTTGGGAATTTGTATCTCATTTCTTTCCTATTTGAATTCAGTAATATAGGATTGTAGATATATGTTGAAATTGTCACCTACAAAAGTTAAGGTATGATAGATGTAAATCTAACATTATTTTTCAGTTTATGGTTATTTGGTGGATCATTTAAAGTAGTGTATTGGCGTTATTTAACTGAATATTATTATATTTTATTTTGGGCTACCATATTTGGTATTCAGGATAATTTTTGACCAGCCACTCATTAGGGAAATCTATTTTTATTTATATTTCCTTAACTATATCATGTCACTCTAGTTTTTCAATTAGACTAGTTATTATAATTCATATTGATATTGGAAACTCAAGTTATCACCTTGTGTGATAAGTCTAGTTTCTACAAAATTTAGATGTATTAGGCATAATCCATCAAATATGAGATATTTAGAAATAATTTTGATTATGTATTCTGTGTTAGCATCCGTAAGTATATTGACTAAATATGTGATATTTAGAAATCATTTTAATTATGCATGCCTTATTAGCATCCGTAAGTATATTGACTAAATATGAACACATTAATATTTGTAAGTATATATAACATAGTATTTAGAGGTAAAATGAATCACCTACAGTTAATCCAAGGTTCACTAATGTACACATTCCTTTTCATTAAGTGTAATCAACCATATAATCCAGCTTTGCATACCAAATGTGTCATGTAATTCATAAGTGGATGTCGTATTGTACTTAGGGTCAAGGTTAGCACCTAAATATGTTTTATGCAAATTAAGTGCACAAAGGTACATTAATTGATTTTTGTGCACATTTGAATAATGTTAGATTAATCATAATTTGCTAAACTATTCTTACCAATTTTTGGTATTAGGGTTCTCATGGATAGTTATTCTAGGTTTCAATATGTTGCACAACATGGTTTTAAAGCCAGATGTGAGAGTATATATTTTTTGAATGGGTACTTTTAAAAATAATATCGGATACATTAGAATTGTAATTTTTTTTAGAAAAAATGGGAGGCTGTCTTATTCATCCCGCCCTCCCCTTGTGAGCAAATTCAAAACAGAATTACAGTCACTAATTAAGCATTCAGAAGTAAACAAGGCAATACTACTGCCCTTACATTGGTCCCTATCTAGGAGATCCAAGATCTCATTTGGTGGTCGGTAATAATTTTAGACCCTTGCTTGATTTTTCATATGCAATTTAGCTAGGCCATCTGCAACCATATTGCATTCTCATTTAATGTGCACTATCTGCTACTTTTGTTTAATGGCTTTCTTCAAAGCACCAATGATTTTGGCATATCTTGAGTTGTTTAGAGTAGGTTCAGCAATAAGCCTCATGGCTGTTATAGAGTTTGTTTCAAAGACAGCTTCCTTTATGTTTGTTGTCTTAGAAATCACCATAGCCAGGCTGATCCCCATGAGTTCAACTTAGATCACATCTTCGGTGTCAAGGGAGATAGAGGCGCCCCCTTTCCAAGCACCCGAACTATCCCCGATGATCACATCGCATGAGGCTTGGTTGGTTTTGACAGCTGCGTCACAATTGAGTTTAAATGTTCTAGTTACAGGTCTTTCCCAGCAATAGGAAGGCTTAGTAATATGTATACTCTCATTCCTTGGTTTTGTTCCGAAGGCTTTCAGTTTAGCTCTAGTTTCTCTCAGGATGTATCTTCTTTGCATCAAGGTAGGGATGATTTCACTGTTGAATGTATGTTTGTTTCTATAGGTCCATATCTGCCAACAAGCCGTTAAGAAGAGGGTTGCAATAGCGTCCTTATTACAGATGTGTTCATGGATCCATTGATTGTAGCTGGAGTTGCTAAAAAAGCTTATCATGTCCTGATTTTGAATGTGTTCCTCCCAGACCGACCTTGCAAACTCATAGTCCCAGATCGTGTGGAGAAAGGTTTCACTGGTTTTGGAGGACCTTGGGCAGGTGTTGTCAGTAGCTATCTTTTTCTGAACTCTTCTGGAGTTCGTCAAGAGAGCTTCATGCATAAAAAGCCATGAGAAGGTTTTGATACATGCAGATGTATTAGCTTCCCAGATTTTGCTCTAGTGTCCCTCAGTTGGGATACACCTTCCTTCAACAAGCTTGTGGTAGGTAGATTTTGTAGTGTATGTGCCATTAGTGGTATGATTCAATACTCTCAAATCTTCTCCATCAGTCTCCTTATGGATTGTAAGTTTTGATATGATATCTGTCATTTCTTTGGGAAGGTATTCGTTTAGAAATTTGATATCTCATTCCCCTTAAAGGTTGACTAAACTACTCACCTTTAAGTCCATCAGGTCATCGGGTACCAGCTTGAGGACATGGTCTTTCAGTTTACAGTCGTTCTGCCACCACACATCCTCCCAGACATTGATGCTTTGGCCATTCATCGGCAGAAGGTAGGAGTTCTCCTCTAAATCAAATATTTGGAACATTAAAAACAATTATAAAATCAATTTTGGAATGATAGAAATACAAAAAAAATATATGTATATGATTCATAACCTAAATCAAATATGTGTGGGTAAATTATTAGAATTCATATATTTATAAAAAATTGTACCTCATATTTAAATCATTAATACCTTGGTCAGTTTAGTGAGCGCTCTGTGAGTTGCGACATCCTATTAGTGAGGTCCTGGTGGTTATGGTCATTAGGCCACTGAAAATTAGGGGCAAGGAGGGTTAGGGTTCATTGGGGATGAACATAATTATTCTATGATTCTATTAGACTCTCTACAAATGATTTAAAAGGAGATATGTAGGATTGATGGAGGTTTCTCGTTAGTCAGACCAGAAGGCATGGAAGTTTTGACGAACTGATTGATGGTGAACATAACAATGCTACTTCTTCTTGACACTCCGACTATAGGAAATGTATCCAAACCCATCAAAATATTCCCCAACATGATGAATTTGAATTCAATTGTAAGGGTATACAAGAAAGATCTTCCTCACAAGCATAATAGATGGATAGCCATTCACCTTCTAATGAATCATAAAGGATCATAGACATTGAATATAGAATTTCTAGTATCAATATGATCGTTATATTGATACTTAATTAGTGGTTACTGCCTTGATCAAATCCTTTTAGTTTGATGGTTCATTATTAAAATCAAAAACCAAAATGTATTTTCGATGGTGATGCTTTAGAATGTATTAATCCAAAATATGTCTCCCTAATTGATGATCATTGTTTCATAAAAGTATATACTTATTTGGAAGTGTTTATTATACTTCAAATTCCATGGCATTTCTCAGTCACAATTAAGCTAATTTGGATGAACATTGGATATTTGACTCTATGGAATTGATTCAAGCTAATATGTAAACATGTTGCACATTGGAGACAATATAAACTTTGAATGAACTGCTTCCCAATCCAATTAGCATGTCAGTTGGTTTACCTAAATGTGTTAATTTGAAGACCATGGGTCATCATTTTGATGCCCCTCATGGTATTTCGGTGGTCACTATAGTGTGTGACATCCCAACACCGCACAAATGAGATAACTCAAAACAAAGCGTGTGAACATACTGAATTCTAAATGTAATCTACATGTAACCCTTTTCCCTAAGTTTTCTTCTAATTTCTTTTCTTTATGTCCTTGTTGATGAATTAGTGGAATTTATAGTGGTTTGGTGAACTTAGTTAAATATTTATACCAATGGAAGATTGTATACCAAAATACCTTAGTGACATCTTATTTACTGATTTGAAATGCAAAATCACCACTTAAGTGGAACAATGGTAAATAAATTTGTGTTAGAAGTGTAAGGCCCCAAACCTTGCTTAATGTGTTAAACAAGCTTATTTATCATAATTAAGTTCTCTAAACCTTAATCTAACCTTTTGAGGTGTTTTGAAATCATGAGATAAATTTAAGTTTCAAGTTTGGCCAATTTGGATGTATGTGAAAGTTATGCAATTATATGCACTTTTTGGACTTTTTTGTAATTTACCCAATTGGGAAGTTTTCTTTGCAAATTGTCACATGAATTATGATCCTTATATGTTTTCTTATCATTATTGAGGTTATTGGTCCATGGGGCACCTAGTTGTACCTTGGTTTGGAGGCGTTTCTCTTCAAGGGCATTTTAGGGATTTCCCCCTTTATGGATGAGCTTATCTTTAGGAACTTCAACCAATGGGGTAGTTTCTTTATTTTGAGGTCGGTGGTTGGCCTGTAGAACCTACAATTGATGGCTGAGAAGTCTCTAGGAGATGTGTAATAGCTTTTTTGCATGGCCATAGAAGCTCTAGGCTATGGTCACATGGAAAGATCAATGGACACCTCATGTAGAACCTACAATTGATGGTTGAGAAGTCTCAAGGAGATGTGGAATAGCTTTTTTGCATGTCCATAGAAGATCTAGGCTATGGAAACATGGAAAGACCCATGGACACCTCATTCTTGACTCCATCCTTATCCATAAAGGCTTGCATGTCTATAGGCACCCTTAGCCATGGACACATGAATAGTAACTTGACAAGTCATGCTTTGATTATTCATTATCCATAAAGTCTTGCATGATCATGGGCACCCTTATACATTGACACATGGAAAGTAGCTGGCACACTTCATTCTTGGCTTCTTCCTCAACCATAAAGCTTTATATACTCCTTCCTTACCTCCTAACCAAAATATTTGATCCATATAACCTCCCTCCTACTTAGAACTTCGTCCTCTCTCTTCTTGGACATGGGGGATCTATCCCAAGGTAGAATAAGATGCCATATTGGTAAAGAAGGCCTTCTAGGGTTTCATCTAAGCTCATCTAGGGTTTCTAAAGTCACCTTTTGGTGTTTCTGACCAAGGCAAGTAGGTTTCTTCCCCTTCTCATGTGTTTTCCCTAATGTTCTTATTCTTTCCGCCTTCCTCCAAGTCGTAACCCTAGTCTTCCATGAAGGAACTTCATCTAAAGCTCAAAAACTCTTCTTTCCATGCTCCTCTTGCTTAGGGTTTGTATCCTTGAGAAGAAGGTGATTCTTGCTCGAGTTTAGAGGTTGTGCTTGGAGCTATCAACCCATCTTTCTCGAGTTCCCTTCTGATTGGGATCTTATCTTCTTTCTAAAGGCAAGTTACACAACTTTTTCCACGTTTATTTCTTATTATAAGCGTGTTAGTTCATATTCTTATGCATAAAAGATCTCCACCATTAGATGATGTTCTTCTTTAGGGTTTCTTTTCTTTGTTGTTCTATACTTTGTTACTAGCTCTATTAGAACATGAAATGATTGGTACATCCCTCCTAGGGAAAATTATGACTTAGGACATGTTGTGTGGGGGGCAAGTCATGGGCCGGCCCCTCTCCCTTTCTCTCTTCCTCGCTTGCAACTAAACTGTTGATATGTTATTTCCTAGTTGGTCAAAATTGGAAAATTCATATCTTTTAAACCTCTTCTCCAAAAGTAATAAAAATATATGTTTAGGAATTGGAAAATTAATATATATAAAATAAAAATGTTGTCGAGGTCTAATTTTAAGATTTTTTTAAAGATGATTTTTGAAATATGATTTTAATACATGAAATCCATAAAAAATACAACTTAATCACCATAACTCCAAAATTGACATAAATATTTTTTATTAGGAAAGCCTAACTAGTCGAATGTTAATATTTTCAGAGTCTAAAATTGAGTGTTTTGAATAAGGTCCAATCTTAGGGTTTCTATGCAATAATGTGTGATATGTACACTAATGAATGTTAATAAATTGAAATAGACCAAAGTTGAACTTGGAACATCTAGAAGTGGTGGAACTTGGTATTTGAACACGGTAAAGAGGTATGTACATTCTTAAACCCTAAGTTGGGATATTTGCAAACTAAACCCTATATTCTCTAACGAGGCACTATATGAACCCTATTTTCTCTATTCATGACTCTTTTTCTAAATTGCCTCAAAAATCAATATTGATATTCTATTTCTTGGGTCTTGTACCCCACTGCCATGGTTCAAATATATGGTGCTTCTACTTGCCATAGTTTCTCTTAGCATGTGAATTTTATTATACTATTTAGCTAATGTAGTGGTACGTATGTACAAACACCCATAGATAGGGAATGTGTTATTCTCCCCCATATATAATGTGGGTAGGTGATTGGAAATGTTTTATTTCTCCCCTTCCCTATAGGTTGGGGTCTGGTAGGTTCCTCAACCCTACTTAGTTAATGTAGTCGATATTAATCATGCATGCAATTCCTTTACTATTTTAAAGTTATAGCAAGCATTTATTTTGGTTATGCCTCATACTATTGATCTCTTCATCTATTGATGAACTTATAGACTATACTTATGTGTTATTTTCTTTGTTTTGTTCTTGTTCATATTGTTGACATATACCTTGTTTTCTTTCCCTCTTGCTGGGTGATTTTCCAAACACCCAGATATTGCACAAGGTGTTGAACAGGATCAAGGAAAATAGAACCATGAGTAGATTCAAGACTTTCTTGAAGAATTTCTAGGTTGCTAAATCTATATCATTTGTTTTCTCATCCTTTTCTTCTTAAAATAAAGCTTTTGTAGTGAACAATGATGAAAACCATGTAATAAATACAGTTTCTTTTCCTTTCCACTACCATTGACATGTTATATGTATTTGGTGCATGTTTATTTACTTGAAATATTTTACACACATCCCTCAATATCTATTATCTTTGTGAAAAGATGGATGTTTTGTATTTCCTACAAATTTTAGTAAGGAAGTTATCCCGCCTCTTTACAACATGGTATCATATCATTTGAGCAGCTACTAGGGCATGAAGTTGGAAGCAATGGTGTCTAGAAAGGAACAAGTCTTGGGGACTGGCAATATTTTCCTCTGCACCACTATCTTGGTTTATGAGGACTTCAGGATCCATATGATACCTATCTGGCCTGAGTTGATGCACTAGAGGTGTTTAGGGTTTCTAAGGTTTGCTTGGTGTCAACGATGTGAGCTTGGTTGAGTGTAGTGACCTTTGTCTCAACCTTGATGGGTGTCTTGGTTGTGTCTCAACCGAGACACCTACCTTGTCTTGGTTTTTTTCAACCATGATGGTCTTGGAGTGGTTGGATCGAGATGGATTGTCCTATTTGGTGTGTCTCGACCTTGAGTGTTTGGTTACCTTTTGTCTCGACCTAGACAAGTTGCTTTGGTGTTGCCTTGACCTCTTGATGTGTCACGATCGAAAAAAATGTGTGGGTGACCATAATAGGTCGATACCAAACATTGGTTGTATCACCATCTTATGCATGCATGCATATAGTGGTTGCATGTAGATTTCTTTTGTGGACAAGTGTCCCTTTGGTGCCTTTACGTGTTGACACATCATATCCACATTCCTTCCCTCCTCCTTCATGTATATAACTCCTATCTTCTATAAACATGCATTCTTTTTGGCCCTCTTTCTTTCCTCCTCTCTTGTGACGACCTTAAATCTTTATGGAGCTAAGGAGTGTTGATCTAGTTGCTTTGATGACCGATCAACCTTCCCTTGGTTCTTGTGGTGACTTTTGGATGACCTTCTTCCTTGGTAAGTATATTCCTTTCTTTGGTGGCATTTTCCTTTAATGTTCTACCTCATCTGCTTCTCCTTTCTCATCCTTAGATTGTGGACTATCCATGGTGGCCATTTTGAGAGAAAACCCCTCATCACAAAGGGTCAGATACCATGTTTTGACAAGGTGGTACCCAAGTGTGAGGAAGTTTTCTCCTCTTTCTCCCTTCTTCTTTTCGTTTGGCCTAGGATTTTTTGCCCTCTTTTATTGAGCTATCTTTAACCTTGGTGTCTTCTTCTTCTTGAGGTTATCTTGTGGCCGAGAGTTGAGATTTTGTTGGAGCTTCATCTTCCTCCTTGGTGATCGAGATCTTGAAGCTTGTTCCTTCTCTTAAGGAGGGTTATATAACTCTCTAATCTCTTATATTATAGTACTTATAATATTGCTTGCATGTTGTGAGTTCCATCCCAAAACATGATCTTAATATGCTAGATAACATTACTAAAATATAGGGTTTAAATCTTAGTGATGATCCTATGTGTTTTTCCTCTTTCATCAAAACCCTAATCTTGATACCTAATTTTTGTAAAAGTATGAGTGTGTTCCTCTTATTTTGGATCATGGTTTTTCATCAATATGCAAATGGTTCAAGTACTATGATGTAGTAGGGAGATTATTTTCTATTTTGCATGTATTGATCATGTGATATCTCTCCTACATAAGGTTCTTTCATGGTATATGGGATTAAGTGAGAAATTTTTCTCCCCCCATGTACGTGATGGAAGATAAATGTCTGGGAGGGTGGGAAGTCAATGCAGAAGATGGGATTCAAACCCAGGTCCCTTTGTTAGGGGACATCATGCTTGACCACTTGAACCATTCCTTTTCGGCTAGTTTCCATGGTATATGTTTAGAGTTTGGGTGACTGCCTTAGTATAGAGTTTTTCCAATGAAATGGTGGTACATTTTCCTTAATGATAATCTCCTATTTATTGTGGTAAGATCTCTAATCTTGATGCTAATATGTTAGGTGAAGTTATCATGATCTAAGGTTTAAGACTTTGAAGTATTCTCATGTAGATTACTCTCTTTCTTAAACCCTAAATTCTTATGTCTGACTTGTTATGGATTGGATGTGGTGAATTTGATACATGCAACATGATTCTTGATTTCATCAACATGCTTTGGTTTGGATTTTTTGTTTTGTTGAGGTTTGGAGTTGGTTACCTTGATTTTGAAGCCTTATCTTCTTCCACTTAGTTGGTTTTTTGAAGATTTAAGTTGAATTTTAATTTCAAGGTTTTGGTGCCCCTTGCAGGGAGATTTCCATTTTGTTAATGATAGTAAATCTTGATGATGATCCGACATGAACCATGAGCTTTGGTTTTATCACCATGCCAAATTTCGAACAACATGTTTACCTTGAAGTTTTTGAGTAGTTTTATATGAGTTGAAGTTCAGTTCTCTCTCTCTCTCTCTCCTTTGTGGTTTTACTAGTTGATCTTCATGGCGTTTGATTTAGATTTGATTATTATGAACATACGAGTTTTGAGCATAGTGACACTTGGTTTTCTTGTTGTCTAACCTTGGTTTGGTTGACACATATGTCTTCCTTGATGTTGTGGTCGTGACCTTTGTGTTTGTTTGGGTTGAGACCAGGATGGGTAGCAATTGTGTCACATGTTGGCATGATGGTCGAGACACTCATGTTGAATGGTGGTCAAGAAACTTTTCTTGTTGTAGTCAAGGCACCTAGTTGGCTTGTGGTCGAGATGCCTAGTTTTGTTCCAATTGTGACAATGCTTTTTTGTCAGTTGAGACACCAATTGTGAGGATTGTCTTGACGCCTATTGTGAGGGGGGTGAGAATCCTGGTATGACATGGCTGAGACGCCTGTTGTGTGAGTGCCATGGTCAAACACTATGTTTGATGGTTGGTCGGCACTGATATATATGATACAAGGTCATAAACATGCATAAGATAATGAGATGATACACATGCATCTGTAAATGGGGTTGAAACTTATTGTTGTTAATATACTATAATCATGTTTAGTTGATGATTTTCCAATCCTAGTATGCTCTAAGAAAGTGGGAGATGACATAATTAGGGTTTGGCACTCGATTTATGATATGGAACCCTAATTAGTTATACATGTAACCCTAACTCTAATATTGGGAAATATGATGTGTTTTCTTGTCTCATATGAAGTGGTTACCAAGTTATGATGTCCTATCTTGTACTTGTATGATCCTA
Source organism: Alisma plantago-aquatica (assembly GCA_963693085.1). Classification (NCBI taxonomy): domain Eukaryota; kingdom Viridiplantae; phylum Streptophyta; class Magnoliopsida; order Alismatales; family Alismataceae; genus Alisma; species Alisma plantago-aquatica. The sequence goes on from OY856413.1 coordinate 749,210,734, forward strand.
ACCTTGTAGGTTGAATGAATTCTATGGCTTGAGTATGTTATGGTGATGGTTATATGATGTAGGGTGATGGCTATAAGTCTTGATGAGACATTATGAGACCATAATGATATGATGGGTCCTATGACCTGGTGAAGGCTTGATTCCTATTGCGATGAGATATCCTCTAGTAATATGATGAATGGATTGATATCCCACAGTGATGTGATATCCTCTAGTAATATGATGAAGGGATTGATATCCCATGGTGAAGTGATATTGGTGATACCCTTGTATGGCAGTAAGACATTGGTGATGGCCTTGTGAATAGAAATGCTACAGGTATCATGTGGTGATGATGTAATTGGTTCATACCTTATACATTTTATATCTTCTGGAGTTGCACCTCTTACCTTATATCTATAGAATTTTTTTTTGGATTTGTATGTTGCAACTTGATTGATGCTAAAAGATACTCAATTGGCATAACTAATAAAGTAGAAACTTAATCATGTAGGTTTCATGTGTCATACATCCATTCAGTGTCAGTCTTAGTACTGGATGGTGAAATGATTCATTCCTATAGGAAATACAGAGTGCATATTTTTTAATATGTAGGGGTACAAGTCCAGTATCTCCTTGCATCCATAATGACAGGTTGTGTGGGATGACCATGTGTGAGATGATATCCTTGTGATACGTGATAGGTAGCAGTGTAATTGCATGTGATACCATTTTTTAAGAACATCCATGAGTGATCCTATTCTTCTAGCGTCGTTACCCTTACCAAGATGGGTAGGTGTTTTATATCAATGGCCATGCATGAGCCAATCCTTCAGCTTGACTATATGTCACTGTTACTCTTGCACTGACCAAGAGGTCCTGGGGAGTTCATATATTTTGGCTCTTCCATTGACCTTGTATGGCATCGATTTTTACTTAGCAGTGGTCGGTTGGATTTGAGTGGTACGGTTCAAATCCTTAGGGCAATAATAAAAGACATAATACGGTTTTGTAGTATATTTGCTTAAGGTCACATGTGAATAACATTGATGAGCCATTTGCCTTATTTTTATATTGATTTCTTTGATTATAATGTGGTAAGAGAAATCAACTATTATACATGTTCTTCATATTCCTTCTTAGAATATTAATTGTTCTATTGCTCAGTAATAACTACCTAGTTTATTTAATTTGCATTATTTGTGTAATACATATCATTTAGCTAAATCTGCTCAGTTTGTTAATTATCTTATGTACATGCTTAGTTAACTATGCCTTAATAGACATTGACAAGGAGTTATATCTCTCATTGGGATGTTTGATCACACCCTGTTTATTTCCACATCTTTTAGTTGGATGTGAATGTTGAGATAGAGATCGCATTGTTGAAGCTGTCTGTAAGAGGATATGTAGTCATTGGATCATGAACATGCACCTAGTGTGTAGTAATAGATTTATATGTGTCACCCATGTACTCTCAAGTCCTTGGGGTTGTTTTATAGATGTTATACATCAGTTTGAGTTTTTTGGGTCTATACCATGGTTGCACAGATATGATTCGTATACGTGAATATGCTATTATATGTAACAGGTTTTGGCAAGTTGGCCAGTAAACTATGATATGTAACATCTTTTGGCATGAATGAAATATGAGTGACACAAGTCCCATGGATTTAATTATGATGCATTCAACTTAAGATGACTTTATCTGATCGGTTATAATTTACCCCATTTTGTGGTAATATGGTTATTATTGATAATTTCGCGTTTGTTTTGAGTTATATGCTTTGTGTGGCAATGATTGTCACATTGGGTGGTATCAGAGCTCTAGGTTCGCTGAGTCTATAGGGACACTAGGACTTAGGACTAGGATGATGTCTATGTGGAGGACATGACCAAAACATGGTGCATAATACCTAATCTTAGTACTTGAGTGCCCTAGCCACGTATTGAACTATTAAAGAGAAGGCAAGTATGGACCTCTTAGATTGTTGTCTCTCTTATTACTCTAATCAAGTAGTTATTTTGAAACAATATTCTAAAGAGCCTAATAAATCAAGTATCATGGTAATAATACCTTCATCTTTCCCTAAATAAGAAGAGAACTACATTGAACTTATCAGAACATGAATGTTTGATAATCATAAGAGAAAGATACGACACCATAAAACCTAAACCTGAACACAAATAAGCTATGAGAGATCCTTGAAGTTGTAATTTCAAGGAGGTTGCAGAGCAAAAGATGGATAAATCTATGATAATTGAGAACCATGATGAATGAATAAAATGGAATATATGAGTTATCCTCTGACTAACCTATGTGAGTAAGGAAGATCCAAAATGAAAACCTTCATTACATATGAAAGACTCAAAGAGATGTGACCCCTGTTTAATGAAGGAAATGTGAAATATGATGGTCAACCTCTTGATTAGGGGTTGGGAAATATGATAAATAAGAAAACATACATGAGAATGATGAACAATAACTAGAAATAATTAATGAGATGCTTTAATCTTGATTATTCCTATGCTGGTGGTAATGAAACCAAGGTGGAAAAGGGTAAAATGACACATAATAAAAAATTTAAATTTGTATAATAATGAAGGAGAGTTGGTAACCCCTCCCCCTTAATAGAAACCCTAAATAGTGATGTGGTTTCAAGGGAAGGGTGTTTCCTTGGGTTCCTTCTTTCTTGGAATGCATCATTCAAAAGAATCATATTGCACTTGATGTGTACAGTATAGGCATGATCCTTGGATGGATACTTGGGATAGAACCGGGTGTTCTTGGACTATAGATCCAAGATGACTATGTTTATGGATGATGATATTATGTGAATCTTTCAAGATGGTATGAAGATCCTTTTGACGTATCTGGTATCAACAATGGTGGTAGGGAGGATGATGACGCAAGGCTGTGAAGAGTTTTGGAAAATGTAATGGACACTAAGGTAGGGAGTCCTAGTATCCAGGAAGTGCCAGATGTATGGAAGTTTGAGGATATGTTCCTTGATAAGTTTCCAGGTGTTTCGACTCCTAAAGGGTTTGGATTTTGAGATCAATCTAGTCACCGATACCCAATCTATAGTAGAGAAATTATATAGGATGATGCCAGCAAAGATGTAAGATTTGAAGAGATAGTTGCAAGACCTGCTTGAGAAAGAGTTATGTCAAGCCAAACACATATCCCTGGAATGCTCCCATTTTGTTTGTAAAGAAGAAAGATGGATCAAGGAAGTTATGCTTTGACTACTAATAGTAGGACAAGGTAGGAACGGTGCACTTTGCTATGTATAGAAAATATGTTTGTCCAATTGTGAGATGCCTCCACCATCCCCAGCACAGGCTTGGAGGCGGGTCAACATCAGTCGTGGATCAAGGCGGATGACATCTTGAGCTATTCTAAAGGTAGCTTTCATTGGTTATGTGGTACCTACTTGTGGATTCAGTGTTAGAGTGGGAACAACCTGAGAAATCTATAGGAGGTTATTGAGGACTTGAGAGCAGTGGTGTTACCCCTAAGAAAGTTGATAAGGAAAGGTGTGTCACTTATCTAGGATGACGAGTGTTAGTGTTCTTTCCACTTTTGAAGGAGAATTTGACTAGTGCACCAGTGTTAGTGCTTCCAGGACAGGGAAAGGATACATAGTTTTCATTGACGTCATATGGAATTAATCAAGGATGGTGATTGCATAACCGATTACCATCTAGGGAAGGTGAACGTGGTTGTAGATGCTTTGGGCATAAAGTCTTCTCTGTCATCCTTTGGTGAACCCAGCACAGTTTTGTTCCTTAGCGTGCCATATGATAGACCTGTCGGTATAGTTGGAGGTGTCCTTATTAGCTAAACTGTTGATATAGTCACCAGTAAGACTGACGTTGACACAGTAGATCATAGTAAAGTAGTGGAAGCGTGGCAGCTTCCATGAGTCATAGGATGGTACAAGTCTATAACTATAACAAAACAAGTTGTTTCAGAGGTGATAACCTGAAGATGTTGGTTCTGGAAAAGCCTCATTTTTCCTAAGTTACCTATGTTGCGTCCAGTGTTTCGTGTTTCCATGTTGAAGGAGTGTCACGCAGATATGGAGTTTACTGTACAACCATAGGAGATGGAGATAGATAAGGATGTGTCCTATGTGGTAGATCATGTGTTGATCATGGATAGGAGAATCAAGGAGTTGAAGAAGAAGGATACCCCTTTGGATAAGGTCATGTGACATCACCATGGTGTATAGGAATCCACGTGAGTGATTAAGGAAGAGATTTGTAGGAATTACTTGTCTCTTTTCATGTAGAATTTTAAGGGAAAAATCCTTGTTAGGGGTTTATGTCTTGTAAAACCCTTGACATGTGTTATGGTATAACCATGTTTGTTTCACCTGATAATATGATTTTAATCTTAATATAATGCTTTGAGATGCTTGTCGAACATGTAACAATCTTATGTTCCTAGTTTGGTCATTTTCTGATGATGTATGAGCTTTGTATGTTGGTTTTAGGGCAAATTTACCCATGTCGAGGGGTCATATAGAAAATTGTCACATGTTGAGTCTTCCTTTAGTGAAATAGCATCATGAGAGGGAGTTGTATGCTTTGGGGAACCTTAGTTGAGCCTTAGATAATTAGTGGCATCACTAGAGGTGTTTAGGGTTTCTAAGGTTTGCTTGGTGTTGACCATGTGAGCTTGGTTGAGTGTAGTGACCTTTATCTCAACCTTGATGGGTGTCTTGGCTGTATCTCAACCGAGACACCTACCTTGGCTTGTTTTTTTTTCAACCATGATGGTCTTGGAGTGGTTGGATCGAGATGGATTGTCCTATTGTGGTGTGTCTCAACCTTGAGTGGTTGGTGACCTTTTTTCTTGACCTAGACAAGTTGCATTGGTGTTGTCCTTGAACTCTTGATGTGTCCTTAAAAGGTCCATATCCAACATTGGTTGTATCACCATCTCGTGCATGCATGCATATAGTGGATGCATGTTGATTTCTTTTGTGGACAAGTGTCCCTTTGGTGCCTTTAGGTGTTGATCCATCATCTCCACCTTCCTTCCCTCCTCCTCCATGTATATAACCCCTCTCCTCTTCAAACATGCATTTTTTCAGCCCTCTTTCTTTCCACCTCTCTTTTAGTGACCTTGAAGCTTTGTGGAGATAAGGAGTGCTGATCTAGTTGCTTTGGTGACCGATCAACCTTCCCTTGGTGCATGTGGTGACTTTTGGATCACCTTCTTCCTTGGTAAGTATATGCCTTTCTTTGGTGGTGTTTTCCTTTGATATTCTACCTCATCTTCTTCTCCTTTGTTGGTTAGACTATGGACTATCCATGGTGGCCAACTTGAGAGAAAACTCCTCATCACAAAGGGTCGGAACCATGTTTTGACAAGGTGGTACCCAAGTGTGAGGAAGTTTTCTCCTCTTTCTCCCTTATTCCTTTGGTTTGGACTAGGGTTTCCTGCCCTCTTTTCTTGATCTATCTTTGACCTTTGTGTCTTCTTCCTCATAAGGTGATCGTGTGTCTGAGAGTTTATCTTTTGGTGAAGCTTCATCTTCCTCCTTTGTGATCGAGAGCTTGGAGCTTGTTCCTTCTCTTAAGGAGGGTTATATAACTCTCTACTCTCTTCTATTATAGCCCTCATAATATTGCTTGCATGTTGTGAGTTCCATCTCTAAAACATGGTCTTAATATGCTAGATGACATTGCTATAATCTAGGGTTTGAATCTTAGTGATGATTCTATGTGTTTTGCCTCTTTCCTCAAAACCCTAATCTTGGTACTCAATTTTGGGAAAATTATGAGATAGATGTGTTCCTCTTATTTTGGATTAGGGTTTTTCATCAATATGCAAATGGTTCAAGTAATATGATGTAGTAGGGAGATTAGGTTCTATTTTGCATGTATTGATCATGATATATCTTTCCCACATAAGATTCTTTCATGGTAGTTTCCATGTTATATGTTTAGAGTTTCGGTGACCGCCTTAGTATAGAGTTTTCCCAATGAAATGGTGGTAAGTTTTCCTTGATGATAATATATTGTTTTGATCTCTAATCGCGATTCTAATATGTTAGGTGAAGTTGTCATGATCTAAGGTTTAAGACTTTGAATAATTCTCATGTAGATTACTCTTTTTCTTAAACCCTAAGTTCTTGTGTGCGACTTGTTATGGTTTTAATGTGGTGACTTTGATATGTGCAACATGATTCTTGATTTCACCATGCTTTGGTTCGGCTTTTATGTTTTCTTGAGGTATTTTGTTGGTTACCTTCAGGTTGATGCTTGGTCTTCTTCCACTTAGTTGGTTTCTTGATGATTTATGTTGAATTCAGATTTCAAGGTTTTAGTGTCCCTTGCAGGGAGATTTCCATTTTGTTGATGATGGTAAATCTTGATCATGATCCATTATGCACCATGAGCTTTGGTTTTATCACCGTGCCAAATTTTGACCAACATATTATAGGTTTGTATGTGTTCAAGTTTGGTTCTCTCTCTCCTTTGTGGTTTTGCTAGTTGATATTCATGGTGTTTGTTTTAGGTTTGATGATTATGAACATTTGAGTTTTGAGCATAGTGACGCTTGGTTTTCCTATTGTCTAGCCTTGTTTTGGTCAACAGATATGTCTTCCTTGATGTTTTGGTCATGACCTTCACGTTGGTTTGGGTAGAAATTAGGATTGGTAGCGTTCGATTCACATGTTGGCATGATGGTCGAGACACCATGTTGAATGGTGGTCCAGACACTTGGTCTTTTTGCGGCCGAGGCACCTAGTTGGATTGTGGTCAAGACACCTAGTTCTATTCCGGTTTTGAAAGTGCTCTGTGACCGGTCAAGACACCAGCTATGAGGATGGTTGAGACACCTATTGTGAGGGGTTTGAGACACCTATTGTGAGGTGGTCGAGATGCTTGTTGTGTGAGTGTCATGGTCGTGACACTATGTTTGATGGATGGTCAACACCTATATATATGATACCTGGTTGTAACACATGCATAACATAATTAGATGATACACATGCACCTGTAAATGAGGTTGAAACTTACTGTTGTTGACATTATACTCTAATCATGCTTAATTAATGATGTTCCAGTCTAGTATGCTCCAAGGAAGTGAGGGAGGAGATAATTATGGTTTGGCACTCGATTTATGATATGGAACCCTAATCGGTTATACATGTAACACTAACCCTAATATTGGGAAATATGATGTGTTTTCTTGTCTCATATGAAGTGGTTACCACATTATGATGTCCTCTCTCCTACGTGTATGGTTCTAACCTTGCAAGTTGATTGAATGCCATGGCTTGAGTATGCTACAGTGATGGTTATATGATACAGGGTGATGGATATAAGTCTTGATGAGACATGATGAGAACATAATGATATGATGGTTCCTATGAACTAGTGAAAGCTTGATGCCTGTTGTGAGGTGATATCCTCTACTAATATGATGAAGGGATTGATATCCTATGGTGAAGTGATATTGTTGATAGCCTAGTATGGCAGTATGACATTGGTATTGGCCTTGTGTATGGTAGTGCTACAAGTATGATGTGGTGATGATGAGACTAGTTTGTACCTTATACATTCTATATATTTTGGAGTTGTACCATTTCCCTTATCTTTGTAAAAGTTTGTTTTTGATTTGTATGTTGTAACTAAATTGATGCTAAAAGACACTCAATTGGCATAACTAATAAAGTGAAACCTTAATCATGTAGGTTCCATGTTCCATAGATCCATTCCAGTGTCAGTCTTAGTGCTAGATGATGAAACGAGTCATTCCTATGGGAAACTCAGGGCGCATATTTTGGAATATGTGGGGTGCAAGTCAAGTATCTCCTTCACAATGACAGGTTGTGTGGGATAGACATGTGTGAGTTGATATCCTTGTGATATGTGATGGGAAGCAGTGTAACTGCATGTGATGCCTTTTTTTAAGAATGACCATGTGTGAGTCTGTTCTTCTAGAATCATGACTTGTACCAAGGTGGGTTAGGTGTTTTATATGGATGACCATGCGTGAGCCAATCCTTCATCTTGACTGTATGATATCGTTACTCTTGTATTGACCAAGAGGTGTTGGGGAGGTAATGGATTCCAGCTCTTCCACTGACCTTATATGGCACCGATTTTGACTTAGTAGTGGTTGGTTGGATTTGAGCGGTACGAATCAAATCCTCAGGGAAATAATAAAATATATAACATAATTGTGTAGTATATTTTCTAAAGGTCACATGTGAATAACAGTGGATACGCCCTTTGCCTTATTTTTGTATGGATTTCTTAGATTATAATGTGGTGAGAGAAATCAACTGTTATACATGTTCTACATATTCCTTCTTAGAATATTAAATGTTCTACTACTTAGTAATAATTTCCTAGTTTGTTTAATTTGCATTATTTGTGGAATACATATCATTTAGCTGAATCTACTCAGCCTATTAAGTATCTTATCTACCAGCTTAGTTAGTTGTGGCTTAATAGATGTTGGCAGGGAGTTATATCTCTTGCTTGGATGTTTGGTCTCACCTCGTGGATTTCCACATCTTTTAGGTGGACGTGAATGTTGAGATAGAGATGGCACTATTGACAGTCTCTATAAGAGGATATATGGATCATGAATATGTAGCTAGTGTGTACTAATAGAGTCATATGTGCCGTCCATGTACTCTCTGGTCTTTGGGGGTGTTTATAGATGTTGTACATCGATTTGAGTTTTTGGGTCTATACCATGGTTGTACATATATGATTTGTATATGTGAACATGTTATCATATGTAACAGGTTGTGGCTAGTTGGTCAGTAAACTATGATATGTAACATATTTTGGCATGAATGAAATATCTTTGACACAAGTCTCATGGCTTTAAATATGATGCATTCAGCTTGAGGTGCCTTTATGTAACTGGATTTAATTTACATTGTTTTGTGGTAATATGGTTATTAGTGATAATTTCACATTTGTTTTGACTTATCTCACTTTGTGTGGCACTGATTGTTACATTTCTCATCTATGTTGCTATACTCCTGGAAACCTAATATGATAACCTTGTCTTTCAGGATAGTTGACTTGTTTGACAACAAGAACAACAAAAACAACAACTCTATGGGTTCTTCCTAGAATGACTCTAGAAGTTTGGACACCCCAGTGACACCACACAGACATAATTTGGTGAATCCTAACACTCTTGGCCTTACCCGAGAATAGGAGTTGGCCATGTTGTGCTAGTTACTCTCTTCTACCCTAGTGGGGCAACTCACCGTTGTTGTTGCCAGTGCTAACAAGCCAAAGGAGTTTAGCCTGACAGACTTCATCAAGATGCCACCTTACTTCAAAGGAGAGAGTGAATTGAACATGGTTGACAAGGTTGATGATTGGGTTTTGTCCCTGGACTAGACTTTTGGGGGCATGGCATTTCGTCATCGCTAGAAAGTCTGCTTTGCAATCTACGTACTAGATGGACCAGCCTGAGTATGGTGGAATGACATAGCCCACATCAGAGACACAACCACCATGACTTGGGACCAGATTCTCAAGCTCATCCTAGAGAAGTACATCTGGCCAGGTCTCCTGAGGAAGAAGGAAGCTGAGTTCTAGAGCCTTAAGTAGGGGGCATGAGCGTTGCTGACTATGTTCATTGGTTCCTATTGTTGGAATGCTATGCCATGGACCTTGATGTCTAGAGAAGATAGACCCTATTCCTAGAGGGTTTGAGCTATCAAGTTGTCTGAAACCTTGTTCCACAACTTCCACTCACCTTCCAATGAATGGTAGAAAAGGACTTGGTGATTGAATCTTACCTTGGATTCAAACCTTCAGGGCACAACAACAACAAGAGGAAGAATCATAGCAACAATCATGGTTGTGAGAGGTGCAACAAGTGATCCTTCTACCATCCTCCTGGGAGGTGCCCTACCAACAATGCAACTGCTTGAAGAGATGATCGACCCACACCTACTTGCCATGAGTGTGGATAGGTTGGACATATTTGACACTTTTGTCCCTAATTTCAGTAAGGACAAGATCCAACCCAGCAACCAGCCCAGCCATCGGCATAGCAACCACAACAACCACGGTAGAATCTACCTCTACAAAACTACAATCATAACTAGTGGTGATCGCATGTGGAGAGGTGGAATGGAAGGGTGTTTCCCCTAAATACTGAAAAAGATGGAGAGAATAACGAAGTCATTAAAGGTACTTTACATATCAATATGAATCCTATCAAGGCACTTTTTTATTCTGGCTCTTGTAACACCTTCATGTCTTTTCATCTTGCTTCCATGTTAAAGTTAGAATCTAAATACTAGATATAAAAACACCTAGTGGTAGGATCTACTCTTCTTATCTCAAAAGCCCTACCTTAGACCATTGTATATTGGGGAAAATGTTTCCTTCAGACTTTATCCTGCTCGACATGTCTGCCTTCGATGTTATCTTAGACATGGATTGGTTGAAGAAGCATGATGCAGCCTTATTATGTCAGGAAAAGAAACTTATCTTGTTGCATCCTGATGGGGAGAGGCTATGTATCAAGAGTAGGAAGTGAGAGGATTGGAAATTAATCATCTCTGCCATCTAAGTTGAAAAACTTGTCTCACAAGGGTGTAGAGCATACTTAGAATCTATCATTCTGGATTCCACACCTCTTGATCTAGATCATATGGATGTGTTGAAGGAATTTCCTATTGTGTTTCCTAAGGAGTTTCCCAGACTGCCACCACTTGTGAGGTGGAATTTTCCATCGAGATTCTGCCCAAGACTTCACCGATCTCAAAACTACCTTACCACATGGTCCCTACTGAACCTACCGAGCATAAGAAGCAGCTTCAGGAGCTTCTTAACATGGGTTTAATCCTCCACAACATCTCACCTTGGGGATCCCCTATCTTGTTTGTGAATAAGAAGGATGGTTCATTGCAGATGTGCATGGACTATCACATGCTCAACCAAGTGACGGTGAACAACCATTATCCCTTGTCTCACATCAATGACATGTTCGATCAGCTAAAGTCAACCACCATGTTTTCAAAGTTGGATATGTGAAGTGGATACTACCAGGTGCATGTGAAGGATGAGGATGTGCTGAAGATAGCGATTAGAACTTGCTATGGGCATTATGAGCTCTTGGTCATTCCTTTCAGTTTGACTAATGCCCCTACTACTTTCATGGACCTAATGAACTGAGTACTCTGCCCTGACCTTGATCAATTTGTGGTAGTGTTCATTGATGACATTTTGGTTTACTCTAAGATGGAAGAAAAACATTGCGAACACTTGCAGATTATGCTCAACACATTGAGAGAAAACCAACTTTATGCTAAATTATCAAAATGTGAGTTCTGGATAAAGGAAGTGATGTTTTTGTGTCATGTGATTTCTGTTGGACGTATAGTTGTTGATCCTACAAAGGTAGAAGTTGTGACCAAGTGGAAAGCACCAAAGAATCCCTCAAACATTCATAGTTTACTTGGGTTATCAGGTTACTATCGGATATTCATCAAGAGCTTCTCAGAGTTGGCCTTGCCTTTTACCAAGTTGACACGAAAGGAGGTCATGTTCTCATGGAAACCTGAATCTGAGGAGAGTTTCCAGTAGCTAAAGGAGTGCTTGATATCTGCACATGTTGTTGCCTTTCTTGTTGAATTCATACCTATGTCATTCACAATGATGCTTCGAAAAAATTCTTGGGTGTGTCTTGATGCAAGAAGGTAGAGTGATCACCTATGCTTCCTTCCAATTGAAATTGAATGAAGCAAATTGGCCTACACATGATTTAGAGATAGCTGCCATTGTCCATGCTCAAAAAATATTGTGACACTATCTCTATGGAGTGAAGTTTGAAGTCTTCACCGAAAATAAAATCTTGAGATACTTGTTGACACAGAAACCACTCAACTTGTGACAGAGAAGGTGGATGGAGTACCTTAAGGAAAACAAATTTACAATCACCTACCACCTCTAGTAAAGCAAATGTAGTTGTTGGTACTGTGAGTCAGAAGAAGGATCTTGTATGTGCTGCTATGAGTTGTTCTATGTGGCTAGAACATGTTTCTAGTTGGCAACCTTAGCCTGTTGATTCATTAGATGAAGATAAGTTGTATGCGCACATGGATAGTTTTCCCTTACACCGACCTGGATCTCAGAGATTGTAGCTGCACAATTGGAGAGTTTTGAGCTTGAGGAGATGAAGGCCTTAGCAAAGAAACCACAATCTGACTTCTCAGTTGGAGTGGATGGTGTTGTCCGCTTCCAACATAGGTTGTGGATTCTTGATGTTGGTAATCTAAGGTAGAAGGTTTTGAGTGAAGCTCATGGGTCTAAGTATACGATTCATCCTGACACAACTAAAATGTATAATGACCTACAATGTAGATTTTGGTGGAAGAATATGAAGAATGACCCGGCTTTATTTGTTGTGAAATGTTTGACCTATCAGCAAGTCAAGATAGAGCATCAATGACCTGGTGGTTTTCTTCATCTACTTGATATTCGTGAATGGAAATGGGAGAGAATTACCATGGACTTTATTATTGTCTTACCTAAGTCCAAGAATTGGGTGGTCATTGATCGACTCACAAAGTTTTCCCACTTCTTTCCTTTCAAATCCTCTTACAAAGTTGTATAGTTTCTGACCGTGACCCGTAGTTTACCTCCCATTTATGGAGCCAGATTTAGGAAGAGATGGGGACTGACCTGAAAAACACTAGAGGGGTGTGAATAGAGTTTTAAAATAATTTTAACAATTTATTAAACTCAAACAACCACAATTGAAAATTGGAAGAAGGAGACAGGTGTTTAGAGTGGTTCCAACTTTAGCAAATACTAAAGTTGTCAGTCCACTACCCGGTTGCTTACCCAACCGGGATTTTGAAAGTATTTATTTTATTACCTTCTCAAGGATTTATACAAAATACAATACTTTCCTTTACACCCTTTGAACAGCCTTCACTTGAAGTAGGTGCACCAACTTTGAGGTAGCCTTCTTGAAGTAACTCCAAGCTCCCCCTTGAAGTAGCCTTCCTCTCTAGAAGTAACCTCCCGTTGCACCAGCCTTCTGAAGTAGCTCAAAGTCACCTTCTTCACCAAGAAGATCTCCACCCTCTCCAATCAGCAGCCTCCAACCTAGGAGTAGCAAGGAGAGTACCAATGATAATAGAGAACAAGAAAGGAAAAAGGAAATTACAACTTATCCTGTATAGCCCAAGGCTTGATTTGCCTAGATCAAGCGTATAGATCTCCTAACCAAGTGTATGAACTTGTGATTGCAGTGGGTAGGAGATACTAGCCTATAGGACACGAATTTTGAGCTAAGGAAGGAAGTAGCCAATTGTCACAATGCTCAAATTGCTCACAAATAGATTGCTCAAAGTATGCTCAAGAATTTCTCAAGTGTAACAAGTGTGTTTGAGTGTCCTATGGCTTGTCCTATTTATAGGAATGGCCTAAGGATGCTTAAGGACGTTCTAGACAACTTCTAGGGGTTTCTAAGTGCTTAACTAGCCGTTAGGTACAAGTTTGTTGCTTTAACAACGGCTAATTAATTAATTCTGCAGTTGCTGTCAGAGACCATCTCGGTCGAGGAATGGTCGACCGAGACACCTACTCGGTCGAACTTTTGTCGACCGACAGGCTCTCTGGAACAAGTGTTTTGCAACGTTTATCTCCAACTGCCAACTACCTTGTCAGTTGTGTCTAACGGCTACTTTGGATCTTTCTCGGTCGAGAAGATTGTCGACCGAGAGTGTCTCGGTCGAGGAGTTTGTCGACCGAGATTGATCATGTTTCAATGTTTCAATTTAGGCACTAATTATATGTATGAGTGTGCAAATGTGATCCTATTTGAAGGGAATGACTTATCTAAATGTGGTGTTTAGCTAGGGAGAATCTAACGCTTGATTTACATGCAATCTAAGTACTTGTACATTATATATTTGTACAAGTTTTTACAAAGCGATTACATTGCATGAAAACATAAACATGTAAGCATATGGATTTCCCTAGTTGCTTTGTCATCCACCTTAATCCTGCACACTCAAGTAGCTCGTTAGATCAATAAGAATGAAATGTTTGTCATAATCAAAACAAAGGGATTTATAGATGTCCATTTAGCCAACAATCTCCCCCTTTTTGAAGATGACAAACATTTCCAAAATATAAATGAAAGAAATATAAAACATATGAGTTTCATACCTGAAGATTACCTTTTGTAGCCATTCTTGTTTTGCAAGTAAGTGCTTGGCCTTTTTCATTATGAAACTCAGTTATTATAGTTTTGATCTTTATTTTATTTTGATATTCTCTTCTCCCCCTTTGTCATTTCAAAAAGATATCCAAGTTGAATATTTTGTATTTCTTCTCCCCCTTAATTTTATACTATGCTCCCCCTTAGATAGATATTCTATTAGGAACATGGATTTAATATCATTTTTGTCTAATTTAGCCACAATTTGTTTCTCAATCATTTTCAAAGGATGTTAAGCCTTGGAATGATATGAGATCTTGTTAGGTTCATGGCATATGTATTGATTTCTCACCCATTTTACAAGAGATGTTAAACCCTGAAAATGAAATGAGAATCCTTTAATCTTAAAGTACATAAAAATGTCTCCAACCAAATGCATGGGATGTTAAGCCCTGATTTGTTTAGAGAGTTCCTATCATTTTTATGAAATTCATAGATTTCGTCATAACCAAGAGTAAAAGTACTAAGGTCTTAATAAGCTCCAAATGATGATTACAATGTTTTTGTAAGCTTCTTAAGCAAATAATCAAATTTGTTTGTATGAGATCCCCCTTAATCTTACAATTAAAGCAATTTAAAGCTTCTAAGGTCACAGATGATTTTAAAATTTGATTTTGACCTTTATCAAAAGTATACTAAGATTAAGTATAATAAAATGATGTCCAAATAAGCATTTTGTCAAAGCTTATTTTAGGTCGACCTTGACTTCGACCATAGCGCCCCTTGGTCAAATTTCATTTTAACCGAGAGGCAAATTTGCAGATTTTCAAATTGAATATATCGAGTATAATATCTGCATAAAATTTGATTAAGTAACAAGTTGAAGCATAATACTTAATATGAAAACATTTGTCCTTTTCTTAAAATATAGGCTTTGCTGTAGTAATATGAATATCAAATTTCACGTCGTTTAGTATCCTCATAAGATTCTTTACTGAAGGCACACTAAATATCTCAAGTCTCTTAAAGATACTAATTGAGATTTTATCTTATGTGTTGCAAGCATAACATATTACCAATAAAGCATTTGCTTGGCTATCATGGAACCATGTAGACAATTATCTATCAAGCTAATCACAGTACCAAATGGTGAAAGCATATCCATGATGTAATAACAATAACAGTAAATAATCACATGATTTTAATCACATGATTTCTATATGGATAGACCAGAAAATAAAGAAATCATGTGAATAATGATAGAAATTTTCTTTTCATTAAACTAAGCATAATTTCAGTTTAAACTTAAATCATTTAGGTAATAAACTAATATGAATTTAAATTTGTAGCAATTTTATCAAAGAATTCAGCAATTTTGCAACAGACTGGAAATCAGTGACATGCTCGGTTGATAATTTCTCGACTGACAGTATCTCGGTCGACAGTCTCTCGACCGACAATATTCCTGAAACTGTTAATTGCTATAATTATGCAAGTTAAATATTTAGATACTTAAATTTATTTATTATCCCATTATGTTGAGTTGAGATAGACGTAGAATTATGCAACTAAGGTTCTTGGTCATATCTCAACTTAATTGCGTTTATTTAGTTTGGAGGTTTTAGAACCCAAACTAACTCGACATCTTTTCTCTTGTAAGGACATGAAAAGGAATAATGACCAAGGCGCAAACAATAATGACAGCATATCGAGTCAACCTCATATCTTTTTCTATGGTTGTGTGCAGTGTTGTCATATCGTGATGATGTTCCTTTAGGTACATATATAGATTGATGTGTTTGTGACTTTCTCCAACTAGGTTGTTGATAGGATTTCCCTTTAGGCTTGTAACCTAGTCCTCTTCTCCCGATTTGATGATAGGGATTATCTAAGATTTTATCAAGAATGCCATTACTATTCAAATTACAACTTTTTGTTGTAACTTGGCAATCTCTTCCATTCTCTTCTTGATATCTAGTTTTTCTTGATCTAGATTAGAAGACAATGAATTTCTTTCTTTGACAATAGAATCATAATCTAGATGGTTGCATAAGATGGGTTGTTTTTGAAGATCATTCACTTGACTTTGCAAATTATTCTTCTCTAAAGAAAGTAGATTACAATTTGCCTCTATAGATTTTATCTCAATATCATGATCTTCAATGATCTTTTTAAGATCTTCATTTTCAGATGTAATAGCAAGAAGCTTAGCATGTAATTCATCATTTGCTTTATTAGATTTCTTTAATTTCTTCTTGCATTCAACATATTTAATATGTGTTTCTTCAAGGCTAGCAACTAGTTCTTCTTTAGATAAATCAAAAAGACTTACCTCTTCTTCTTCTTCCTCGCTAGTTGTAGCAATGAGACAATCTTTGTTCTCATCTTCCTTCTTTGATCTCCATGGGCATCTAGTTGTTGTGTGGCTTGTTCCTAAGCACCAATTGCAACATGTTGTAGCTTTGTCCAAGCAACACCTTTTGTTGTGATTGGAATCACCATTACCCTCCATTCTTCAAGACCTGGTTAGGGTTCCTTGAAGCCTCGCTCTGATACCAATTGAAAAACACTAGAGGGGGGGTGAATAGAGTTTTAAAATAATTTTAACAATTTATTAAACTCAAACAACCACAATTGAAAATTGGAAGAAGGAGACAGGTGTTTAGAGTGGTTCCAACTTTAGCAAATACTAAAGTTGTCAGTCCACTACCCGGTTGCTTACCCAACCGGGATTTTGAAAGTATTTATTTTATTACCTTCTCAAGGATTTATACAAAATACAATACTTTCCTTTACACCCTTTGAACAGCCTTCACTTGAAGTAGGTGCACCAACTTTGAGGTAGCCTTCTTGAAGTAACTCCAAGCTCCCCCTTGAAGTAGCCTTCCTCTCTAGAAGTAACCTCACGTTGCGCCAGCCTTCTGAAGTAGCTCAAAGTCACCTTCTTCACCAAGAAGATCTCCACCCTCTCCAATCAGCAGCCTCCAACCTAGGAGTAGCAAGGAGAGTACAAACGATAATAGAGAACAAGAAAGGAAAAAGGAAATTACAACTTATCCTTTATAGCCCAAGGCTTGATTTGCCTAGATCAAGCGTATAGATCTCCTAACCAAGTGTATGAACTTGTGATTGCAGTGGGTAGGAGATACTAGCCTATAGGACACGAATTTTGAGCTAAGGAAGGAAGTAGCCAATTGTCACAATGCTCAAATTGCTCACAAACAGATTGCTCAAAGTATGCTCAAGAATTTCTCAAGTGTAACAAGTGTGTTTGAGTGTCCTATGGCTTGTCCTATTTATAGGAATGGCCTAAGGATGCTTAAGGACGTTCTAGACAACTTCTAGGGGTTTCTAAGTGCTTAACTAGCCGTTAGGTACAAGTTTGTTGCTTTAACAACGGCTAATTAATTAATTCTGCAGTTGCTGTCAGAGACCATCTCGGTCGAGGAATGGTCGACCGAGACACCTACTCAGTCGAACTTTTTTCGACCGACAGGCTCTCTGGAACAAGTGTTTTGCAACGTTTATCTCCAACTGCCAACTACCTTGTCAGTTGTGTCTAACGGCTACTTTGGATCTTTCTCGGTCGAGAAGATTGTCGACCGAGAGTGTCTCGGTCGAGGAGTTTGTCGACCGAGATTGATCCTGTTTCAATGTTTCAATTTAGGCACTAATTATATGTATGAGTGTGCAAATGTGATCCTATTTGAAGGGAATGACTTATCTAAATGTGGTGTTTAGCTAGGGAGAATCTAACGCTTGATTTACATGCAATCTAAGTACTTGTACATTATATATTTGTACAAGTTTTTACAAAGCGATTACATTGAATGAAAACATAAACATGTAAGCATATGGATTTCCCTAGTTGCTTTGTCATCCACCTTAATCCTGCACACTCAAGTAGCTCGTTAGATCAATAAGAATGAAATGTTTGTCATAATCAAAACAAAGGGATTTATAGATGTCCATTTAGCCAACAATCTCCCCCTTTTTGAAGATGACAAACATTTCCAAAATATAAATGAAATAAATATAAAACATATGAGTTTCATACCTGAAGATTACCTTTTGTAGCCATTCTTGTTTTGCAAGTAAGTGCTTGGCCTTTTTCATTATGAAACTCAGTTATTATAGTTTTGATCTTTATTTTATTTTGATATTCTCTTCTCCCCCTTTGTCATTTCAAAAAGATATCCAAGTTGAATATTTTGTATTTCTTCTCCCCCTTAATTTTATACTATGCTCCCCCTTAGATAGATATTCTATTAGGAACATGGATTTAATATCATTTTTGTCTAATTTAGCCACAATTTGTTTCTCAATCATTTTCAAAGGATGTTAAGCCTTGGAATGATATGAGATCTTGTTAGGTTCATGGCATATGTATTGATTTCTCACCCATTTTACAAGAGATGTTAAACCCTAACAATGAAATGAGAATCCTTTAATCTTAAAGTACATAAAAATGTCTCCAACTAAATGCATGGGATGTTAAGCCCTGATTTGTTTAGAGAGTTCCTATCATTTTTATGAAATTCATAGATTTCGTCATAACCAAGAGTAAAAGTACTAAGGTCTTAATAAGCTCCAAATGATGATTACAATGTTTTTGTAAGCTTCTTAAGCAAATAATCAAATTTGTTTGTATGAGCTCCCCCTTAATCTTACAATTAAAGCAATTTAAAGCTTCTAAGGTCACAGATGATTTTAAATTTTGATTTTGACCTTTATCAAAAGTATACTAAGATTAAGTATAATAAAATGATGTCCAAATAAGCATTTTGTCAAAGCTTATTTTAGGTCAACCTTGACTTCGACCATAGCGCCCCTTGGTCAAATTTCATTTTAACCGAGAGGCAAATTTGCAGATTTTCAAATTGAATATATCGAGTATAATATCTGCATAAAATTTGATTAAGTAACAAGTTGAAGCATAATACTTAATATGAAAACATTTGTCCTTTTCTTAAAATATAGGCTTTGCTGTAGTAATATGAATATCAAATTTCACGTCGTTTAGTATCCTCATAAGATTCTTTACTGAAGGCACACTAAATATCTCAACTCTTTTAAAGATACTTATTGAGATTTTATCTTATGTGTTGCAAGCATAACATATTACCAATAAAGCATTTTCTTGCCTATCATGGAACCATGTAGACAATTATCTATCAAGCTAATCACAGTACCAAATGGTGAAAGCATATCCATGATGTAATAACAATAACAGTAAATAATCACATGATTTTAATCACATGATTTCTATATGGATAGACCAGAAAATAAAGAAATCATGTGAATAATGATAGAAATTTTCTTTTCATTAAACTAATCATAATTTCAGTTTAAACTTAAATCATTTAGGGAATAAACTAATATTAATTTAAATTTGTAGAAATTTTATCAAAGAATTCAGCAATTTTGCAACAGACTGGAAATCAGTGACATGCTCGGTTGATAATTTCTCGACCGACAGTATCTCGGTCGACAATCTCTCGACCGACAATATTCCTGAAACTGTTAATTGCTATAATTATGCAAGTTAAATATTTAGATACTTAAATTTATTTGTTATCCCATTATGTTGAGTTGAGATAGACGTAGAATTATGCAACTAAGGTTCTTGGTCATATCTCAACTTAATTGTGTTTATTTAGTTTGGAGGTTTTAGAACCCAAACTAACTCGACATCTTTTCTCTTGTAAGGACATGAGAAGGAATAATGACCAAGGCGCAAACAATAATGACAGCATATCGAGTCAACCTCATATCTTTTTCTATGGTTGTGTGCAGTGTTGTCATATCGTGATGATGTTCCTTTAGGTACATATATAGATTGATGTGTTTGTGACTTTCTCCAACTAGGTTGTTGATAGGATTTCCCTTTAGGCTTGTAACCTAGTCCTCTTCTCCCGATTTGATGATAGGGATTATCTAAGATTTTATCAAGAATGCCATTACTATTCAAATTACAACTTTTTGTTGTAACTTGGCAATCTCTTCCATTCTCTTCTTGATATCTAGTTTTGCTTGATCTAGATTAGAAGACAATGAATTTCTTTCTTTGACAATAGAATCATAATCTAGATGGTTGCATAAGATGGGTTGTTTTTGAAGATCATTCACTTGACTTTGCAAATTATTCTTCTCTAAAGAAAGTAGATTACAGTTTGCCTCTATAGATTTTATCTCAATATCATGATCTTCAATGATCTTTTTAAGATCTTCGTTTTCAGATGTAATAGCAAGAAGCTTAGCATGTAATTCATCATTTGCTTTATTAGATTTCTTTAATTTCTTCTTGCATTCAACATATTTAATATGTGTTTCTTCAAGGCTAGCAACTAGTTCTTCTTTAGATAAATCAAAAAGACTTACCTCTTCTTCTTCTTCCTCGCTAGTTGTAGCAATGAGACAATCTTTGTTCTCATCTTCCTTCTTTGATCTCCATGGGCATCTAGTTGTTGTGTGGCTTGTTCCTAAGCACCAATTGCAACATGTTGTAGTGTTGTCCAAGCAGCACCTTTTGTTGTGATTGTAATCACCATTACCCTGCATTCTTCAAGACCTGGTTAGGGTTCCTTGAAGCCTCGCTCTGATACCAATTGAAAAACACTAGAGGGGGGGTGAATAGAGTTTTAAAATAATTTTAACAATTTATTAAAATTAAACAACCACAATTGAAAATTGGAAGAAGGAGACAGGTGTTTAGAGTGGTTCGAACTTTAGCAAATACTAAAGTTGTCAGTCCACTACCCGGTTGCTTACCCAACCGGGATTTTGAAAGTATTTATTTTATTACCTTCTCAAGGATTTATACAAAATACAATACTTTCCTTTACACCCTTTGAACAGCCTTCACTTGAAGTAGGTGCACCAACTTTGAGGTAGCCTTCTTGAAGTAACTCCAAGCTCCCCCTTGAAGTAGCCTTCCTCTCTAGAAGTAACCTCCCGTTGCACCAGCCTTCTGAAGTAGCTCAAAGTCACCTTCTTCACCAAGAAGATCTCCACCCTCTCCAATCAGCAGCCTCCAACCTAGGAGTAGCAAGGAGAGTACCAACGATAATAGAGAACAAGAAAGGAAAAAGGAAATTACAACTTATCCTTTATAGCCCAAGGCTTGATTTGCCTAGATCAAGCGTATAGATCTCCTAACCAAGTGTATGAACTTGTGATTGCAGTGGGTAGGAGATACTAGCCTATAGGACATGAATTTTGAGCTAAGGAAGGAAGTATCCAATTGTCACAATGCTCAAATTGCTCACAAACAGATTGCTCAAAGTATGCTCAAGAATTTCTCAAGTGTAACAAGTGTGTTTGAGTGTCCTATGGCTTGTCCTATTTATAGGAATGGCCTAAGGATGCTTAAGGACGTTCTAGACAACTTATAGGGGTTTCTAAGTGCTTAACTAGCCATTAGGTACAAGTTTGTTGCTTTAACAACGGTAATTAATTAATTCTGCAGTTGCTGTCAGAGACCATCTCGGTCAAGGAATGGTCGACCGAGACACCTACTCGGTCGAACTTTTTTCGACCGACAGGCTCTCTGGAACAAGTGTTTTGCAACGTTTATCTCCAACTACCAACTACCTTGTCAGTTGTGTCTAACGGCTACTTTGGATCTTTCTCGGTCGAGAAGATTGTCGACCGAGAGTGTCTCGGTCGAGGAGTTTGTCGACCGAGATTGATCATGTTTCAATGTTTCAATTTAGGCACTAATTATATGTATGAGTGTGCAAATGTGATCCTATTTGAAGGGAATGACTTATCTAAATGTGGTGTTTAGCTAGGGAGAATCTAACACTTGATTTACATGCAATCTAAGTACTTGTACATTATATATTTGTACAAGTTTTTACAAAGCGATTACATTGCATGAAAACATAAACATGTAAGCATATGGATTTCCCTAGTTGCTTTGTCATCCACCTTAATCCTGCACACTCAAGTAGCTCGTTAGATCAATAAGAATGAAATGTTTGTCATAATCAAAACAAAGGGATTTATAGATGTCCATTTAGCCAACATGACCTATGATTCAATATAGCATATCATCCGCAAACTGATGGTTAGTCAAAAAGGATGGTGTAGATTCTGGAGGATTTGGTTTGTGCTTGTGTGATGGATTGGGGAGGTGTTTGGGATATCTATCTGCCATTAGCTGAGTTTGCTTACAAAAACAACTACCAAGATAGTATTGGTATGTCACTTTTTGAAGCTTTCTATGGTAGACCTTATCGTTCACCTTTGCATTGGGATGATGTTGGTGAACGTTCTCTGGTGAAGACACTTTCTATGCAGATGATGATAGATAAAGTTCAGCTGATTAAGAAGCATATGAAATCTGCTCAAGATTGATAGAAGATGTATGTTGAAAAGAAGAGATATGATGTTAGATTCTTAGTGGGTGGCGTTGTGTTCTTGAAGATCAATCCTATACGCACTATTGCTAGATTTAAAGTTAAAGGCAAATTGAGTCCCCACTATGTTGGATCATTCAAGATCTTATAGAAGGTTGGAGATTGTGCATACCACTTAGCTCTTCCTCTTACCTATGATAAGATTCATCATGTGTTCCATGTCTCTGTGTTGAAGAAGTAAGTGAAGGACCCTTATCATGTACTTACTATTGATCCTTTGGAGATTCATGAGAAACTGACATATGAGGAGCTAACTGTGAAGATCCTGGACTCCCGAGCAAAGCAATTGAAGAACAAGGAGCTTAAGTTGGTGAAAGTTTTGTGGAAATATCATGGTTTGGAAGAAACCACTTGGGAGTTTAGAGATGAGATGCTTCATACTCACACTTCTCTTTTTGTTTGATATTTTGGGGACGAAATCCTTTTTAAGGGGTGGAGTGTTGCAACATACTAAATTCTGAATGTAATTCAATGTAACCTTTTTTCCTAAGTTTTCTTCTCAATTCTATCCTTTATGTCCTTATTGATGAATTAGTGGAATTTATAGTGGTTTGGTGAACATTTGTTCAGTAATGATATTAATAGAAGTATTATGCAAAAATACCTCATTGAAATCTTATTTAAGTATCTAAGATGCAAAATCGCCACTTAAGTGGAACAATGGTAAATAAATTTGTGCTAAAAGTGTAAGGCCGCAAACCTTGCTTAATGTGTTGAACAAGCTCAATTACCATAATTATATAAACCTTAATATAACCATTTAAAGTGTTTTTAAATCATGATATAAGATCAATTTTCAAGTTTGGTCCAATTGGGATGGTTTTTGTGCAAGTTATGCAATTTTTATGCACATTGTGGACTTTTTTGCAATTTACCCAATTGGGAGGTTTTTTTAGCAAATTGTCGCATGGCTTTTGATCCTTAGATGTTTCCTTATCATTATCAATCCTTTTGGGCCATGGGGCACCTATTTGTACCTTGGTTTGGAGGTGTTTCTCTTCAAGGGCATTTTAGGGATTTCCCCCTTTATGGATGAGCTTGTCTTTAGGAGTTATCAACCAATGGGGTGGTTTCTTTATTTGAAGGTCGGTGGTGGACCTGGAGAATTGACAAGTGATGGATAAGAAGTCTCTAGGATATGTGGAACAGTTGTTTTCATGGCCGTAGAAGCTCTAGGCTATGGACACATGGAAAGCTCCATGGACACCTCATGCTTGACTCCTTCCTTATCCATAAAGGATCGCATGTCCATGGGCACCCTTAGCCATGAAAGTAACTTGACAACTCATGCTTTTCTTCTTCCTTATCCATAAAGGCTTGCATGACCATGGGCACCCTTACACATGGACACATGGAAAGTAGCTTGGATACCTCATGCCTTGCTTCTTCCTTAACCATAAAGCTTTATATACTCCTTCCTTACCTCCCAACCAAAATATTTGATCCATATCATCTCCCTCCTACTTAGAACTTCGTCCTCTCTCTGTTTGGACACAGAGGAGCTGTCCCAAGGTAGAATAATACGCCATCTTGGTGAAGAAGGTCTTTTAGGATTTCATCTAAGCTCATTTAGGAGCCATCTACTTAGAACTTCGTCCTCTCACTGGTCAGAATTGGAAAATTCATATCTTTTAAATTGCTTGTTCAAAATTAATATTTGGAATTGGAAAATAAAGCTCTTTCTAATAAAAATGCTTTCTAAGTCTGATTTCAAGGTTTTTCAAAAGGTAATTTTTGGAATATGATTTTAATACATAAAATCCATTAAATTACAACTTAATCACCATAACTCCAAAATTGACATAAACATATGTTTTCTGATCAGGAGAACCTAAACATCCAACAGTGAGATTTTTCATATTCTAAAACCAAGTTTTGTGAAAAAGGTCCAATCATAGGGTTTCTATGCAATAATGTGTGATATGTACACTAATGAATGTTAATAAATTGAAATAGGCCAAAGTTGAACTTGGAACATCAAGAAGTGGTGGAACTTGGTATTTGAACACAATAAAGAGGTATGTGCATTCTTACACCCTAAGTTGGGAATTTTGCAAACCAAACCCTATATTCATAATGAGGCACTATATGAAACCTATTTTCTCTATTCATGACTCTTTTTCTAAATTTCCTAAAAAATTAGTATTGGTATTTTATTTCTTGGGTCTTGTATACCACTACCATGTTTCAAATATATGATGCTTCTACTTTCCATAGTTTCTCTTAGCATGTTGATTTTATTAGACTATTTAGACAATGTAGTGGTACTCATTTACAACCACCCATAGATAGGGCATGTATTATTTCTCCCTGGGGAATGTGTTCTTATTTCCCATATATATTTTGTGTAGGTAATTGGGAATGTGTTATTTTTTCCCTCACCTATAGGTTGGGGTCCGGTAGGTGCCTCATCCCTACTTAGTTAATGTATTAAATATTAATCATGCATGCAATTCATGTACTATTTTAATGTTATCGAAAGCATCTATTTTGATTATACCTCATACTCTTGATCTCTTCAACTATTAATGAACTTATGGCCATTATTTCTGTGTTATTTTCTTTCTTTTGTTCAGGTCCATATTGTTGACACATGCCTTGTTTTCTTTCCCTCTTGCTGGGTGACTTTCCAACCATGTGGATTTTGGACAAGGTGCTGAACAAGATCAAGGAAAATAGGACCATAAGTAGATTCAAGACTTGATTGAAGGATATCTAGGTTGCTAAAGATAGATCCTTTGTTTTCTCATTTTTTTCTTCTAAAAAAAATTTAATGTAGTGAACAATGATGAAAGACATGTAATAGTTTTAGTTTATTTACCTTTCCACTACTATTGACATTTTATATGTATTTGGTGCATGCTTTTTTACTTGGAACATTATACATGCATCCCTCAATATCTATTATATTTGTGAAAATATGTTTGTTTTGTATTTCCTTTATATTTTAGTAAGGAGGTGATCTCTCCTCTTTATAGTGCACGATCAAGAGTTAAACAACCACATATCCATAAAAGTAGGTAAATTAAAACCGATCTCATATAAGCCTTACTCTATAGAAACATATTACATCAAGGTTCAAAACCTGTAACATATCACATACTATACCAGGTATTCACATATGTACAGTGGCCATATGACACACACCTCTTACAAAAGATATGTTCACATGTACAAGCCACATATATATAACCATGACATACTACCAAAACCTCATAGCACCGTACAGATCATCTACAAAGCACATCCTTTCAGGACTAGAGACTGCAACAATGACACTAGGACTACTGCACAACACTAGTAGCTATCCAACCTTCAACTAATTCTAATATCTGAGCTTATCTTCCTTAGCAACACGATCTCTACCACGCTACTGATGACCACCTAAAAATATGTGGTAACCCACGAGGTGAGACCCATGTCCTAGAGAGAGATATAACTCTCAACCAACGATTATAGTTACCATATATATTGTTATTAAATAGGATGATAATATTCAACTAAATGAATAATTTAAATCTATTATACAGGTTAAGTAAATTGAACTACTATAATACATAAGCATAGTATCATGACAAGAAGAAATATGAAGAATATGTATAATAGTTGATTTCTCTTATCAAATTTTATAAAAACTAATTAGTAATAAAAACAAGGCAGGGGTAAACATCTAATGTGAAGCGTATTTAACCCTACACAGTTATACTACATGGTTGTATTACATCTTTTATTAAAGCGCTGAGGATTTGCGTCATACCACTCAAATCCAACTGATCACTGCTAAACTCAAAATCAGTACCATATAAGATCTTGGAAGAGCCAGAATCTAAGAAATTCTCCCCATTGGGTTAGTACAAGTGAACACCGCAGTGACATATTAGTCAAACTACCACTAGCGACATATAGTCAAGTTGAAAACACCTAGCCTGCCTTGGTAAAAGTCATGACGCTAGACACCAGGGTAAGAAATCTTGTCACCGAGATACAACTGTAGTTGTCCTCACATCACATATATATAATCATCCAGACATGATTGTAGTTATTCTCACACCGAGGTATGACTGTGGTCATCCTCAAAACACCTGGAGTTAAGATTATAAGGACACATAATCACTTTGACCTCACATACTAAATATTATGCGCTCTGAATTTCCATTAGGAATACTCATTTCACCAACTAGCATGTCCTGAAACTGGAATGGATCTATGGCTAGGGAAACTACATGATTAGGGCTCCACTTGATTATTTAATTCCAATTGGGTGTCTTTTAATTACATCAATCATGTTACATACAAACCCTAGAAAGATTCTACAAAGATAAGAGTAGATTTCAACTTTAGGACACCATCATACCACCATAGTATATCAATCCCTTATCACATCACCAAAGGTCATCACCTCAATTAGGGCACAAAACCACTACCAAGGTCATAGGACCATTCACATTGTATCATGCAAGAACATCATTATCTTTTCATGCCTCATCAAGGCTCATCATCAGCACCACACATGTGACATAAAAGCTCAACATAAACTTACATTATACACCATGATGGTCATAAGATAGCTAGATTAGGGTTATGATTGTTGAGTAGAGGGAAAGTACTCCAAGTTGGAGTCTCCAACGGTATAGTAATTACTCAAGAAAGCTAAGAATTATTGCCACATACTCAAATTAGGGTTAAAGTATAACAAAGCAAATTGAATTAGAGGTTTCAAGTCA
Organism: Alisma plantago-aquatica; assembly: GCA_963693085.1. Lineage (NCBI taxonomy): Eukaryota > Viridiplantae > Streptophyta > Magnoliopsida > Alismatales > Alismataceae > Alisma > Alisma plantago-aquatica. The sequence continues at coordinate 749,238,045 of OY856413.1, forward strand.
TATTTAGATGTAAACCCTAATTATCTCTCTCCAGCATTCTTCATAGTAAGTAAGTCAAACATCACCAACATAAAGTCACCCACATAAGACTATCACAAGTCTAGGAATTATAATTGACCTAACAGAACCATATCAAGTCAACAACAAAACAGAAACACACTACCCTAGCGACCACTTAGATCAATCACATCATTGATTGAAGAGAAAGAAAGGTCATGTCTTCAACAGAAAAGAACTAAGTCAAAGGAAAATTTGATGATCAAATAGAACCTCACCACTTTGTCACCCCAAGAGAGTTCAAATCATCAACAACCTCATGAATCAAGTCTTCATGACTGAAAGAGAACATAAATCTCTTCATAGACCACAGAAGATGGTAACCCTAGCAACCCCTCAAAGAGATGCATACTTAGAATCCTACAAATCATCAAAACTCATCGACCACCTAGATCATAACTTGGAAAACATCATAAGAGAGAAGTGCACATCAACCTCATGCTCAAACTGATTGCTTATCATCATGGAACTAAAAATCAGCAAGGTGCATCCAAAAGAAGGAATCGTCATCAAAACCCTAATTTTGATCACCAACATGTGAGGAAACCAATCTATGAATCAAGAGAGGGAAAATGAACATTTCTACCATCGTGCAAATATCCAAAACCTCCATCATCAACAAGAAAGCAAAACCATGACTATGAGGAAAAAAATCAATGTTAAGCGCATGCATGTAAGAATCAACACCTCTGTCATCAACGAGATAAGCATGCACAAGATTAGGGTTTAGCTAAAGGTGAAGTTATATAATCAAGATCACCACATAAACATAAATCCTAGGTCAAGATATCATCATCATACTACTTGGAACCACGTTTTAAGGGTAGATTGCTTGCATGCAAAGTTAAGTGCAATGATAATCGAGGAGAAAGATATATAACTCTCCTTCACAAGGATGAAGCAACTCCAACATAAAGCAAGCTCCAAACAAGAGAGAAAACCCTAGAGATTGATCACCACTTTAGTCAAGATAAACAAAATCTAGGTTAAAGGAGAACAAGAAAGAGGCAAAAGCCCAAGGTCAAAAAGACAAGAAAGAGAGGGGTTCTTCATCTCAACTCAAGCACCACCATGGAGAACCATGAATTCGGCCAAGAAGAGAGAAGTTCCTCAAGAAGCACCACCATGGAGACCCATGCATTCAGCCAACAGAAAGAATGAAGGTAGGGTAGCAAAAAAAACAAATATCAAGAGGGATAGATCACTTAGCAAGATCAAGGAACACCAAATGATCACCAAAGAAAGATTGCTCCAAAACCTAGCTCACATGCAAGATGGTTTAGCCACTAGAGCTCCACCTCCACTACCCAACACAAGGGTATGAGATCTAATGAAGAAGAGAGAAGGAGCAAGTGCAAAAGGGATCACTTACATGCAAGGAGAGAGGTTTATATAACCAAGAGTTATATAAACATGTACCACTTGTCCACCATAACTCGCCCATGTAAGCACTAAGCTCATTCATGCATCAATGGTGATAGAAATAAGAAACTCAGTGACCAACCTAGTCTAGGAGAGCATGGCAATCAATGAGAACATAGCGACCCAATGGAGATCAAACATAGAAACATCATAGAATCCAAACCCTAGGGTTTCTAGGCTCATCAAATGCTAAGACCACTAGGAACTCCTCAAACATCATCAGCCTAAGAGAACACTAGACAAGTAAAGAATAGCAATCACTAAAAATAAAGATCATCAATCAATACATATATCAAGGTCGACCATTCACGTAGGGTATCTAAGCAACCCTAAAACATCAACACATGATGCCATCTCATCAAACCAAGGTACAAAAAGGTGACCCAAAACACCACCCTCTCCAACATGATGTCAAAAAATGTGACACTACAAGCATGTGAAAAAAATGCAACAAAAACCTTAAGCATGGGTAAATTGCAATTAGGTCCACAACAAGCACATATGATCATAACTACCTCAAACAACATCTAAACTAAAACATAAGCCTGCTACGGGTTATAAAAGCACATCGTGATATTATATTAAGGTTTCAAGCATCTAATTATGCTAAGCAAGCAAGATCAACCATAAATGTAGGTCAGGGGTCTTATAGTCAAATGATTTCAACCCCTCTATAGGGATCCCTTACACTTGGTGATGTGGGCTGACATAATTGATCACTCTTCACATTTGCATATTTCAATTATAGTTGAATGGATTGTATATGTTCTGGGTAAACTTGTTCATGTGGATGAACAAACTAAAATATGTACTCAGAGTCAATTTCCTTGGTTGGCAAGTGAAATTCATTCCTCATGTACAGTGAAGCTAGGAATTATAATTAATGGATATGTCTACAAGGTGAAATATTAATCTCTACAATCAATATGCATTTTTTGTGGGATCATGTGTCATAATTTGGGAGAAATTCCTAAGCAGAACATATCTTAAGTTGATGGAAATGTCAAGTCAGAAGCAGAGAAGGAAATTTTTTTCTATGTGGAGGAGGAAGACATGTGGGAAGTTGTATATGAGAAGAACATACATACTCAAAGGCTAGTTCCTAGAGAACAAAATAATGGCATGGATACATCTGATAAGGCTACTAGACTGTCACAACTAAATAAGTATGTTGCATTAGAAAGTCCAAAATTCATGAAGTTGGTAGATATTGAGGATCAACCTCTATTTGCAACACCTTTTCCACTTCTACTTCATCCGATCCCACAAAGGTCTAGAAAAATAAAAGAAAGGAATAACTAACAACATTATTGCAGCTTATGATGCTTTACCTCATGCAGAAGATAATGATATGTCATATGTATAGCTTCTTGGAGAGTCTTTCCTAGTGCGTTTTGTTGAGGAGTTTCATACCACTTCACATCCACAAAAACATGCTAATGCAATGGATGAAATATAGTCAATGGTTAATCCTAATGCGGGTGACATCATTACTCATTCTATACATGAAGTTACGTAGCCATCATCCCACTTGTCTCTAATTCAACATATGACACCACCGTTTCTCAATCTCAGTCCTATTCTAGGAAGGTTGGCCAGAATGTAAGGGGTTCACGTGGGACTGTAAAGGCATCTCATTATATGATGTGTATTCAGGAGAAGAATAACATTGAGGCCATGCCAACGACAGACATGGAAGAAGGTGATACCTCTCAAGAGTCCCATTCAGTATGTGAAATAATATTTGTTTCCAAGTAAGAGGTATTATACACCATGCACTTTGTTAATGATCTCAATTCCCTCTTTCTTCCTTCATTGTTGGCTATCCTTGGGTCAAGGATATCCTCTACAACTACATATATTATTATCAAAAAGTCAGGTTTCTTTACTTACCATCGGGACTAGGCATGGTGCTTCTTAGGTGGCATTTGGATTGTACATAATCCAAATGTATGTGTATTTTGGTTGATAGAGATCCATCAATAGTTTTTTCATTGATTTAATGAAGAATGCTTTCTTATTTAAGTCTATGGACACCCAATCTGACTCTATAAAGCCTTTTTTGGAAGAATTTCCTAGGAAGAGGCAGCAGTTTCAGAAACCTTGGGTTTTAGGGGTGAGCTTAATGCCAAGATTTCACCTGCAAAAAAACATAGCAGTTTCCATTGCAACCATTCTGAGGAGGCTCATTTTCAAAATACACTCATACAAGTTGATTGACCAGATCTTAGATTTTCTGGTTTCCCTTTCACTAATAAAAAAGGTGGCCTAGATGAACGTATAAACCATATTGTGGTATACTCAACCTGAATGAATTCCACATTACCTATTTTTTTCGTCATTTACCTTGAAAATTATCTAACATTTACTTCCAAAACCATGTCATTAAGAATATATTGAGTATTTTAGAACCAAAACATCATGGAACAAGAATCATCACTTCCAAACTTTTGTATAAGATATTCGGCCTTCACATGTGACCTTATGAGGAAATGAAGAAAATAAATCCTAGTGCAACCTCCTGGGACCAAGCTACCACACTAGAAATTCAGATAGATAAAGTTGACTTACAAGCAAACATCAAAGCAGCATAAGCTTTACTTGTTGTAAATTACTCTCCAGAGGTGGATAGTTATTGATCCTTATTTTAACAAAGATATAAATATAAAATAATAGAGGAATTGACTAACTTGAGGAAAAAGAATCACATTAACTAGTTACACCATAGTGAGGACAACACAAAATTCTATCATGCTTATATCAGGTACATGTGAAAGAAGAACAAGGTGTGCTTTAAGAGAAATTTGAAACTAGGCTATTGAAGACATGTGATTGTATAATATGGTTATTAAACATTTATAGTCTATGTTTTGAATAGTTATTTATATTCCATAGTTTTATTATTGACAATGTACCTGCAATGTTTGATACATCAATGACTACTCTGTCTAATGCAAATCAAGACACAACCACCATAGGTAGAAGTTCTTAAAATAATGAAAACTATCGATAGAAAACTAGGAGTTAGACCACATGGGGTAGATGATAAATATATGATAGATGATTGGCAAACAATTAAACATCTTTCATACCTTCTAAAAAAGCACAAGAAGTCTTCTATATTTATCAGGAGGTATATAATGATATTACTTTACTCATACCAAAGGTTAATGTTGTTACTAATTGTACTCAACTTCATTTGATTTTTGTAAGAAATGTGATCCTTAAATTTATGTGAAAGATATATATTTTTAAAATTTTTAAAAGCCTTTATACCAAAGTGGATCTCCAAATCTCAAATTGGTTGTATACATGGACGTAAAATATCTAACAACATTATTATTATCCAAGAAGTGATGTATAACATGAGACAAAAATCTCTGCACCAACCATGTTAATAAAAGTGGATTTATTAAAAGCTTATAATAGGATTTCATGGGAATATACCCTACTGTCATTCACATTGGTTTTCTAGGGATAATGATAACATATATCATCAACTCAACTAGTTTTGGTAGAATTAATATTCTATTGAATGGTGAAAATTTGAGAAGCTTTATAGAACACTATGGTCTTTGATAGAGAGATCCTATACCCAACCTCTATTAGTTTTGTACCTAAATAGATTGATACAAATTATTAATGACCAACTATCTATGAAAAATTGGAAGCACACAAAGTTATCAAACAAATACCTAAACGTTCACATGTTATATTTGTAGAAGACATTATTTTATTTGATAAAGAAAAGCATGTGAATACATACACAATATTGAACTAATTCAAATATTTCAAAGAATCTTCCTGTCAAGCCATTTATTCTGAGAATAGTGTGATATTCTTGGCAGAGGTAATTCCACAGGCAATGATATTGTCTATCTATGAAAAATCATACATGAAGTGGGTAACTAACTTGAGGGGTTACTAAGTCTGCCAATAATTCATGGAAAGATAATTCATATTGCATAGAATGATATATTTAATATGGTCCAAAGTAGGATTACTAGTTGGGCTGCTCAAATTCTTAGGATATCAGCATGTATATGTCTAACTAAAGAATTGGTAGGATCAATTCCAGCATACTCAATGCAAACAACTATTATTCCAATTAGCATATTCTAGGATTGACTAGATGATTAGACATTTGATTTGGATGAAAGGATCATCTCAAGCTCCTATTTCTATATTTTCATGGAATCAACATATTGAGAATAAGGACAACAAAGGCATTCCTATTCATGCAATGCATCTCTAGAATATGGCCTTGATAGTGAAGAGAACTTAACAAAATCTCATCTTAGATATTCATCATACCTTGATGGTCTAATTTTAAAGTATAAATCCTTTATAATAGGTTATGGTAGTTGGTATACGACATTGTGGAGATATGTGGAGCTTTTGAAGAAATGGGTTATAGACCATATATCTATCATGCTTTGCAACAGACACAATATTTTTGTATGGTATAAATTTTGGGTTCCTAAAGAACAGGCTCCCTATCTACATATTATAAGGATATCCCTATCGAGGTACATGACATTAAAGTTTCCTCAATGATCACCTTTGATAGATAATGGGATATGGATTTTCTTAATTATTACTTTCCTTCTAGAGTGGTTCTTAAGATGCAAGGAATACCTACAACGCTTCATGACACAAATAAAGATATGTGTGTGTGGAATTCATCTTTCTCTAGTAGGTTATCAACAAGGTCTACTGATAATATGTTGCTTATAGATATTTCTAGGAAGATGTCTGTTAGGAAGAAGATGTGACCTGGAAAAACATTAAAAGTGACACTTCCTATGAAATGTAAAGTTTTCCTATGGTTGGTTCTTCATGAATCATTGATGAAAAATTGCCACAGAACCATTCTTACCCCAATCCCACTGCCTAGACAGTGGTAAAAGGATTGAAGCACCCATCCCTACGTGTCCCAATAGGATCGAACACATTGGCATATTCAATAAGAAATAATAATTCAAAAATTGGATATTTAAAGAACAAAGTAACCCAATATAGGAGATATAGCTGATTTATCCTTGTGGAGTGCAGAAGTGATCTTAGTCAGTGTTCCATTTGTATTGCCTAAATTCAAGAAAATTGAGACACAATCATGCAATCGCATGATACACTATCAAAATCAAGTAAAACGGTTTATAGCAAAAGAGTATACTTAATAGGACTAATATTCAAGAAAAGTATAATAAGAGATTTTCCAAATCCAACATTTGTTCTACAAGTTGTTTATTTCAAACAATTCAATTTTTATAATGAGTTCCCATTATTGTAATCGAGAAGCATGCTTATATATTTTGTGTGACTCTATTGCCCCAACGCGATGAGAAGGTCACCAGGATCCTTCTTTCCATATGACTAGGCCGATGTACAAGTCCCACCTCTAAATGAAAAGGTTGCTTGCACACATTATCAACATCATCATCATTATCAATATATGGGTAGTCATAATGGGCAATATCATTTATGTTCTTATGTTTTTCTCAAAATATAATATAGGGAAAAATGGAAGTCTAATCATAGGGAACAGTAGCTCAATCAAATTACATAGCCAAGTATATTGTCAAGATATACATAAAAAGTATCTTTAATACAACCAAAAAGGAGATATAATAGCGTACCTTTCACCGAGGATTTCGAGTATAGATCTCAACAAGTAGTAGGTCAACCCTTCGAGTTATATCCAAAATCATCAAGATTGGATCAAGGGTCAAGATCAAGATGTTTAGAATATCATGATTCATGATTCAAGATTAGGGTTACTCATTCCTATTTTACCTTGGGGTTAGGTCATTCACTTATGGTCAACAGTTCAAGATGTTCAACATTATACAAGCGTCAAGATTATTTCAAGTTTGAATGACCCACCTAGGTATTCAAGGTACATGTGTTAACCCTAATTATCATGGTCCATATGGAAGTTATTAGATTATCTTCATGATAGATTATCATCATGTTCTAACATCACAGGTGTTCAAGATTAGATCAAGTTCCAAATAATATAATGAGTAAGGTCATGGATCAAGTATTAGGTCAAAGGATTAATATTTAGGGAAATCAATGAAATATATCAAGAATTAGGCTTCAAAAGTATTTTTAATGAGTTAATCGGATTTTTCTAATCAAGACTGACTATTTGTTCATAATTTTTGGAGCTAGGATGCAATTTCTATTATTAAAGTAAGATCTGGGCATTTAATTGAATTTTTGAGTGGAGAGGAGAATATTTACCTTAATATGGAAAAATGTTGGCCGTTGGATGCACAACGAATGGCCCAGGTCAAGCCACATGAGCTAGGCCGCTCACTTGCTTAGAGGTCCAATTTAGGCCTTTGATTGGCCAGTTCAATTGGTCGGGTCCTTTCTTGATTTGCTGGTTCAGCGTTGGTTTGTCAGACCGGCTGGTTCTCTACTGGCTCGATCGGTTTGGGCTTCCTTTCTCCCGTACCCTTTCCCTCTCTTGTGTATGCTCCCACGAGATCTAGGAAATGTGGTGGATCAGCCTCTCCAGCATTAGGGAAGAAGGCAGAGGAGGAGCAGGTGGAGGCAACAAAGCTACCGTTCAAGTCTGTCGGGGGCTCGCGAGTGGAAAGGGGATCGTGATTTGGGGTGAGACGGCGTGGAAGGTGAACGCCCAAAGAGGGATGACCGGAGGCACTGCACTAATAGTAGAAGAGGGGTGAGAAAAATTGAGGGCAAAACAGATCATGGTAGAGTGCAAATGTAAGGGTTTCTCGTGATGGATGATAGAAGCGGTCCTTTGGGGGGTTTATATAGGACTTGGGGTAGGTTTTAGGGAAAATCGAGGTTGGGGTGGCAACTATGCTCACCAGGGTGAGATGGGAGAGCAAGGGGCTTGTTGGAGGTGTAATGGTGCACAAAATCTAGTCAAAGTATGGTTTTTTGAGTTTTAAATTGGGAGGCAAGGATTTTGGCTCCCTTGGTTTTTTCAAATAGGGGTCAAAAGTGGGAGATTGATCATCATGGTCGCATTCATACCTTCCCACAATCAGCGGGAGGTTGAAGATAACCTCACATCTACTGGATCAGACCCCTAATCAGTGAGTCTCAGATATGATGCTTGGGGTTTGTCCCCTCCCTTTGCAATGGATCGATGACTTGGAAAAGGGTAATTAAAAAGGCAAATAAAAGGATTTTCAACACATTAACTTTAATAATTCATAGAAAATTGTAGGAATGTCCATTTGAGATGATTTTTGGATCATAGCTTTAGAATAATTTGTAGAATATTTATAAAAAGTTTGATAACCAAAACATGAAGTTTGGTGGATAAATTTTCTTATTTGGATAAGGTGATGATTCAATTAAATTTGTGGTGTTATAATGTGTATAAAATTCACATTGATCACCATATTTTGGATCTGAGTCTCAAAATTGATTATGAAGCAAAGAAAAATGGTTTGGGACTATGAGTGAATATAATGAGGTCAAAAGAGTAATTACTTTATTATTATTCTAAATATTCACTTTGTCACATCCTTCCCTCCTTAAAAAGGAATTTTGTCCCCAAAATTCAAAACAACCTCAAAATTGGGATCATAGAAAATCAAGTTATATCCTCAATTATTGGAGTGTCCACAACTATATAATCAAAATTATATCCTCAATATTATCACCTCGTCAACAGTCTCTCATAAATTACATTGATCAATATATGGGTCAAAGATCAATGTTCACTAATGGAGTTCACTCTCAAGTCATGCCTCCATTGTGGGCTCTGATCTCCAAACCATGACATAAACACGATTAAAACTTAGCGAAAGCGAATCGGTAATCAGCGGAAGACAAAAATCACGGAAAATTAAAACTTTTCGAGACAAGAGCTTGGATCCATAAAAGCTTCTATCATAAAGAGAGATAAACTGTTTACATCTCAGGATAATTACTTCTCGAGTAATTATATACATCAAGATACAAAATCTCAAGATTACTATACAAAAGACTCCAAGACCTGAGAGTACAGAGGACACATAGGACTGACTCTAACTACACCACATGGCAGGACAAATCTCCACCTGAGATTACTGCTGCCCCTGGTGCTGCTGCTGCTGAGACTGGTCACCTGTAGGCTGGTTCCTTCGTCTCCGACGTCCACCTAAAAAGTTGAAGCCTACGGGGTGAGACAATTATACATAATTGTCCCAGCGAGAGTTATAACTCTTCGCCAGAAGCTTTATTATAACATCAAATATTATTTTAAACAGTAAAGCCTTCAAAGCATTCTATAACAGTTGCAGGTATAACAAGATCTCTACAATTTAGGAGATATGGAGAATATCAACATTATTGCAATGTAACATCAATCAACTAACTTGGAGTCATCTCTAACAAGTTATACTACATGGTTGATTATGTTTTACAAACAACATTATGCCCTGTGGAGATGAGGCTTACCACTCATACTCCAACTAATCACTGAGAAGCCGCATCAGTATCATACATAGGTCATTAAGAGAGCCGGATTCTCATGACCTTCACCTTCCTCAGTCAGTAAGAGGATCACTTGTAGGACATCTCGTGTCTCTACTACTATAGCTCACCAGGGTAAACTGGTCCTTCGCTATTCTAGAGTCACAGTGGCGTTCTGTACTCTCTTCGTCATCAGGAGGTTTCATATTTACCTACCACTGATACGGATATCTGTGCTTTCTTCGTCATCAGGAGGTTTCATGTTTACCTACCACTGATACGGTATGGAACTATAGTGAAGGATGGATGGATTCCACATCTACATCACTTTCCTACACTAGGATGTAAGGTTCTACACATCCATGTACCCCACATACTCAAAAGTATGTGCTCCAGGAGTTCCCTGAGGAAAACCTGTTTCACCATCACTTAATTTCTGACAATTATGGATCTATGATCAAGGCTCTACATTATACTTGATTAGTTAGGTACATTCAGTATTCTTTAACAGCATACATTGTTCTTCAAACAATAACAGTAGCATAGCAGCTATAAAAGAAGAATACTAAATGTAACAGGCCTAACTCATATCAATCATTATTTCTCATTATCCTCATCACAAGTCATCTCTAAGGCATGACCTTGATGGTATTCATGGCTCTCATAGCCCATTATCAGCATAGGATGCCACTGGCAAGGCATCAGATTACTTTACTTATTCATAAGGCTAACAGCATGCCTTTAATGAATATAACATCAACATCCATTCCTGGATATGATTACCTTCATATCAGAACCTGCATGGTTAATACTCTTGTGATAAGAGTTAAATCTTTAATTCAAATCAAATAGAGTTTAATACTCAAAAGCATGCCATTACCCTTGAATTAGGGTTTACTATTCACCTTACATGTCATCACCCTTGAATTAGGGTTTACTATTCACATCCAGGTGAATTAAACTCATAACATCATCATGTATGAGTAACATCTTCATTGATGCTCTTGGATTAGTTAAAGGTTCATCATTTATCATAATTAGGGTTTCTATGACCTCACCCAGGTGGACCATACCCTAATTATGCTCACTTATGTGCATTGGAGATGCTTTACTTGAGTTTCCACTTAAAAAGGGTACTTTCTCTCTCTAGAAGTACTTTCTCTCTCTAGAAGTACTTTCTCTCTCATCATAATATTAGGTGATGTCAACATCACTCTAAAACAGGTTAGATTGAGTCATCATAGGCTAACATAGCCAAAAGCATCACCATTATGTGATTAGAGTTACTTTCTCTCTCTAGGGTACTTTCTCTCTCTAGAGTACTCTCTCTTTCATCATACTAATGGTTGATGGTAACATTAGACTAGATCAAGTTGGATAGAGTCATTATGACTAAAAACATCATTCTCATGTAATTAGGGTTTGAATTGAGCAAGGTATAACTCAATTGACCCTTTAGGGGTATTTTGGTAATTCACCCCATTGATCATCATTATGGTCAAAAACCTTAGTCAAATAACCCCTTACTATCCTAGATTATCATTAGGGTTTGATTTGGGCAACATTGAACCATTTACATCATCAAATGATTGAATGAGGTCAACCTTGAATCACATTGATTGATTTCAATCATTAATCATCAATTGAGTTGAGATCGGTTGAAAGTGTTGACCGTTTGCCCATTTTGACTTTCCAAGACCGTGAGCCTCCTTCTAACTCCAAGACCGCAAGCCATCATGCATTCAAGACCGCGAGCCATCATGCATCCAAGACCGCGAGCCATCATGCATCCAAGACCGCGAAGACTCCAATTGAGGTTAAGACCGCGAGGGTCATGAAGACCGTTTAGCTAGTTTGACCTCAGGACCGCGAGGCCCTTCGCGGTCTTGAGACCGCGAGCCTCCTCTCGGTCTTGAGACCGTGAGCCCCCTCACGGTCTTGAGACCGCGAGGCTCTCATGGTCTCAGCCGCTTGGTCCTTCAATCAAGACTCAAAGATGCAACCGATAATGTCAATCGAGGTTGAAGCCTTCAAAAGGTCCCATCTATGTTGACCACCTATGGATTGGGTTAATTAAGGTTATTCTTAACCAATTGGTCATTCAATTGACCCTCAATTGTTGACCAATTATGATTAAAATCGATTCAATTAGGATCTATCAATGTTCACCCATCAACACTCAACAATGTGCATCAACACAAGGTTGAACCCTTCAATTGAGCTCCAATTGGGCCCAAACTTGGCCCAAACGGTCTTGAGGTCATGTGGGTGGACCCCACATGGTCTTGAGACCGTTTGCCCAAGATTTCATCAAAATCTAAGGTGATTTGATAGGGGTTGAACCATGATTGAGTCACAAAACAGAATTTTGATTAAATTGATAACTTATTTGCAATTGGGTCCTCAATTGGTCAAATTACTCAACCCTAGACCTTCAAACGGTCTTGGGTGATTGTCCTCTCGGTCTTGAGACCGTTTGCCCATCAAATTTTGGATTCTAGTGCAAATTCATCAAGGTCTGACCCATTGAGTTGATGATCGTGTCAATATTTTATTGCAATGTAATTTGGTGTAGTTGTACCTTCAATTGGTCAACTATCCTTGACCCCAGACCTCCAAACGGTCTTGGTTGATTTCCCTAGCGGTCTTGAGACCGGTTGGTGACCCCCAAACGGTCTTGAGACCGTTTAGGTCAATCAACCCTAAAAACCCTAATTAGGTCACCATAATTTCAGTACTGATTTTACCTAGGGTTAGCCCTAGTATTCACCCTTCAACCCTTAGCCCGTTTGGAATTAGACCATCAAACTTGGTGAGATGTTAATTAACATAATTGTGAACAGTAATCTCATACGGTCAATGCCTGGTCAACGACCTTACACGGTCTTGAGACCGTTTGCCCAAAAAGGCAATTTCAGACCGTTTGAAAATCAGGAATAAATTCAAATAAAGTTGTTACTTAAAAAAAGTCATATCTCCCGATTCCTTTGGAGTTAGCCTCCCAAATTTTGAGGGTAATTAGCCTATATAATTAGGAACAGGTTTCTTATACGGTCCATGCCCGGTCAACGGGGACAAACGGTCTTGGAGACCGTTTGCCCTGTCGCGGTCTCGAGACCATTTGCTCACCTCACGGTCTTGAGACCGAGAGAGCAAACTGGTGGGACCGTTTAAGGAAGTGAAAAGCGGTGGGTTTTTCTTGTAAATCACGGCTTCATCTCTTAGCTCAAGAACAGTACGAATATCCCATGGATTTGCTTGCAAAATAGCAGGGAAAAGTAGGGAAACACTAAGAGCTATCATCAAAACGCATATAAAGATGCACATAGTAAAGCATGGGTTTAGAGTTATAAAACCCGCCTAAATCTTGCTTCTTGAGCTCCAAGCTCTAATGGCGTCCTTGAGTTCTTACAGGTTGGCCAAGATGAAAACTCCAAGGAAGGATGAAAAGAGACGGCTAGAAAGGTAGGGTTTCAAGAGTTAGCCATGAAGATGACCTTGAATTCGAGTTCTTACCATGAAATTAGGCAAGAAGAGGGGTTTAGACTTACCTTGCACCCCTTGGTCGTCCTCCTTAGCTCCAAGGCAGTCCTTGGTCGTATTTGGTGAAATGAAACAGTAAGGGAATGAAGGGTAAGTTCCTTTGCAACTTAAGGGAAGGAGAGCTTATATACATGGGGTGGGATTTTCAACATTAGTTCATAAGTTGTTCATAATTCCAACTAGGTCCCTCTTTCTTTACTTGATCGTCCCTTCCTCTTCATTCTAAGGACAAACCTTCTCTTAAGGTCTTAGAAAAGAAGGTAAAGGAGAGCAAGCTAATAATGAGGTACATACTTAAAGAGATATTACACATATACCTTGATTATTCAATCACAAGGTATATCTCATAATCTGATAATTCAATTGAGGTGACTTCCTCATCATTTCTTCTCTAAATGATGGCAAGAGTCTAAAAAGATACTTTAGATGACATATTTCACAATTTGTATCCCTTAATTTGGGTAAATTACATTTTACCCCAAACTAGGGTTTCAAGCACCGGGATTGCTTCCACAGCTGCACCTTGGTGCCCTAGCTTGGGAAATCCCTCAAACTTACCAAAGAGATTCTCATGATGTCTCAACATCAGAGGAACATCTCAACATGTGCAAATTGCAAGCTAACCCCTTTTAGCTGGGTAAATTGCACATAGGTCCCTGCATATCAAAACAATGCTACAACTTTAAATAAAAAGGAGCAAATACTGAAATATATGTTTCTGAGAAACTTAATTACATGCTCAGAGTTAATCACAAAGATTTAATTACATATTTAGGCAAAACACCTAGGGTTAACTCATAACCCAGGTCAGGGATGTTACATCCATACTGAGAGAAAATCGAGATCAAGAGTCCAGATTAAGTGTCATGGACCATAAAGGGTAATGAACTAACAAGTTTGTTATTCAAGAGTCAAGATTCAAATATCAAAATTTTGGGTTCCAAACATGCAAGTCTAGGGTTTTCATTCCTATCCAGACCACTAGTGTGGCCATTCATAGCAATTTTTTTTCAAAATTTCAATATCAATTTCTTTATCAAGTATATTCAAGGTGGGTGAATGATCCAGACCTAGGTCATTTTAGGAAATTAACCCTATACATATTTTTAATATCACCATCTTCAAAATAAAATTTAGTCAATATCTCAAGAATTTAAGTCAAATATTACAACAATGGATGGTTTATTGTAGGTCAATATAATTCAATGTCTCATGAATGAGTCAAAATTAAAAGCAGACATGAAATTTCAAATCTAAAGTCAGGTTCTGAATCATAGAATAACAAGCAAAAATGGCATCAGATTTCCATTTCTCAAAATATAGGGAGTACAGGGTTTATTTCAAAAAAGTTACAAAGGGTTACATAATCACCATATCAAAATCTAGATCTAGTGGTGACTTCAATGGTTGTGATTGCACATGTCCTCTTTTGGAATTCCAACCTCTATTGTAACGCCTGGGCCCACTACCCAAGGCTCTAATAGAGTTTCATGAATGACGACTAGCCCCACAGACCACCACTAGCCTTAACTGCGCACTTTATCCACACTAACGTGCAAGCTAGGATCAACTTCCTGACTGGTCACCCATCCTAGTACTACTCCAAGCTTAGCACACTTAACTATGGAGTTCTTTAGTGATGGGCTCTCGGAAAAGGAGGTGCACCTCGGTGATTGGGTAGTCCAAGCATTCCTTATAAGATCATTATATATGATGCCTCAAATCATGGGACGTTACAATCTCCCTCACTTAGACTCTTGACGTCCTCATCAAGAGTCAACTATAAGGCCTCATAACATCGCCCCATTTTAATGTAGACCCAGAATGGCCCATGGACACCTAGCTCCCGATCACGGAATACCAGCGCAAGGGTGGCTACGTCAACCATGGACAACCCTTTCCTACATGCCTGGACCGCACGACTCAAGACTGGCATGTCACATGCCCATGTGGGCCCCACCTACTGGAGGGGTTATGGCTCTGATACCATTTGTAACGCTTGGGCCCACTGCCCAAGACTCTAGTAGAGTTTCAGGAATTATGACTGGGCCCACAGATAATTACTAGCCTTAACTACACACTTTGTCCATACTGACGCGCAAGCTAGGATCAACTTCCTAACTGTTCACCCATCCTAGTACTACTCCAAGCTAAGCACGCTTAACTATGGAGTTCTTTAGTAATGGCCTCCCAGAAAAGGAGGTGCACCTTGGTGATATGGGTAGTCCAATCATTCCTTATAAGATCATTATATCTAATGCCTCAAATCCTGGGACGTTACATCTATCTTTGTTTCTATCTCCAAGACTACATGTTTGGATGTAGGGGTATAGGCAGTCATGGTGACTTGGACTCCTCTAGAAATTATCGATGTTGTGTATCTCACCCATTTGGTCATAGCATCCATTAGTAACTTTTTGTGTACTTCGCAAGAATCATCTTTATAATCATCATTTAGCCTAGGTCTTTTTCCTTTGTCTACATCATCCTCGACTTTTTCCTCAACAATCTTCCTTTTATCAAATTTCTCTCCTTGGTCATTATTGGTTCTAGAGGATCTTACTTTTTGGCTATGGGTTTGTGGGGCCATCTGCAAAGTACATTCATTTTTGAGTCCATTAGTCATATAGGTCGAGTTAAAAGTATATCATGGTTTCAAAACTATTTTGTAACATTTTTTTTATTTTAATACTATTCAAAAATAGAGAGAGTATCTTTTGTATCATAGTCTTACATCATGATTTTGAGAGTCATGAAGATTTATTATTTGATGACATAATCATGATGTGTACCAAAATTTAGGTAAGAGTTTGTTTAGCTAGATTTAATGTTTAGTCAACAATAGGGCAACATGGGTTTAATCAATAGGGACCTTATCAGCAGTATAAATCCTTCTTATTTCACCAAATCAAGATTTACCTCAAACATATAAAACATGTAGTCAAAATTAGATTAAATTGACTTTGCATGAAGGGGTCATGCATGATTTATTTATTTCAAAATTCATTGATCAAAATTGAATTTTCAAATTAAGGTCAGATCATGGTATCAACTTTCAAAATTTAGTGGTGTTCATTATTCCCATGCATAAGCTACCCATAATCGAGACATCATGTCATAAAAGGTCACAAGAAAGGACCACATGAAGAGATGAGAATACTACCCAATCTTCATTACATGGGTGGCTTAGGATAGTCCTTAAAGAATAGATGAGATGCTGGAAGACTCTCTAGGGTTCCACAAGAGAACCCTTAGGTCCTGTTCTGGGTCAACTAAGGCCAGGTCGAGCGGGGGATCTCAGCCACCATGAAGACAGATAGGAGAAAATTATGCCAGGACCCCGAGCCTAGACACCTCAATTTTCACCATTATGGAATTTAGGGATTCTTGGGTTTAAGAGACTCGAGAAATTATTTACTTAAAGCATATGAGATTATGTATGTTGTGATACCAACTATCACAGAACCATTCTTACCCCTATCCCAATCCCATTACCTAAATAGTGGTTAAAGGATTGAAGTGCCCGTCCCTGAGTGGCCCAATAGGACCTATCACACTAGCCTATACAATAAGAAATAATAATTCAAACACTGGATATTTAAAGAACAAACTAACGCAATATAGGATATATAGTCAATTTATCCTTGTGGAGTGCGCCAAGCAATCTTAGTCAGTGTTCCATTTGTAGTATCTAAAATCAAGAAAATCGAGACACAATCATGCAATTGCACGGTACACTATCAAAATCAAGTAAAACAGTTTATAGAAAAAGAGTATTTTTGGTAGGACTTATATGTAAGAAAAGTATAACAAGAGATTTTCCAAAACCAACATTTGTTTGACAAGTTGTTTATTTCAAACAATTCAATTTTTTTATGAGTTCCCATTATGTTGTAATCGAGAAGCATTCTTATATATTTTGTGTGATTCTATCGACCTAATGTGATGGGGAGGTCACCAGACTCCTCTCCATGTGAGGTAGGAGGCCAATGTACAAGTCCCACCTCTGAATGAAGAGGCCACTTGCACTCAATATCAACATTATCAACATCATCATCATTATCAATATACAAGCAATCATATTGGGCAATATAATTTATGTTCTCATGCTTTTCTCAAAATATAATATAGGGAAAAATGGAAGAGTAATCATATGGAATAGTATCTCAATAAAATTACATAGCCAAGTATACAGTCAAGAGACAAATAAAAAGTATCTTCAATACAACCAAAGAGGAGATATAATAGTGTACCTTTCACTGAGGATTTTGAGTATAGATCTCAACAAGTAGTAGGTCAACCCTTCGAGTTAGATCCTAAATCATCATGATTGGATCAAGGGTTAAGATCATGATGATTATAACATCATGTTTCATGATTCAAGATTAGTGTTACTCATTCCTATTTTACCTTGGGGTTAGGTCATTCACTTATGGTCATCAATTCAAGATGTTCAACATTATACAAGTGTCAAGATTATTTCAAGTGTGAATGACCCACCTAGGTATTATAGGTACATGTGTTTACCATAATTATCATGTTTAATATGCAAGTTATTAGATCATCCTCATGATAGGTTATCGACATGTTATAACATCACTGGTGTTCAAGATTAGATCAAGTTCCAAATAATATAATGAGTAAGGTCATGGATCAAGTATTAGGTCTAAGGATTAAAATTTTGGTATATCAGTGAAATATTTCAAGAATTAGGCTTTAAAATTATTTTTAATGAGTTCATTGGATTTTTCTAATCAAGATTTACTATTTGTTCATAATTTTTGGAGCTAGGATGCAATTTCTATAATTAAAGCAAGATCTGGGCATTTAATTGAATTTTGAGCAGAGAAGAGAATATTTACCCTATGGAAAAGTGAGGGTCGTTGGTTGCACAAGGATTGTCTCATATTGAGCCATGTGAGCTAGGCGGATCACATGCTTAGAGGTCTGGTTCAGGCCTTTGATTGGCCAGTTCAATTGGTCGGGTCCTTTCCTTGATTTGCTGGTTCAACATTGGTTCGTCGGACCGGCTGGTTCTCCACTGGTTCGACCGGTTTGGGCTTCCTTTCTCCTGTGCCCTTTTCCTCTCTTGCGCAGACTCCCTTGAGAGCCAGGAAATGTGGCAGAGCAGCCTCACCGGTGTTAGGGAAGAAGGCAGGAGGAGGAGCAGGTGTAGGCAGCGAAGCTACCGTTCAAGTCCGTCAGGGACTCGCGAGTGGAAAGGGGGTCGTGATTTGGGGCAAGACGACATGGAAGGTGAACACCCAAAGAGGGTTGACCGGCGGTGCTACACTGATAGTAGAAGAGGGGTGAGAAAAATCGAGGGAAAAGCAGGTTGTGGGATAGTGCAAATGCAAGGGGTTCTCGTGATAGATGATAGCAGCGGTCCTTTGGGGGTTTATATAAGACTGTGGGGTTGGTTTTAAGGCAAATCAAGGTTGGGGTGGTGGATATGCTCACCAGAGAGAGACGGGAGAGCAAGGGAGGCTTGTTGGTGATGCAATGCTACATAAAATCTAGTCAAATTAGGGTTTGTTGAGTTCAAAATTGCGAGGCAAGGATTTTGGCTCGCTTGATTTATTTAAATAGTATCAAAAGTTGGAGATCGATCATCATGGTGACATTCATACCTCCCCGCAATTAGCAGGAGGTTGAAAATAACCTCTCTGCTATGAGATCGGAACCCTAATTTGCAGGTCTCATATCTGATGACTGGGTTTTGTCCCCTCCCTTTGCAACAGACCGATGACTTGGAAAAGGGCAATTAAAAAGGCAAATAAAAGGATTTTCAACACGTTGACTTCAATATTTCATGGAAAATTGTAGGAATGTCCATTTGAGATGATTTTTGAACTATAGATTCAAAATAATGTGTAGAATATTTAGAAAACATTTGAGAACCAAAATATGAAGTTTGGTGGATCAATTTTCTTATTTCAACAAGGTGATGATTCAATTAAATTTGTGGTGTTATAATGTGTATAAATTCACATTGATCTCCATATTTTGGATTTGAGTCTCGACATTGATTATGAAGCCAAGAAAAAATATTTGGGACCATGAGTGAATATAATGAGGTCAAAAGAGTAATTACTTTATTATTATGCTAAAAATTCACTTGGTCACAAAAATCATAGTAGGGTCCAAATTTATTTTTCTACTAGCACTTTGTGTTTTGTATGTTATCATTTAGTAGATGATACTATTCAAGCCATATGAAAATGTGACATGGTATCTTCAATATGGGGAATTCTAAAATTACATGACTTATATTCTTCTTTCATTTCATCAAGATTGGGTGAATGGACAAAAACATGTCTTGTTTTAGGTTCAAGTGCTCAATCCAAACTTGTTATATCTTGTCAAGAAATATGGACATCAAGGAACAATTGAAATGTAGTAAGAAATTGTAATTCTTTAGTATTGAAGGCTCAGAAATATGTATGCAAGATTGATGAAGCTTAGTAAATAGATCACCATCCAGGTGATACATCTTTGACTTCACAGAATGATCCCTATTCACATCCTCATTATGAGTGGATAAAGTTAAATGTTGATGTGTGGGTCATGATTGAAAAAAAAAACTTTTGCATCTATAGCTAGATTTAGGATCATGGCATAGCGGTTGGGTATATGTTATCATGACATCTTCTATATTGATTGTTGACATAGCTACAAATTATTTGGTTTTAAGTGATGCATTGACATATGTATGGATGCACATTTCTATTAAATTTGATAGCAGTAATGCCATCAAAGCTATAGAAGCATCATTAGGTTTGAATCCACTAACAACTACATGGAAATTAAGGGTTAAAGCTTTGGGTAGAGTTTCTGGAATGTGAAGGTCTTAAAAATTACAAGATGTTCTAATATTGATGTTGATGTGTTATACAAATGGCATTATCATTTCTTAAGCCCTAGTCACATATTCTTATCTCATCCTATTAGTGCCTTGAATGTAGTTATAACTAGTCCAGTTTGTTCTGGAATCCCTTTAAATGAAACTTGTAATGAATACCATAATATGTTTGCATCTCACATGTACAATGTAGGCCAAATATTGAATTTTTAATTCACTACAAAAAGTAAACATAGTTTTATCTAAAACCCTACTAGGTGATTAAGATGCTAATATTTGAACTTAGGGTTTGATCATAAGAATTTGGCCTAGATATCATATATGTTTCTTCTACTCTACAATTGGGGTAAATACCATGAACTATAAATCCATTTTCCTAGTGACAAGACCAAACTAAACAAATTTCCAAAACACTCAAAATGACTTATTTTTCTGAACCCTAAATGTGACTATTGGCTATTCATGTTACTACTACCCAATTTTCATGATATTGAATATTATTTTTATTGAGATTTATTAAACTAACATGCCTCTACATCTAGTGAATGATTGATTCAGTAGACTTATATGATTAAATTTCTAGTAGCATAACTAGGTTTTAGTGCCTAGTACAACTCAATACTTGGTTTTGTGTGTATGTAATCACCACATATTTTCAATATCGGTAACATTTGCTGCTTTATATACTTTAATGTAAATAGTTTTAAGGTTCTGGTGCCTTTATCCCATGGCATTGAGTGTCATGGTGCTTTATCATAAATTTTAGAAGTCCTAGTCTTACTATTTAATCTATATTCACACATCATTAAAAATATATGCTTTTCAATAAAAGTTGAAGGAAAGAATATTTTTACACTTTCTTAAATATGATCATACATATATTCATATACCTTCTTATTCATATTGACTCTTAACCATCTTTTGTGCATTCTATGAAAAGGGAAGAACCTCTCTTATTTAACCTTATTCTAATACTACCAATAAATAAACTAAAATATAAAATATCCTCTTTTGATTTGATCATGTACCATGAACCTTTTAACATTCTTTATTGGGTACATTTTTGTTGAATCTCAATGAGTGTTCTCATGTGGGTCTTTTAATGTCCAAAATGATCATGTAGACATATAATCAATAACTTACCATGATTTGTGCACCTAAATACTTAGTTGATCATTCTTGTGCCCTAGTGTGATTAAATTCCCTAATCTTGATTTATTTTGTGATCATATGTGCATGTGCATAACTAGATTCCTAATCTTATATGAATCTTACTCTAATAATGATCTATGATACAATATGACTCTGCATCAGTAGCTTGATAACTTTTATTACACATAACTCACTTAGACCCATCTAAACTTTAATGATGACAACCTCATATGTTGATGACCCAATATGACTAGTTATGACAATGTTGATCCTTATGTAGACTAAGCTTATCAAATCTTGTGATTGCTCCAACTAACATCTTGAAAACTTGATGTCAATTCCCTAATAATAGTTGTGATGTGTCACCCTAGGTTCTAGATGAATCCATGATTTACTATGCATCTCGATAATGTGCTTACATGACTTAGTTGAGATATTGAGATCTGGATCTCAGTGACACATTTGACCACCACGATTATGATAAATGAGACCTGATCTTACCGAGGTTAATACAATTGTACTTACTTGTAATGGAAGGATCTTTATGATTATTCAATTGCCAAGATCTATTCAAGCTTGTTATATATGGTTTTCTAAATTGAATGGTTAACCATGTGCTCTAATCATGGTACGCTTCATCCTCCTATTCTCCAAACTAATCGTATTGAAATTGCTTGTATGTATGTGTAAATTGCTCGGCTTTATATACTTGTTTGAGCTACATGTTCCCTATGATTAGTATGTTCAATTTCATTAAGATACCTTGAACAAATCTTGAACATAATTAAACTTGTCCATTATACAATTGTGTACCAGCCTATATTCTCGGGGTAAGGAAACAAGGCATGTTAAAATAGGGTTAGTTCATTGACTTTGATCTTGAGGCCCCTTATGTAGAAACAAGATGATATTTAGGCTTTGAGCCTCATATGCTCCTCACAGACCCTTCCTATGGGAAGTTGGTCAACGTCCATGAAATGTTGTTTTGTATAATGGAAATGTACTTAAAACATGATTGCTTGTTAGGAAGAAAGATTTTAATATTATTTGTTTCTTTCTTGCTATTATATTAATTTTTACCAAACATATGTGTTCTGTTAAACCTACGGGTTATGTATTTTATAGTGTATCCAGCACAGTTGTACTGAGGTGTACCCATTTTATGACTTTAGGTGACGTGTACACTATGACTCTTGCTATGATTGTTGCTTCTGCTCTATTATAAAAATGTACTGCTCTTACTCTTGGAATCATCTAATGTCCTGCAAATGGAATTCATATAGTTCGATATATGGGACTAAGATCTTGTCAGGTACTAGTTTAGTTTATTTTTATATGTCATGTTGTTTCTTACCTTGTTATTGTTTGTGATTTTATTCATGCATATATTATGTGATCTATTCTGAAGGATGCCCATGTCCACTCACCTTTGACTGTGTATCAACTAGGAGTGTAGACTTGGGGGTAATTAACAGTTCTATGACACACACATTCTTTGTTAAAATTCATTGGTTGCAATGGAGGATGATATTGTTTCAATAAATGTATGATAAGGCTTCCAATTAGTGTACCTTCACAAATTTAATCGAATATGGGTGATATCCAATAGTATTTATTAGACATGTGTCTTTCTTGGAATATATAAGTAATTGTAAGTAGAAGATCAACAAGATACATATAAATTGTGTTTTGTATCACATACAAGACCATAGGACTTTATACATCAAATTGTAGTATTACTAGTAGATAAGACAATGGAGAATTAGTTAAATCTATTTTATCTACTTATACTCTATAATGGACATCTGTCTTCCCAAGAGATTGATAGAATTTGCAGGTGCTTTATCTGGGGAGATAAGGAGGATAAGAGAGACATTCATATTGCTAGTTGGGGCATAATTTGTAGACCCAAGACTAAAGGGTCTTTGGGTATGTGGAGTACTACTGACTTATATAAAGTTGGCCTCTTATATAATTTTTGGAGAGTAACTATGGAAAAGGATAATCTCTAGTTAAAGTGGGTACATGAAAGATATATAAAAGGGGATCTATATGGAAACATATTAGTAAGTTGTATCATTCTTTGTTTTGGAGAAACACTATGAATGTTAAAGACGAAGTCCTTGCTCATACTATTTTCAAGCTTACTAAGGGAGATAAAATCTATCTTTTGAGTGATCCTTGGTACAGAGGAAGTCATTTTCTAGAAGATGTGGTGGACTATAGATTATGCCTTATATTGAGCAAAGGGAAATCTATGTACCAAAGTTCTTAGCTATGGCTTATTACATTATTGCCAGAGTTCTTAGCTACTTAGAAAACATTATGTGTGATGTGAGTAGAAAATCGGCTATTACCTCTTTGTGCAGCCTATATTACATTTGGTGGTATAGAAACAAGATTATGTTTGAGGAATGGCCTCTTGATCGGATAAGCTATGGCTTATAATCTGCTTTGATATCGGGCTTCTTGTTGACTATTGATTTTGTTTTCTCTTCGGATCTGTGTTGGTGGGAATTTTTCTGTCTCTTCAGAGGCTTTTGCAATTTTGGAAGGTTCTCTGTTTGGTGTTTGGTCACCGTGATATCATGAGGAGATTGAATCGGCTGTTAGAAAGTTGTTTGTTTTGTGGCTTCTTTATATGGCCTCTAGCCTTGTTGTTTGTTTTCTCCTTCCCCCTTCTTCTTTCTCTCTTTTCTTCTTCTGTATATTTCCCCATGTATAGCCCCTTGTTCTTTGTTATGCATACACGAACTTTGGAGTCTGATTTCTTGATGTGGTGTCGACCCACCAACAATTTTAAGGAAAGACGTAACACGCTTGCTTAACCAAAAAAAAAACAATGGAGAATAGAACCTTAACGGACAGTATAAGACTTGCTAGCATGACAATAGGAATACAAGTTAAGATGGTTGGAAATTTACAACTGTGCTGCTCATATTGGTGTAGGGTAATAGTGGTCAGACAAAGGTATTAACGAGGAGGATGAGTCTCCTCCTCTTCGTATGTGATCAGTTTTAGACATTTCCAGTTATTGTTGAGTTTGGTCCCCCAGTGCATTTTCAGCTAGCTTCTCAATTATGATCTTTTGTAGGATTGTGAGTCTTCAAAGAGTTCGTGTTTGAGGTCCATGAATCTCGTATATGTGGAAGCCGTTGGGGAATTAAATGGTGTTATACCACACTTCGGAATATTATTATTGATTTAGTCGGAAAGATCTTGCACGCCTTAACGATATCATAGTTGCAAAATATTTGATAGAGTTCAGTATATGTGGCACAGATTTGCTTCACTTTTACGCTCGTTGTGGACACGGTTAGCCGCGCCCTTAATGCATCATCGTTTTGTCGGTTCGTGGTGTTATTATTCCAACAGGTGGGGCTCTAGTTAAAGTCTGCTAAAAGTTGCACGACAACGAGGACACTGTCACGCAACTCCACATACATACGTCGACTTCGAGGCGCGATCAACACATGATGACGGAAGCTCCTGCTATCTGTGGGCTGGTTTGCCATCGTTGATGGTTTTCTATAAGGCGGTATAGCAGTTCAGCCCTGCACTAGGGGAGAAATTAAGCATTTGGTATTGTGTATATAAAACTCTCAATAATTGGAGTGTATACGTATATAAAGTTGTTCATGATCGAGTAATAAAGCCAGTTGATGACTGAAACAATGTTTGCCGAACCGTGAACATTCGTGGTCTGCCGGACCAATAAAGCTATTCGTGGAATAATAGAGCCATATATCGTCATATGGAAATGTTGAACTTCTGGATTCCATTACAGGTCGAGTAATCATGTATAAATCTAATGAAGCATGAATACATACGACATCTTTTACTGTAAAAGCATATAAAGGTGGACATGTTCAGTAAAATGATAGTACGACCGAGAGCCTGTTACCCACTTTTTGGAAAACGTGAATTTGTACTTATATTCTTTGTCCCACAAAAGTAAAACAGATGATAACTGAACCTACATGTATAATATGTTAACGTGCCGTTCGGATGAAGTATGTAAACATGGAATTGTGTTTCAATCCGGTGCTCTAAATATCAGGGGATAAATGTATGTTGTTTGGGTACCTAATGGAGTTGTTCGTAATTTCCGACATTTGCAAGTGTAAGAATTGCATTAACAAATTATGTTGGTATCGGCGTGATTCAAAAGGCCTTGGCGTCCTTAGCAGGATCGCACTCTCGTGGTGTCCCTGCCCTCACTCATTGGGTCCTCTCTCGTTGCACGATTGTCTCACTTTTGATGTTTGAATAAGGATACAAACCGCGATGAAAGACGTAAACATATAAGAGTATACCAGAGTATCGCTGATGCGTGCATGATGCACTGTCCTTAATAATATTTCCGTGGTACCCGACGGCGAACGTCTGTGCAGTAGTCTCCTGCGCGGCTACTCTCCTAGGATCCAACAACGTGTGTCAACGTGAAGTCTGCACACGCAGTCACGACGACGGACGAAAGACAAACGATCGTTCTTCCAGTGGGCAGACTGTAGACGGCGGAGAAGAGAGGAAGAAGAAACGAAAGAAGTTTTTCGTCTATACCGAGCGACAGCGGAAAGTGAATATAAATAACCAGGAAAAAGCAGCATGAAAGGATGTGTTCTGTTACAAGCGGTGCGGTTAGTAACTGCCATACGAACATGTGCATTGCGGCCCAGGTTAAAAAATGGTTTAATGAACCGAACGGCAAAACCAAGCCGGGGCCACACCCACGCAGGGGGCTTCGAGAGGTCGGATTTGTACCCCCCTGTGCGTGGGATGCAACATGCGTCGACGCGCCCGATTAAAGAGTTTCCGAACCGGACCGGCCCAAACTCACTTGGGCTGCCACACCATGCGCGTGTGAAGCCCACATCCTATTTTATTCCTCAAATATTACATGGACTAGCAATCATATATGAATAGGAGGGAAGTCTCCAAAGCAAGCAATGTGGGACTAAAAGCTTTTGCTTTGAAATACAGCAGCAGCCACAACAATCCCCCACTATTTCAAAATAAAACTAAACTAAAAATCGAGTTGACCACGGGAAGAACTTAAACAAATAGCATGCATAAGTTTTAGTAGAACTGAGTTCTTTGAACTAAAGCATATCGTAGATGTACGTAATCTGTAGAAGATTGGTAGAACTATGTTCTTGAACCAATTCCTCCCTTGTCAAATTAGAGATACAATACTCACATGATATTCATAAAATCAAATACCTTTCTTACGGATTGGCGCCTTTAGACCATGCCCCTACTGGGAAAAGTCATGAATGCTCTAGAGATCTGCCCAAATCTCAACAGGAGCGGCCCCACTCCACACTCATATAGTTGGACTTTCATCAAGCATATATTGCAGTATATACACCACCATTAACGGCTATGAAATCTATTAAGAAATATATTCAACTGAATCATTGCAAATTGTTGTTTACACCATAAGAATGAGATACATTTATTACAACACATTGAGTCATCTAGTGACTTCATTTTTCCCATTGAACCTTCTTCCCGGGATCACCGTTCATGAAGGTTGGGTATCCATCACTTCGACATCTGGTATGGGCATAATCTCATTCTCCTCGATATATCGCTCACTAGTCTTTGACTTAATAGCTTTGTCAGAGGATCGGCCAAGTTTAATTCTGACTTTACATAATCCATAGAGATTATGCTATCACATACAAGTTGTTTCACAATATTGTGATGTAGACGAATATGTCTACTCTTCCCATTGTAAACTTTGTTTTTAGCCCTTGCTATGGCAGCTTGATTATCACAGTATATAAACACTGGTGGAGAAGGTTTCTCCCAAATGGGAAGATCCATTAGAACATGTCTTAGCCATTCAGCTTCAGTTCCAGCCTTTTCTAAGGCAATGAACTCAGATTCCATAGTGGAACGAGCTATACAAGTTTGCTTGGAGGATTTCCAAGACAAAACACCTCCACCCATAGTGAAGATGTAACCACTTGTAGATTTTAATTCAACTGAATCAGAAATCTAATTGGCATCACAATATCCCTCTAGCACAGTTGGAGATCCACAAAAAATCAATCCATGATTAATTGTTCCTTTAAGGTATCTTAAAACCCTATGTAGAGCATCCCAATGACCCTTGTTAGAATTTTGGGTATATCTACTTAATCTCCCCACTGCATATGCTAGATCTGGACGAGTACAATTCATTAAGTACATAAGGCTTCCAATTACTTGTGCATATTTGACTTGTTGAACACTAGTACTTTTATTTTTCTTAAGATGGCAATTAGAATTAAAAGGTGTACTTACTGGCTTACAATCAAACATTGAAAACCTTTTGAGAATTTTCTCAACATAATGTTCTTGGGATAGCATGATGTAATCATCATGTTTAAGGAGTTTAATTCGTAAGATTACATCTGCTTCCCCCATATCTTTCATGTCAAAATTAGAAGCCAAGAAGCCTTTTGTACTATTTATAATATCAATATTAGTGCCAAAAATAAGCATGTCATCTACATAGAGACATATAATAACACAACCTTGGTTATTGACTTTAGAATATATACATTTATCTCCTTCATTTATATGGAATCCATATGATACAATTACCTTATTAAATTTCTCATGCCACTGTTTAGGTGCTTGTTTCAAGCCATAGAGAGATTTGATTAGTCTACATATCATATGTTCTTTTCCCGGAACTACATAACCTTCGGGGTGATCATATAAATTTCTTCATCCAAATCTCCATTCAAGAAAGCAGTTTTAACATCCATTTGATGTATAATTAATTTCTTAATAGATGCCAAAGCAATTAAAATCCCAATTGAAGAGATTCTAGTAACAGGAGCAAAGGTATCAAAATAGTCAATATCCTTTTGTTGTTTATATCCCTTGGCAACCAAACGAGCTTTGTATTTATCTACAGTCCCATCTGTTTTGAATTTTCTTTTAAATATCCATTTACATCATATGGGTTTAATACCTGGTGGAAGTTCCACTAGTTCTCATGTATGATTAGATAATATGGATTCAATCTCACTATTAATTGATTCCTTTCATAAAGAGGAATCAGTTGAATTAATAGCATCATTGTAAGATTGAGGGTCATTATCCACTATAAAGGAATAGAAATCATCACCAAGATTCTTTTCCTTCCTCATCATCACCAAGATTCTTTTCCTTCCTCATCCTAGTGGATCTTCTAGGTTCTATATCATCAGGTTCTAAATCATCATTAGAATTTGATGTATTTGGGATATTCTCTAAAATTTTATTTGAAGGATTAGATAAGTTTTCTAAGGGAGTTTTCATAGGAAAGATATGCTCAAAAAAATCAGCATTTTTAGATTCAACAATTGTATTAGGTTCTACAACATTGTTGCCACTTCTAATAATCAAGAATCTATATGCGGCACTATTTTGAGCATAACCTATAAAAACACCATCTAGAGTTCTAGATCCTAATTTTCATTTCTTAGGCTCAGTTAATAAGACCTTAGCTAGACACCCCCACACTTTGAGATATTTCAAATTAGGAGGATATCCTTTCCATAATTTATATGGTGTCTTATTTGTCTTCCTACTAGGGATGTGATTTTGAAGAAAACTAGATGACAATATCGCTTTCCCCCACAAGTTGTTGGGTGCGCCTAAATTGATTAAAATAGAATTCATCATTTATTTTATAGTTCTATTTTTACATTTAGCAATTCCATTTGATTGATGCGAATATGGAGGTGTGTATTCATGTATAATACCATGGTTTACACAAAAATCATTAAAACGAGAACAATCATATTCACCACCCCTATCTGAGCGAAGACGTTTTATTTTCTTATTAAGTTGATTCTCTACTTCTGTTTTATATTTAACAAACATTCCAAAAGCTTCATCCTTTGAATGTAGTAAATATAATTTTGTATATCGTGAGAAATCATCTACAAAAATAATGTAGAAACGTTTCCCACCTCTAGATAGATTTCCTTTTAAATCTCCAAGATCAGTGTGAATTAAATCGAGCAATTCAGAATTTCTATGTGAAATTTGAGGACACGGTTTCTTGGTAGATTTAGTTTCAGTACATATTTGACATTTATTATTTAAATTAACAACACCATTAATATCCTTTAGTAAACCTAAAGATTTTATCCATTGTACGTATTTAAAATTAACATGTCCTAATCTATTATTCCATACATCAAAAGAATCAACAGTATAAGAAGGAGTTATTTCATTAGCAGTAGAGTTTGGTACATTCAGCAGAAAGAGCCCATTTGAGCAGTAACCCATGCCTAGGCAGTCCCCAGACTTAGAGAGAATGACCTTGTTTGATTCAAAGGACACTTTCACCCCAAACTTAACAAGTTGAGATATAGAAATTAAATTAACACGAATATCAGGGACAAATAGCACATCTTTGATCAGCAGAATTTTTCCAGAAGTCATCTTGATCATGACATTGCCCTTTTCGGTCACAGGAGAAGCACTAGAGTTGCCCATGACAACCCGATGTTCCTCCTGTCCTACTTCAGTGTAGGTCACGAAAGCATCTCTGTTGCCACTGATGTGGCGACTAGCCCCTGAATCAATGATCCAATCATTCTGGTAGAATGATCCCATGCTGACAATGCTGACAAATGCCACAAATACATCCTCAGTGACAAGGTTGGTTGATGTATCCTTTGAATCCTGGACCGCTTGTTTCTTCCTATGCCTGCATTTAGGAGAAGTATGACCAGGTTTTCCACAAACATAGAAGAAAACATTGCTTTTCTTAATATCTTTGTTTCCTTTATATTTATTCTTTTTTTCCTTTCCCTTTCTTATTTTTCCAATTATTTTTAGACTATTCATTAGAAACTTTATTTTCTTTAACTTCATTATTAACAAAGTTAGCAGTACATGACAACTCTTTATTCAGTTCATATTTTTCTCTAGTACGATTTTGATCTTCAACTTGAATATGTATTATTACATCATCCAGTGGCATAGTCTTTCTTTTGTGCTTTAATTTGTTCTTGTAATGTTTCCAAGAACTAGGTAGTTTTTCAATTAAAGAACCCACAACGAAAGACTCAGGAAGATCAATTTTTTCATTTTTCAAATCATCAAGTAAAATCTGAAATTCATGAATTTGAGTTGTTATATCTTTATCTTCAGTCATATGAAAATTTAAAAAATTTACAACAGTAAATTTTTGGGTAGAAGCCTCTTCCATAATATATTTCTTATTCAGACTTTCCCAAATTTTGGATGCAATTTTAATTGGAAAGTAGGTGTCAAACAGTTGATTAGATAAAGTACTTAGAATCACATGTCAACAAATGCGATTTGCTTTTTCCCAATCAACATAATCGTTTTCAGGTTTGGGTTCAGTTAAAGCAAATGAGACATTAGAAACTTCTAAAGCAGTAATAATTTTTTCTTGCCAACGCCTGTAAT
This sequence comes from Alisma plantago-aquatica, assembly GCA_963693085.1. NCBI lineage: Eukaryota > Viridiplantae > Streptophyta > Magnoliopsida > Alismatales > Alismataceae > Alisma > Alisma plantago-aquatica. Next base: position 749,268,961 of record OY856413.1, read on the forward strand.
GTTATCCATTAAACTGTTCAATTTTTGTAACATCAGGAACTGGTGTAAGCAGAATAGTAGAAACAGTAATAATTTGGTTGTTATTGTTAGACGGTGTCACAGGCGTAAAGGGGGTTTCAAAACCTTCCATGTTAGTACCCATTAGTGAACGAAATACTCTTAAGATTGTTGTTCGTATAAGGGTACAAACTGCGATGAAAGGCGTAAACGTATGAGAGTATACTAGAGTATCGCTGAGGCGTGCGAGATGCATTGTCCTTAAGAGTATTTCCGCGGTACCCGACGGCGAATGTCTGTGCAGTAGTCTCCTACGCGGCTACTCTCCCAGGATCCAACAGTGTGTGTCAACGTGAAGCCTGCACACACAGTCACGGTGACGGGTGAAAGGTAAGCGATCGTTCTTCCAGTGGGCAGACTGTAGGCGGCGGAGAAGATAGGAAGAAAAAATGAAAGAAGTTTCTCATCTATACCAAATGACAGCGGAAAGTAAACATAAATAACCAGGAAAAAATAGCGTGGAAGGATGTGTTTGGTTGCAAGCGGTGCGGTTTGTAACTGCCAAACGAACAGGTGCATTGCGGCCCAGGTTAAAAAATGGTTCAATGAACTGAAGGACAAAACCAAGTCGGGGCCGCACCCACGCAAGGGGCTTCGGGAGGCCGGATTTTCACCCCCATGGGCGCGAGATGCGACGTGCACCGACGCGCCTGATTAAAGGGTTTCCAGACTGGACCGGCCCAATCCCACTTGGGCTGCCCCACCATGCACGTGTGAAGCCCACATCCTATTTTATTCCTCAAATATTACATGGACTAGCAGCCGTATATGAATAGGAGGGAAGTCTCCAAAGCAAGCAATGTGGGACTAAAAGCTTTGCTTTGAAATACAACAGCAGTCACAACAACTTCCACCTCTTCACAAGTGTAAATAGATAACTATTGAAGCGGTCTACCCTTTACAAATTCAATAACAGCAAATCCTGACTCCTTCATTCTCCTCTCTTTTCTCAGTTGGCACCTCCAATGCCTCCTACATCCTCTTCATTCTACGCCTCTCCACCGATCCTTCCTCTATGGCACCCCACCTTTCTCCTCCACCCCTTTTCTAGCCGTTCATGTCCCTCCATTCTTCACCATTTCCTCTACATTGTGCCCTCTCTTCCTTCCTCTGACAGCTTGAATCTCTTTGTTGCACCCTTGTCTCTTCCTTCTTCTGCCCTTCTCCCCCTCATGCAAAGCTCATTTTTCCCTTCCTCTACCACTCATTCAGTCATTGTCCTCTACCACAACCTCATCTGTTCTTTCTCTGACACCTCTTTTGTACACTACAGGTAGAGCATCAGGTGTTGGGCTTAATTTTGTTATTGAGATTCGCTATCTAGAGGCCAAATGGGACCGATTTGGGATGAATTTTGTCCTCTATCCTTCCTTATTTTTATTGTCTAGCAGAGGACAAAATTCACCCCAAATGGGATCTTGTTTTGCCTATCTGTAGCATTATTCTTTGTAACTTTTAGTGACAATGTTGAGTCTATACAAGTAAACTCCATGTGACCTTATCATGGTGGGGGCTAAGCTTTGTGTGTGGAGCTTCCTAAACCGAAAATGAATGTTATTTATAGAACTTCCTACATCTGAAACATCTATTGTTCCAACAAAAGATCTCTCAACAATGTGAATTATAATGGATGCAATTAGAATCCTAATATTGGTAACTACATATGTATTTTTAAAAATGTCATCCAAATGAGATCTGTGTGTAGACAATATTGTAGGAAATTTTGACAGAAAGTGGACCATTTGTCGTGCAAATACATATCAACATCGTGATGTTAACGGGGTGTAATTTTCATCTACGTACATTGGTTTGTCAGACTGCCACGTCTACACTTTCAACCCTCTCTTCAATTTTAACTATTTGTGACCCTTTGTGCATAAATGTGCTTGTTATTAGAAGTGCAATGTAACTTGCAACACATAGTAAAGTTATCTATTCATATTTCTTTCACATAAACCCCTAAACCTATTTGGGTTTCGGTTTCATGCTCATTTCAATGTTTTGGCTTTTGACTCATATTTCTTTATCTTGTTCACTATTGTAGTCTATTTGTCTATAATAAAATATTGCACTACATCACATCTTTTGGTCAAAATTTTGTAATAGAAGCACTACATCTAGAACAACATTTGTATGAATCCTTTATGCAAATAGTCTAAAATTTTATTGTTTTGTGGGCATTGAAAATTTGTTAATGATCCTCAACTTCCTCAAAAATATTAAATAGAAAAATTCTAAATATTTTCTATTACTGTTCTTAGTTGGAAAGCAAGATCGTCCATAGTATGAAATACAAAATAGAAGAGTTGTATCAAAAATGATAAATAGAACAACACTCATAATAGTTAGCACTTTATTTACCAAAACATATTTAATAAAAGATTTTTTATAATAGATTTGATTCACATTTATACTAATAGAAAGAGAAAAGTTATTATATAAGAGAAAAGGTAAAGGAATATAAGATTAATTTAATGTGGAAAATCAACCATGCATATCGTGGTTCAGATAACATGTATTTAATGCACATTTATTAAACTTTATGATTTTTATATTTCAAATATAGATCCTAGAATCCTAGTTGAAACTTCAACGTAACTAGAACAAATTGTGGGATTTTCTCCTCATTGTCCTATTTATCATATGATGCTTGCAACATATTTTGGGATGGATCAATGATGAGACACCTCCCCCACTCCCTTTCAACATCTATGTGCCGATAAAGACAGATCTAGAGGAAGACCACCCTTATACCTAAATATGATTATTATTTCACAGATTCATAATTCAATGCCTGAAATTATATATTGGGTTATTGCAATTTGAATATAATGCCATTGATGATTCTATTTTTACTTCTAATAGGGATAATCTAGAAACCTTCTTCTATAAATTCAATAATTGCATATTTCAAGGTGAATTATAGAGCTTAGCTACATCTCAGATCATTTTCAAACCTTCTTAGAGATGAACAAAGTTTTCCATGCTACCACCTTTCTTTCACAAGTCTATTGAATGTATAGCAAACGGGGATTGGAATGCAAGTGATATCTCGTTTGTATTGAGAATCATGTTGTGTGACATCATTGAAGGGGGAATGCAAACTAATTTGCTTAGCTATTAGAAGGGCTTGATAATTTAATGAGAGGAAGAACTTTATTTAGCTTCTTATAATTGATCACATATAAGTTTGTCTACATGTGGGTGTGATCTAGTCACATCTGGTATGTCATGGCATGTAAACTAACATGATTTAAGTGTGTGTTCTAAAACTAAGTGTATGTTTCAGAGTAGTGAAGGGATTCAAAAAGGCTTAAATGTTGATCTCTGAGAATTAGGACAACTAGAAACCACTACTCACTAAAACAAATCTAGGCTAAAGAAAAAAGTTGGTTGAGTGATAAAACTAATAACTAAAATTAAATAGTAGATCAATAAAATAGTTTTAGGATCAGATTGATATCTTTAAGATACCAGTTTCACAACATTATGAAGTATTCATGCGTTCTATCTAATTAACATAAATCATCTTACTTCTTTAGATTATGCATTTGTAGCTTGCACTACCCACTCACATAGTGTAATTTACTATTCAACCTAATTACTAACCCTCTTTCACAACACTAATATAAAGTTAAACAATGTGATCTCTATCTAGACAATATACCTCATAGTACTTATCTCACTCTCGTATTGCCTTATTGATTGTATTGAAAATGGCTTCTCTAACTATTACTTGTTCTCGCAATAGTTAACAATCTAACACACATTTATGGTGACCAAGCATATATAAGGAAATGGTGAACTTCCATTATAAAAATCTAAAGAAAAGACAAAATATATTAAATTACAAATAAACAGTAATAGAGTCAACATCGGTCTACTCTTAGGTCCTAAATAATAGGGGGTCTATCCCCTCATACTCGACATGAGATTAAACGAAGGATTCGAGGAGAATATCTACATTGAGAATGTAAAAACCCATACTAAGTGTAACTTTTATCTCCTCTGAAGATTGTCACAATCGGAAAGCATTTTTCTCATCAAACTTCTCCTCAGAGGCTCCAGGATGAACCTTGTTCCACATCTCCCTGTCTCCTTCTCCTCGAGCTATGGTCTCTCCTAAAATGATGGATTCCCTCTCTTTTACCACCCTCTTAGGTTATGACCAAAGAGGCTAATACACAACTTATCGAACTAATTGTTGGATGTTGATTTTGTTAATCACGATTATTAAGAAAATCCCAGTGTCACTGAGTACTTTATACTCAAATAGGAATGTCTATCTCAGTGCCACCAAGTTAACCTTTGGTGGAACTAAGATTCTACCACAACTTTCTGACCTTCTTGTTGGAGCCACTGAGAAAACCATAGATGGCACTAACTCGTCAATGTAGTAGTATCGATCCTTGTTTCAGTGGTATGTAAACAACCTGGTGATGAAGCCTTCTTTTCTGACATGTTGGTTGTACTGACATGATGTTGGTGGTACCAACTTTCTCCAATTTTTTCTTGATTTGCCTGAAACAAAGTGAACAATACTTTAGAAAATACTAAAAATATTATAATATCAAACCAAATGCATAAAAATAAGATAATACATGTGAGAACCCATTACACTAAATGAGATTACTCAAAACATAAAATACAATCAATCACTAATTAATCACATACCCAAAAAATATGGGTAATTAAAACTGATTTCAACATCAACACCCGCTCAAAAACATTTGCATAGGATCCCAACATCTTTATTATATCCATACTATGCCAAGAAATTGATACAAATTGGTCTATCTCCTTATCCACAACATATATACACTGGAGAACAATATTCGTATATGTCACACAAATAAGCATTAACATGCTGAAAAAATTATGATTGTTTGAAACACCATATACAAACTTTTCCAACCCAGACTTGAGAGTATAGGGACAACTCTAGGACACACTAGACATCTAATTGAATTTCTTAAAGATTCATTAATGTAGTTCCTCTTTACTTCTACGATTCTATTGTTGTCATTGTCGATTACCTAAAAAATGTGGCGAACCGCAAGGTTGAGACCCATGTCCCTGCAAGAGATATAACCTCCAACAACACTTATTGATTACAACATTTTAAATAGTAGATAACTAAGCGGTTGGAGTATTTAATAATCAATTGAACAGATTGAACAATTCAAGTATATTAAACAGATTAAGCAAATCATCTTTGCAACAAATATGATCATCAATGCATATATAGATAACAAATAAATCCATTTCTCTGGATAGATATCTACTCAAATATTATCAAATTGCATCTAATAACAATCATTATCATTAATGTGACTATGATCATATTCTTTTCTAACAGCACAAGCAACCTAGTAGCATAAGCATCCCTGACATCATGAATATGTCTAGTAACATAACATGGCTATCAATATTGGCATCTCAAATAAAGTGAACAGATCTATATCATAAGTAGAACTAACATCATAGCACAATTAACTGCATAGGCATGATTAGAAGTTTAAGCATTTATAATTACATAGGCATGGCTAGCAATATTAAACATAGCTAGAAGCATCATCTTAACCATCAGTGTCAATATATTTGACAACATAAACATGTTTACAACATGGGCATAACTACAACATAAGCATATCTATTATCTCTTATTGTACTATACATGATCTCAATGAAAAGAAGGCAAACAAGGGTTATCATCCAATATGAAGCATTGTGTATAACCCTAAGCAGATATGCTACATGGCTATCTTACATATTTTATTATGTCCTAAGGAAATTGAGGAAAACACTCAATATCCAACTGACCACTGCTAAGTCGAAATCAGTGCCATACAAGATCAAGGAAGAGCTAGACTCCTAAGATCTTCTCCACCCCCGATCAGTACAAGTCCGCCACATTGATACATAAGGTCAAGCTGCTAACAGCCTAGTACGTCCTTGGTACAAGTCATGGCACTAGTGAAAGGAGGTGGGTACGCATACCCTACCATCCGAGGTACAACCATAGTTGTCCTCCAATCTCGTCACATATATAATCATCGAGACACAACCGCAATTGTTCTGAAACTGAGGGCTAGGTATGACCGCAATCATCCTCCCTAAACACTTGAATTCAGGATGACAAGAACCCTACATATTCATCAGTATGCGCTACAAGTTTCCCTTAGGAATACTCGTTTCACCATCTGGCAAGTTCTGACACTCAGATGGATCTATGGCACAGGGCACTACATGATTAGAGTTTCACATGATTAGTTATGCCAATTGGGTGAATTAAGGCTGTATCAAACAAGTGGACATACAAACCCTAATTCACTTCTAACAAGCATATAAATATCACAACTTCAAAAGATATAAAACGTGTGAAACATAATTTCTCATCTCATCATCACATGGTACTATTCACTTGTCATTCATGAGGCTACACCATTCATCATGCTATCACAAGATATAAATCCTTTTCACAATATCATAGGGTATCAACCCTATCAACACAAGAGGATCACACCTCATTCAGGGCTCAACCATGCCCAAAGGTCATCAAGACCATCATACTATTCCTTGCAAGATCATCATTATCATTCCATGCCTTATAGCATGGCTCAACAACATCACTTACATATAATACACCAGATCAGCACAATATTGTATTAATGAGTTAGGAGATATTCATAAAAAAATCATAGTAGGGTTATAATAGCATTAAGAACATTCCTTTATTACATCAACATGCAAGGAATCTAGATATGATTAACCCTCATCATATTCATAATTCACATGTTTAGCATAAGAAAGTATCAACCATATGGCTATGATAACCACCAATTAACATATTAAGGTTATGATCATATTAAGGAGGTTATTTCACCATCATTCCATCATATAAGAATGTTAAACATGAATACTCATCTTTATCTATTTGCATTAGAGTTAGGTTCAACATGATAAATTATATTAATGTTACTAATTAGGACTTATACCCAAACCCTAACTCACGACATCCCCATTGGATCATAGATGCATAAGGTGAAGCATCACCATCACATTCCGTACCATTCTCAAGTATGAATCCACACATAAATCAAGGTGCAACCATCAGGTTATAGCATACTAGGGTTTCAACAATAGTAACAGAGTATTTCATGATTGTATTAGTCATTCAAGGACTATTCATACCCAATTACCATCATTTATATATTAAAGCTAGGTATAACAAGCTATACCTCATTAGGGTTACATATTAACACAATATGATTATCACCCCTTCTATTAATATGAGTGAATAGGTGAGACTACCTTATTAAGGGTAACCCTCCATTTGTTCCATCATCATTCAACCAATATCACCATACCACAATGTCACCCAGAATCATTTGATGTTTAAAAGGTAACACCATTGTTTGTTTACATAAGTAAACACCTTGGATAAACCACCTATGAAGTCCGTGATTTGTGCTCTAGAAAGAGTCACCATCTAACCCTAGACATCCCTTTATTATCAACACAAAAAGTTCCGTTGTGAGTAAGGTAAAACCCACAATCGACTGTTTAGTTAAAACAAGCCATCCATTGTCAACAAATAAGCTCCTTAAGTTGATCATATAAAGGAAACTATGAGAACTCGTTACTCTAAATGAGATTACTCAAAACATAAAACCCAATCAATCACCAATTAACCACATACCCAAAAATATGGGTAAATTAAAACTGATTTCAACGTCAACACCCGCTCAGAAACATTTGCATAAGAGCCCAACATCTTTCTTATATCCATACTATGCCAAGAATTTGATATAAATTATTATATAGCCTTAGCCACAACATATATACATAGGAGAACAATATTTTTATATACCACACAACAAACATTAACATGCTAACAAAATTTCGATTCGTTTGAAACATCATATACAATTTTTTTCTCACCCAGTCCTGAGAGTACAGGGAAGACTCTAGGACACACTAGACATCTAATCAAATTTATCAAAGATTCATTACTATAGCTCCTCTTTGTTGCCACATGTTTGTTTTTATCACTTCTGATTACCTAAAAAAATGTGGCGAACCACAAGGGTGAGACCCATGTCCCAGCAAGAGATATAACCTCCAACAACACTTATTGATTACAACATTTTAGGTAATGAGACAGTTTAAGTAGTTTAATCATATGCAAAAAATAGGCTCAGCAACACTGATGATTAACAAAATACATAAAGGAGCTGATAACAATTATCATCATCAAGTTGAATATCATCATTTTCCTTATTAACCGTATAACAGATTCAATAGCATATGTATAACTACCATAAGCAAGTCTAGTAGCATATTATCTTTATTAACATGAATAAGTCTAGCATCATAAGCCTATCTAACAACATTAACATGTCTAATAGTTTGAACATATCAATATCATAAGAAGATCTATCAACATAAGCACAAGTATTTGCATAAGCATGATTAGCAGTATAGGCATTTCTATTTATAGAGGCATGGCTAGCATGCTCAACATAACTAACAACATGATATAGCTAGAATCCTAATTATAATCAGCAGTAGAAGTATAGATATCAACATAAGCATGACTACTGTATGTACACATTTACAATCGTATGCATATCCACAACATAGGTATAATTACTATCTCTTAATTGCACTAAGTATCATCTTTATGTAAAGAGAACAAACAAGGTTTATCATCCAATGTGAAGTGTCGTGTATAACCCTATGCTATAGGGCTGTATTACATCTTTTATTATGCCCTGAGGAATTTGAGGATACCACTCAAAATCCAACTGACCACTGCTCAGTCAAAATCAGTGCCATACAAGATCTAGGAAGAGCCAGACTCCTAAGATCTTCTTCTCCCCTGATTAGGGTTGTAAATGGGTACGGGTAGACCCGCGGACCCGCAAATCTGGACCCTTAAAAAATCCATCACGGGTCTATTTTTTTATACCCGCATACCCTTGGACCCGTATATCCTTGGACCCGCATATAAGCGGGTCCAATAATGGGTATGCTTGGAACCGGACCCGCTAGACCCGTGTACCCGCTATACATAAGTAACTACTTAAATAATATGTTATATATATCATACTTTACTAATCTAACTAATATAATTCTTGAGATTATATCCTACTCTAACCACAATAAGGTGATGACTAGTCATATAATTAATAATTAAGTATTCTAGTTACAATAATGAACATCATATGTAAACTTAAAATCAAAATGTCTACTAATTTACATTACTTTCTGCATAAGTTAAATGTTATGATCATGACTACAAATATATAAACAATTACTCAATTAACGTTAATGTATGAAATATAGCATTGTTTAGTATAACTACTACATGTTAATATACTATACAATAACAATATCTTTTTCTATTAAATATATATAACATAGTCATTTCTCTTACATAAACAATATGATGTTTTATAGAACCGCTTACCCTCATACCCGCTATTATTACGGGTATGGGTATGGTGCGGGTCCATGTTTTGTATTATGAGGGTCTAGAACCGGAATCGGACCCGTGAAATTAGATGGGTATGGGTATGGGTATGTCCAGACCCGCACCGTTTACACCCCTACCCCCGATCAGTACGGGTCTGCCACAACGACACATAAGGTCAAGCTACTAATGGCCTAGTCCGTCCTTGGTATAGGTCATGAAACTAGTGAAAGAAGGTGGGTACGCATACCCTACCATCTAAGGTACAATCATAGTTGTCCTCCAATCTTGTCACATATATAATCACCGAGACACGACCGCAACCATTCTCAATCACATCAAATGTATGAGGCATGACCATAGCCAACCTCCACAATCTGCATTGTGGATGACAAGGATATATCCTCAACTTGCCACCCACACATACTCAATAGTATGCACTCTGAGTTTCCCTTACGAATACTCATTTCACCATCTAGAAAATTCTGACACTCAGATGGATCCATGGCATAGGGAACTACATGATTAGAGTTTCACTTGATTAGTTATGCCAATTGGGTGAATTAAGGCTACATCAAACAAGTGGACATATAAACCCTAATTAACTTCTAACAAGAACATAAATATCACAACTTCAAAAGATATAAAACGTGTGAAACATAATTTCTCATCTCATCATCACATGGTACTATTCACTTTCCATTCATGAGACCACACTAGTCATCATACTATAACAAGATATAAATTCTTTTCACTATATCATAGGGTATCAACCCTTATCAACACATGAGGATTACACCTCATTCAGGGATCAACCATGTCCAAAGGTCATTAAGACCATCATACTATCACAAGATATAAATCCTTTTTACAATATCACATGGTATCAACCCTTATCAATACAAGAGGATTACACCTCATTCAGGGCTTAACCATGCCCAAAGGTCATTAAGACCATCATACTATTCCCTGCAAGATCATCATTATCTTTGCATGTCTTATAATAAGGCTCAACAAAACCACTTACATATAATACACTGGATCAACACAATATTGCATTAATGAGCTAGGAGATATTCATAAACAATCATAGAAGGGTTATATTAACGTTAAGAACATTCCTTTATTACATCAACATGCAAGGAATCTAGATATGATTAACCCTCATCATATTCATTATGCACATGTTTAGCATAAGAAAGTATCAACCATGCGGCTATGATGACCACCAATTAACATATTAAGGTTATGATCATATTAAGGAGGTTATTCCACCATCATTCCATCATATACGAATGTTAAACATGAATACTCATCTTTATCTGTTTGCATTAGAGTTAGGTTCAACATGATAAATTATATCAATGTTATTAATCAGCACTTATACCCAAGCCCTAACTCACGGCATCCCCATTGGATCATGGATGCATAAGGTGAAGCATCACCATCACATTCCATATTATTCTCAAGTATGAACCCACACATAAATTAAGATGTAAGCATCGGGTTATAGCATACTAGGGTTTCAAAAACAATAAGAGAGTGCCCCATGATTGCATTAGTCATTTAGGGACTATTCTTACCCAATTACCATCATTTAGTTATATTAAAGCTAGGTATAACAAGCTATACCTCATTAGGGTTACATATCCACACAATATGGTTATCATCCCTTCTATTCATATGAGTGAATAGATAAGACTGACTTTTTAAGGATAACCCTCCATTTGTTCCATCATCATTCAACCCATATCACCATACCACAATGTCACCTAGAACCATTGGATGTTTAAAAGGTAAGACCATTGGTTGTTTACATAAGTAAACACCTTGGATAAACCACCTATGAAGTCTTTGATTTGTTCTCTAGAAAGAATAACCATCTAACCCTAGACATCCCTTGATCAACAACACAAAAAGTTCCATTAAGAGTAGGGTAAAACCCACAATTGACTGTTCATTTAAAACAAGCCATCCATTGTCAACAAGTAAGCTCCTTAAGTTGATCATAAAAAAGAAACCATCTAAATCACATTATTAGGACCAACATATTACATTAGCCATCATTCCACTTTATTGGAGGAATAAATAGTATATCTTGACTGTTGGGTCAAGTTCATATGTTAAAACCATCAATTATAGTATAGGTCCGACCATTGCATCAAGTGACCCAAGAAACCATTGGTCTAAGGCTTAATTGATGCTACAAATACAATGCTAAACTCAACATAGGTTGTAGAGACCTGATCCACCATCATTAGTGACCATTAAATCACCATATGTTATTAGATCAACACTATATTCATTAATCAGCATCAAATATTAAGCTAATGTCATCATTGATTGATAACATCAGTAGGGTACTTAATGGTTGATCATTAAACTTCTAATTGATCCAAAACCTGACCTAAGGGGGTGACCATAGGTTGTCACCATAATCTGACACCTTTGATCTCGACCATCAGTTGTCATGAAGACAACACCATAGGGTTGTTGCAATGGTATCATCATTGGGTCATGGGTTTATAGAAGAAATCAGCTTTAAACCCTAAAATTGACCATTGGTTGATAGGTTCTTAGCACCTTAGGTTGTCAAACCAGCCTGATAAAAGACATATTATACCTTAGGAGTAACGTATACATGATCACAGGTTCATCTAGAACTAAAATCAAAATAGGGAACATTATAAAAATCAAAATCCAAGTCAAGCATAGCTTTTTAGTGCATGGATCATCATTTTCAAGCAAGAACATGAGCTAGCAAGCTTATGGTAAGAACTAAACGTGGAGCAAGTTATAAAACTTGCCTCTAATGAGAAGATGAAATCCCAAATAGAAGAAAACTTGAGAAGGTAGGGTAGGAAATCCAATCATAAGTTGTAAACTCGTCCATCTAGCTACTTTCTTCATCAAATGAGCAAACCCTATTCATAAGGAGCAAGAAAGGTAGGGTTTTAGAGCTTTAGAGAAATTTCTACCATGGAACAACAAGGTTACGACCTGGATAAAGGTAGGAGGAAGGATAACAAAGAAATAAATGGATGAAAGAAGGAGATTCTTACTCTTTTAGGTCAAGATCACTAGAAGGAAGCTTTTTAAACCCTAAAAGGAAGTCAATTGCAACCCTAGATCCTTTTTGCAAGAAGGTCCCCACTTTCTTCTTCCTTGGATAGGAAAATTCACAGTAGCACAGAGAGAGAACGAGGTTGGGAGAAGGTGGGAAGTGGTGGAGAGTAAATTTCTCATTTTGGTGCTTAGGGATAAGTATATGAAACTTTAAGATAAAGAAAAAGAAAAAGATGAAGTTTTAGTATCTTTCCAAGTGTCCATAGCCTTAACCTATAAAGAATATACAAGAAAACACACAAGAAGCTCCCCCACCATCCATAGAGACATGCTTATCCCTCATTTCTTGAATTTTGCAGCAAAACAAATAACTCATTGGTTGATAGCTACTAAAGGTATCTCATCCATGAAGGGGTAAACCCTACAATACACTTGGAGAAAACACCTTCAAACCAAGGTTTAAATAGGTTCCCCATGTCTCAAAAAGCTCAAGAATGATGATACTATATCCAAGGAACATAATGCAAGTGATAAATTGCAAAGAAAACCTCTCAATTGGTTAAATTGTAGAAAAGTCCAAAATGTGCATAAAATTGCATAACTTGCTCAACCAGTGTCCAAATTGGACCAAATTTGAAACTTAAGCTTATCTTATGATTTCAAAGAATATCACAAGGTTATATTAGGGTTATAAGCATTAAATTATGGTAATTAAGCTTATTCAACTCATTAAGCAAGTTAGGGGCCTTATAGAAACCATCTAAATCACATTATTATGACCAAAATATTACATTATCCATCATTCCACTTTATTGGAGGAATAAAATTCAATCTTTACCATTGGGTCAAGTTCATATGTTAAAACAATCAATTACAGTATAGGTCTGACCATTGCATCAAGTGACCCAAGAAACAATTGGTCTAAGGCTTAATTGATGCTACAAATACAATGCTAAACTCAACATAGGTTGCAGAGACCCGATCCACCATCATTAGTGACCATTAAGTCACCTTAGGTTGTTAGATCAACACTATATTCATTAATCAACATCAAATATTAACCTAATGTCATCATTGATTGATAACATCAGTAGGGTACATAATGGTTGATCATTAAACTTCTAAATTGATCCAAAACCTGACCTAAGGGATGACCATAGGTTGTCACCATCATCTGAAACCTTTGATCCCGAACATAAGTTATCATGAAGACAACTGTGGCAACACATCCCACTATCACACAGACAGTGAGGTGTTACGCAAAAACGTGCAGAAATCACCATAACCACATATTATCAAAACACGGGTTAATTAAAACCGATTGTGGAAAACTGATAAACTGAGAAACTATTACATTCCAGTCCACATCCTGCAAGAAAACAGGTTATATAAACATGTACAAGCCTTGAAACTTGTCCACAGCTTAAAGCAACAGTTGGCTTGTCATCATATGAGTTCATCACCTGTTTATACATACATATAGGCCCACATCCGGCCAGCAGCAGGATATACAAAACATAATCAGCTATACATCATGAAACAATGTCAAAACACCGCCAAGGACCTGAGAGTACAGGGATGACTCTAGACTCTACTACAAAACATCCAAAACAGCGACATATCCATCGCTTGCCTCCTACTGTTCTTCTTGCTGCTCGGACACAACTCCGCGACCACCACCACGTCTAGCTCGACCACCTGAAAACCAACAGAGTGAGACAATTGAACATTGTCCCAGCGAGAAACATAACTCCCCACCGAAACTACAAAACCTCAGAGATATATATATAGCAGCTAACTGATAGGAAGTATAACAAGAGTAGTTAAATAAAGTAAAGTTGTTCATACTAAGCAAGCTTACTAGGAGTATAAGCATTTCTTTGTGGAGCATGATTAATCAAGATATATAAGTCCTACTTCATATGAGGAACGTATAAGCAACTGCAAGATATGACAAGATTAATCTACACAAACAAGGCCTCAACCAATGTTTTGTGTTTGTCCTAAGCAGTAGGACTATTCAGCTGAATTATGTATTATTATTATTATGCCCTGAGAAAGTGAGCCGTACCGCTCAGATCCAACCTTCAGTTGCGAAACCCAAGCCGGTGCCGTACAAGGTCAATGGAAGAGCCAGACTCCACGACCTTCTCTGCCTCATGGTCAGTGCATGAGTACAACACAAGCAGGACCGCAGTCTCATGCTGAAGTGGTCTTAGCCACAGGGTCAGGCTACCCTCTGCCTAGCCCCCCTCGGTATAGGTCACGGCACTAGTGAAACTGAGCCACGGGCCTGTTCACCATGCTATGAGCCATGAACGTGTTCATGCTCCTTATATCCCATATCCTGAGCCATGGGCCTATTCACCATGCTCCTCATCACAATTGGGCTACGGGCCTGAATCCGCACCCTGGAGTCTACAACCGAAGTTGCACTCTTACCTCCTCACTTTAGGCTAGGAGAAACCTCGCATATTCAACAATATGCGCTCCGGGTTAACCCGCAGGAAAACCCATTTCACCATCACCAATTCCTGATGATGATGGATCTATGGCCAGGGCAACTACATGATATATTTCACTGTGATTAATTAGTATCTTTTATATGGATTGCAAGATTCAACTAAGTTGTATAACATGCAATAGTAATAAAGGTAAACAATATCAAACATTGTATTCTTACTACAATTCACATCAAGTTAATCCATCACAAGGATCCAACAGTACATGTTATCACTTGGCCTCTTGCCAATCATCCAGATCCATTGCAATGACCATCACATACCATGGGACTTCAATCCCTCATCACATAGTGCCACTACCTCTCAAGGCTTACATCATCATCATACAGATCATTTTAATATCAAGAGTAACAATCACAACATGGTTACTCAACATATACAAATGCCTCATAGTCCTTTTTATTGACTATGCATCACCTGCATGGTTAGCACTATTCAATAATCATCATGAATAACTTAGAAACTCATATCAACAATCATAGGGTGACATTAAGGATTAAATGCTTTATCAACACAAAGTGACATTAGTGATTATATCCTTTTCTAATCATGCCTCATCTTATGATCACATGTATAAGGCACATCATTAAACAACTAATTATGTGCTTATCTTCATCTCAGTATAAAGCAGATAACCAAGGTGATCACTTCATGCATATAATCATGTTAGATACAAAGGACTAACGTTACCAGCACCATTATCATTATCATCACCCTTATATAAACAAGGAGTTACCATTGTTTTAAGCGAGAACATATACAACAATCAGCTTTCCAAGATACGTGTAACCCTTACTAGAACACCAAGGACCCTCACTAAAACTATATCGGACAAGGCTCACCCTCACCATAGGTCGTATCGGGCAACCTTCCCTCACTCAAAGCTCATCATCTAACGGCCAGCACATGATGTTGCGTTGCCACCAAGGCAACCAGTGTGCAGCAGTGCAACGCTGCGTCATGAGAGGGATATTGCGTGGGGTGTCAGGCACTCCCTTATCAGGCAACGCCCGTCACAACTCATGGTGTCATCGGCCGGTACAAAGACATGTGACGCTCGTCACAGCAGCAAGGAAAACAGCCCATCACAAACATAGACTATCAGCCAATATCAGATCACCAAAGCATCATTCAAGGTGGGTAGCTCAACCATGCATCGTGCAACCTACTGGACCAAGACCTAACGGCCGTCACAGGACCAGACCCCAACGCCCCATCGATCAAGGAATAGCAGCATAAGGCAAACATCTGACTAAGGTGTACCGGGCATGTCATCTCAGCATGGTGTGACGCCCGTCACACAACACCCATCAGGTGTCGACCAAGACTCAGGATCAAGGGGACTGTCGGACATCACCTCCCCACTCTCCTAACAACCCAAGGTACCATACACTAGGCCATCTTCTTCCTCAAACACAAAGGAACCTGAAACCCTAGGAAGATGGCTCACCTCAATCAACTAAGAAAGAGGGGTCTTGCACATCAACCATCACTAAACGTCCACAAGGGAAAACCCTAGGAAGAGTCACCACCATATCCAAGCTCACCCTTCTAGCCCATGGTGAGAGGAGAGTGTTGCTTAAGCAACTAGAACGCAAGCTCACCTCAATCGGTTAAGGGAAAGAGGGGTGTTGCTCATGATACTAGAAGCTCAAACTCACTCCTCTAGACCAAGGGGAGAAAGGAGTATTGCTCCAAAAGAAACCCTAGATCATAAGTTTCAACCAACATGGAAGCTAAGCAAGAAACTAGTTACTAACATGCATATAAACAAGATTATAGCAAGAGATAGTGTAGCTAGGGTTAGAAGTTATGTAACCCGCCTTAAGCAAGCTCCAAGCTCCACCAAGCAAGGAAGAAGAAGACTTCAAAGCTATCAGCCACCAAGCTGCTCCTCCAGGGGGGGGGTATCGGCCACCACTTGCCAAAGAGAGGGTTGTGTCATGCAACAAGGTGGAGAGGAACCAAAGGAACTCTTAGCTAAGGAAAGGAACTGCCTATATAGAAGGAAAGGGAGGAGAAAACAAGGTGGAACTAATCAAGGTGTCGCCTACCTAGGGACACTTGTCCTAGTGCATGAGCCACCACTCTAGCAAGCTCCATACACATGTCCAAGATATGTACCAAGTGTCCACTAGTGGTGACACAAACGAGGTCAAGGCTAGGTCAAGCATCATGGGCGACACAACAACTAGCACCTTGGGTGACACACCTCTTGCCATGGGCGACACACACACACCTTGTCCGATACACTCACCTCTTGGGCAATACACACTACTCTTGGCCGATACAAGGCTCTACCAAGGCAAAGCAAGGCACCACAAGGCCCAAACAAGATCAACCACGCCCAAAAGAACTCAAGCAACGAGCCCAGGCCTTCCTCTCTTCACAAGAGGAAGAAAAGAGAGAGAGAGGAATACCTCACAAGGTGGCAAACTTGCCCACAAAACCCTAGACTTGGGTTATTTGCAAGTAGCCCCTCCAACTCTCAACAAAGCACAACCAGACCCTAATCACCACTAAAGGTGATTAGCAAGCACCAAAGCATCAAGGTTAAGCAAAACAAATAGGGTAAACCGTAAACGAAGGTCAGGGTCCTTACAAAAACACCATAGGGTTGTTGAAATGGTACCATCATCGGGTCATGGGTTTATAGAAGAACTCAACTTTAAACCCTAAAATTGGCCATTGGTTGATAGGTGCTTAGCACAATAGGTTGTCAAATCAACATGATCCAAGTCATATTATACCTTAGGAATAATGTACACATGATCACAGGTTCATCTAGATCTGAAATCGGAATAGGGAACATTATAAAAATCAAAATCCAAGTCAAGCACAACTTTTTAGTGCATGGATCATCATTTTCAAGCAAGAACATGAGCTAGCAAGCTTATGGTAAGCAATAAACGTGGAGAAAGTTATAAAACTTGGCTCTAATTCGATTATGACATCCCAAACAGAAGAAAACTTGAGCAGGTAGGGTAGGAAATCCAATCATAAGTTGTAAACTCATCCATCTAGCACCTTTCTTCATCAAATGAGCAAACCCTAAGCATAAGGAGCAAGAAAGGTAGAGTTATAGAGCTATAGAGCAATTTCTACCATGAAACAACAAGGTTCCAACCTGGAGGAAGGTAGGAGGAAGGATAAAAAAGAAATAAACAGAGGAAATAAGGGGATTCTTACTCCTTTAGGTCAAGATCAATAGAAGGAAGTCAATTGCAACCCTAGATTATTTTTCCAAGAAGGTCCCCTCTTTCTTCTTCCTTGGATAGGAAATTCATAGTATCATAGAGGGAGGATGAGGTTTGTAGAAGGAGGGAAGTGGTGGAGAGAAAATGGCTTATTTTGGTGCTTAGAGATAAGTATATGAAACTTTAAGATAAAGAAAAAGAAAAGGTTGAAGTTCTAGTATCTTTCCAAGTGTCCATGGCCTTAAACTATTAAGAATATACAAGAACACACACAAGAATCTCCCCCATCATCCATAGAGACATGCTTATACCTAGTTTCTTGATTTTCCAAGAAAAACAAATAATTCATTAGTTGACAACGACTAAAGGTAGCTCATCCATGAAGGGGTAAACCCTAAAATACCCTTGGAGAAAACACCTTCAAACTAGGTTTGAATAGGCGCCCCATGGTTCAAAAAGATTAATAATGATGAGATAATATTCAAGGAACATAATTAAAGTGATAAATTGCAAAGAAATCCACTCAATTGGGTAAATTACATAAAAGTCCAAAATGTGCATAAAATTGCATAACTTGCTCAAACAGTGTCCAAATTGGACCAAATTTAAAACTTAAGCTTGCCTTATGATTTCAAAGAATATCACAAGGTTATATTAGGGTTATAAGAATTAAATTGTGATAATTAATCTTATTCAACTCATTAAGCAAGTTTAGGGGCCTTACAATACGGATCTGCAAGAGCTATTTTAGTATATTTTTAGGCACATAAAACACATGAATATTGAAGAATTTCTTGTGAAAACATATCTAAATCAGCCTAAATTTTGGTAGTGAAATCATGTGCATCAAATTCCACTAAGTTTAAATGTTTTTCTTCCTCAAGAAACACTTCTTATGATTATTTTTAAACAATCAAAAGATATATATGTATGTGAACTTGGTCATTCTATCCATCATTGACTCAACAAAGCCAAACTGATTCTTTCAAACCATATAGCAAATAGTTACTATATTTGTGACTAGTTATGGAAAATTAAAACATCAAAATTAGATCGCTAAACACACAAGTAGGCTGAAGTAGAGAGATATCACGAAATGTCCTAAATATAGTAAGTGTGCCACAAAATCTCCTTAACCACATTGATCTGTTTAAAATGTCATCTAATTGGATGCAGTTCCTTTAATTTGATTGAAATAAGTGAATATATCTTTATTGGTGGCCTACTGATGAGTATATTAATATCCATTTTACATGATGTTTTACTTGCTTTTTTCGAGGCTATTGTGTTTCTATTTCTTAGTTTTTTATTTATATTCATTCAAATGCAATTATTTCCCCTTTTTCAAACTTTAATGAATTTTCATAAATATTTTGTGTAGAATTAGCCAAAGTTGCGTAACGACGCCTAGATGGATGATTGATCCCACATGATGCTACACCTCAACGGGAGAAAGGTCGAAAAACTTTCCTTTTGATCACATTCCAACTACCTAGTCAAGCAAGTGACTCTATAATTTGCCCCACTCGAGATGCTCTCCACCCGGAGTCTTCCAAATTATTATGTCGTGACACACACTCTCAATGTTCAATCCATTCCGGTTCACCCCATGTTGGTCTGCCAGATAACCAGATGTGAGGTCCAAATTGAGTAACCCACGTGAGTCACCTGTTGGACAGAGTATGGGCCATGCAATCAGATGCCTTCGACCATAAGCATTCACCTTTAGGGTTTCGGAGGCAAGGAATGCATCTATAAAAGGGAGCCCTTATCATCCATCAAAGGGGTCTCTGATCAGTGATTACAAACCACATTGTGCAGCACAAACCCTAGGAGGAGCGAGGAGGTGACGGTTTTAGAGGAGAGATCGGTCTTCCTGCACCAGGCATCATGGCCGTCTCCATCGTTCCTTCTATCTCTTTGTTGTTGTCCCTCACTGTGAGCGAGTAGACACCTTATGTTGAGGCATGGGGACTAGCCCCAATCACCTGTATTTTATCTTACCTTGTATCAAAACTCGACAATATAGTTGCTAAATATAGTCTCATTCTACTCAATGCCTTGATTTGCAAATTGACAACTTGTTTCACATATATGCTATAATCATGGAGGTGTAGGTTGTTGTGAGTGTGATTCGAACACCAGAATGATCTTATTATCCCCCTAAGATGTCAGCAAGGATTAGTGAGGTGATTGGACTTCGATCTGCTACGTGCCAAGGATGGTAGGTCGTAAGTAAGGGAGTTCAATTAGTATAGACATGGAACTTTGATGTCAAGGATGGTTGGTTCCAAGGGAGTTTATACTAGGTGACGACCTGTATCCCATGAGGGTGCAATAGCTAAGCCTGGATTTAGTAATGATTGTTGGAGAGTTAGATCTTGTTAGGATAAATACGTAGACCCAGGTAGCGAAACCACATGCCCTGATGCTCTTTATTATATGTTATTTACTTCCTTAATCTTGTTTTTTAGCAACAACTTAATTTAATCAATCTTTCAACTACTCGATGATAAATATTACTTTTAATACTTCTGAATCTATAAAACTACTTTAAAATGTTGTCCTTTGGGTTTGATCCTTAAGTATGCTGTTGGATGGGAGGGCTCTAGAGAGGGGTGAATAGAGCTTCAAAACTTGCTTAAAAATAGTTAGACCTTCAATTTACTTCAACTAGGCATAATTGCAAGTAGTCAATTTGATAGCAATCTAAGCATGCATAGCAAGGATGAGAGAAATTGAAGCAACCAATTGAACAAACTATTTAAGAGTGATTCCACTCTCCAAACTAGAAGAGAAATAGTTCACTACCTAGAGAGGTCAAGCTCTAGGATTTATTAACCATGTCTACTCTTTATATTCACTTATAAGAGTTACAATATATGACCTTCCCTTTTGGGGACAAGAATACCTAACTACCCTTTGAGGTCAAGGGATCCAACAACCTTACAAACAAGGTATTACCTATTTAAGAACTAGTATTCTACCTTACCAAGGTCTTACCCACTCTTGCAAGTATTTGGATGACCAAGGAGATCCCCTTCTTGCATTGAGTCTTTTCGTTGAAGGATTTACCCACTCATCTCCTTGGATCATCTGCCTTGTCCTCCTCCTTCACTCAAAGAAGCTTTATGCACCTTCTTCTATAGCTTGAAGAAGCTTATACCTTCTCCTTCACTTGGAGAAGCTTTCACCAAAAAGAATTTTGAGAAAGGGGTTGGGAAAGGATAAGCTTGAGAGCTTTACAAGCATACAATGAGGTATCCCTCTCACAAAAATCCTATCTCACTCATAATGATGAACTTAAGTGTAAATTAGAGAGAGAAAGGGGCTCAAGTGTACTAACTATAACAAGGAGCTTGAATAGCATGAAGGAGAAACCTTGGAATGGACTCCAAGAGGTCCTATGTATAACTAAGGGTGTCTACTAGAGTGTGGGAACACTTATCAACATTTTCTAGTCATTTGGAGGGTTGCAACGGATATAATTTTGAGTTTTACAATAGTGCAACAGTTAGATTCACTTTTTCTACATTTTCTGTACAGTGCATTCGATCAAGTTTCAATAAAGATAACTCGACCAATCATACTATGCTACAAAGCCAATTTAAACCAACAGTCGAGTTTGTCTAGGTTGAAACTCGACCAATCCACTTAAATCAGTTATGGTATATAGAGGGATCGATGAGTTTTGTTTATGTGAAACTCGACCAATCAAAGTCATTCTCAAAATCCATTAAGGAGTTGTAAGGACCTTGACCCGCGTTTTGGGCTAACCCTATTTGTTTTGCTTAAGTGAGTTTCTTAGATCCTTGCTCTAATTATCTAATATGTAATTAGGGCATGTTCGATGTTTGTGCTCCTTGTTTGAGCCTTGTTGCTTGATGTTTGTGTTTTGTGGTGAGGTTTTGGTGCAACTTGCAATTTACTCAGAGTAGGGGTTGATGTGCAAGTTTTCCACCTCTAGAGTGTTCCTTCTCTCTCTTAACATCATCTAGAGGAGAGATAAAGTGTTGGGAACCTTGTTTTGGCCTTGGTTGAGTGATGACATCCTTGGTGATGCATGTTTTGGGCACATGTTTGAAGTGTGCTTTGCTCTTTGAAGTGTTGTCTCAGGCATGAGAGCCTTAGTGAGACCCTGTATTGGTTTGAGGTTGCCTTGAGAAGGCTTGGTATCAATTAAGGGTGTCTTGAGGGACATCCTATCAATTTGTGGCACCTTGAGGATCACCATATCAGGTTGTAGTGACTCTAGAGGAGTGCCATATCGGCTTGTGACCTAGGGTTTCATCCCTATCGGTTTGGATGGGTGTGTCGACCTTGACCTTCCTTAGTGGCCAAGTTGAGGAGAATTAGGTTCTATCACCTTGTGGCATGGTGTGGCATGTGTCCCTTCTATTTGGACAAGTGTCTTCTAGAGTACTAAGCCAGTGACACCTTCCCCTTGCTCTCTCTCTCTCACATCGGCCATGTATATAAATCTCTTCCTTCTCATGAAAGTGAACCCTTTTAGCAATCCTTGCTTGCTATCCTTTGTGGTCAACCTTGAGCTTGAAAAACCCTCTTCCTTAGAGCTTCGTGGGCCATCTAGAAGCTTGTGGGGCCCTCTTTCATCTTCTTCCTTGGTAATCCATGGTTTTCTAGCCTTCCTTCTCTTCTTTTTTCTTTTTCTCAGACATGGACCTTGACACCTTCTTTTCTCTCTTTTACTTTCTTAACCATGGTCCTATCTTCCTTCTTGGAAGTGTGGTAGATATCAAGCTAGGAGGATCGTCTTCTACCTTGAGTTTGGGAAGCTTGGAGATTGACCTTGGAGCTCAAATCTTGGTGGTTGTTCTAGAGGTGGGTTATATAACTCTAACCCTACTTTGTTATTATCACTTTTCTACTTGTTATCTTGATCGTTGCTCTTAGATTGACTTTGCTTGCATCATAGTAGCTTTTCTTGGTAGGTTTTCATTCTGTTTTGAGAATAGAACTATGTTAAGTTGCTACCATGAGACACACCTTTCTTTTCCTTGATAGTATCATCATCTTGAGGTAGAAGATGACTAAATTGATATTTGTTGCTCTTTGCAAACTGATATGGTATGCTAACCGATATGGTTGCAACCTGACATGTGTTGTCTAGACTGATATGCTTCTTATGATGTGGCTTGTCATGATCTTGTGATGGTTAGTGAAGAAGAGTGTTGAATCTCCATGCTTCTAGTTGAGTGTGGAAACTGACATGGGTAGCCATAATTCGTTATGCATGTGTGATTTGACACCCCTTGTAACCCAATTCTCTTTAGCTAACACATCTTGATTAGAGGTGAGAAGCCTCTTCCTTGAGGTCCAACCGATACCACCAACCCTAATGGTTGATATCCTATGGAGGTCTATGTGGCTGATACACAATGGGGTACATAGGTCGATACCCTAGTTGAGTGGGTAGGTCGATACCCTAAAGGATGGTGATGCAGATACCCTAGTTGAGTGTGTAGTCTGATACCCTAGAGGACGGTGAGGCTGATACCCTAGATGAGTGGGTAGGCCGATACTCTAAGGGATGGTATAACAGATACACCTTCTCTTATACCTCTAAACTAATATCCTTTGTTGTGCCTTGGCTGACACATTCTCATTTAGGTGTTGTGCCTGATACAAGTAATGATAAACCGATACCATATCTTAGTGTGGTGGTTGATACACTACTTTAGTGTGGTGGATGATACCCTAACCCTAACTGATACCCTTGTGTGGTGTAGTGATGCATATTTTGATGTTAGGGTTGCATGGTGTGATGTAATACCCTATGATGATGGTTGGGACATACCATGTTGATGTTGGTGTTTCATGGTGATGATGTGATATCCTATGGAGAAATTGTACACATGATGTGATGGTTATGTTTCTAAACCACATAACATGTATTATTATAATAATGAGAAATTTTCTTCTATGTCTGATAATGTGCCTCATAATGATGAAGGAAGTGATGATCTAAAAATAGTTGATGATCCAACCTTACAAACCCTAATCGGGTAAAGTGAAACCCTAATTGTTATGATGTGAAATGCATGATGTGAATGTATAGCATGAATTCTATCATATAATGATGCTTTTCCTTCTTGTTGTTAGTTTCTAACCATGCAGGTGATATTGATTGATGTGCATAGCCAAGTATGAGCTATGGTGGTTATGATGTGATGGACATGTGGTCCTTATAATGGACATTAGTCCTTGTGATGGACAAGTGGTCCTTATGATGGACATTGGTCCTTGTGATGGACATGTGGTCCTTGTAATGGATGTGTGGTCGTTGTGATGGATATTGGTCCTTGAGATGGACATATAAGTGATAATGGGCATAAAGTGATGGTGTGATTCGATAAGTTCTAGAGATGAGTCATACCCTAATTATGTAGATCTTGTTTAGAAATTGTATATTGTAACTTGATTGATGCTTAAAGATGTTAAATTGATCTAATTAATCAAGTGAAATCAAATAGTGTAGTTGTTGTATGCCATAGATCCATTATAGTGTAAACTTTAGTGCTAGATGGTGAAACGAGTTTAACTCGGAGCACATATTTTTGAATATGTGGGGTACAAGTCGAGTAATTCCTTATATCCTTAATACATGATGTGTGAAACGGCCATGCGTGAGCCGATCTCTATGAGATATGGATGGCCATGTGTGAGCCACTCCTTTCGTTAGAACGGCCATGCGTGAGCCTATTCTTCTAGCACTATACCTCTCCAAGGTGGTCTAGTTACATTTATATATGTGGATGGCCAGGCGTGAGCCAATCCCTGATCTTGGCTATGTGCCAATGTTGTAGTTGACTGATATGTCTCTGCGGTGTTTTCTCTTGTGTTGAACAAGAGGTGTGGTGAGGTCATGGATTCT
This sequence comes from Alisma plantago-aquatica, assembly GCA_963693085.1. Classification (NCBI taxonomy): domain Eukaryota; kingdom Viridiplantae; phylum Streptophyta; class Magnoliopsida; order Alismatales; family Alismataceae; genus Alisma; species Alisma plantago-aquatica. The sequence continues at coordinate 749,294,176 of OY856413.1, forward strand.
AGCTCTTCCATTAGACCTTATATGGCACTGACTTCAACTATATACATATAGTGGTTGGTTGGATTTGGATGGTATGATTCAAATTCTCAGGGAATAATAAATATGTAATCAGTCATGTAGTATCATTGTGGGCTCTGATCTCCAAACCATGACATAAACACGATTAAAACTTAGCGGAAGCAAATCGGTAATCAGCGGAAGACAAAAATCACGGGAAACTAAAACTTTTCGAGATAAGAACTTGTATCCATAAAAACTCCTTTCATAAAGAGAGGTAACTGTTTACATCTCAGGATAATTACTTCTTGAGTAATTATATACATCAAGATACAAAATCTCAATATCACATAACACAAGACTCCAAGACCTGAGAGTACAGAGGACACATAGGACTGACTCTAACTACACCACATGGTAGGACAAATCTCCACCTGAGATTACTGCTGCCCCTGGTGCTGCTGCTGCTGAGACTGATCACCTGTAGGCTGGTTCCTTCGTCTCCGACGTCCACCTAAAAAGTTGAAATCTACGGGGTGAGACAATTATACATAATTGTCCCAGCGAGAGTTATAACTCTTCGCCAGAAGCTTTATTATAACATCAAAGAATATCTTAAACAGTAAAGCCTTCAAAGCATTCTATAGCAGTTGCAGTTATAACAAGATCTCTACAATTTAGGAGATATGGAGAATATCAACATTATTGCAATGTAACATAAACCAACTAACTTGGAGTCATCTCTAACAAGTTATACTACATGGTTGATTATATTTTACAAACAACATTATGCCCTGTGGAGATGAGGCTTACCACTCAAACTCCAACTGATCGCTGAGAAGCCGCATCAGTATCATACATAGGTCATTAAGAGAGCCGGATTCTCATGACCTTCACCTTCCTCAGTCAGTAAGAGGATCACTTGTAGGACATCTCGTGTCTCTACTATTATAGCTCACCAGGGTAAACTGGTCCTTCGCTATTCTAGAGTCACAGTGGCGTTCTGTACTCTCTTCGTCATCAGGAGGTTTCATATTTACCTACCACTGATACGGATATCTGTGCTGTCTTCGTCATCAGGAGGTTTCATGTTTACCTACCACTGATACGGTATGGAACTATAGTGAAGGATGGATGGATTACACATCTACATCACTTTCCTACACTAGGATGTAAGGTTCTACACATCCATGTACCCCACATACTCAAAAGTATGTGCTCCAGGAGTTCCCTAAGGAAAACCTGTTTCACCATCACTTAATTTCTGACAATGATGGATCTATGATCAGGGCTCTACATTATACTTGATTAGTTAGGTACATTCAGTATTCTTTAACAGCATACATTGTCCTTCAAACAATAACAATAGCATAGCAGCTATAAAAGAAGAATACTAAATGTAACAAGCCTAACTCATATCAATCATCATTTCTCATTATCCTCATCACAAGTCATCTCTAAGGCATGACCTTGATGGTATTCATGGCTCTCATAGCCCAGTATCAGCATAGGATGCCACTTGCAAGGCATCAGATTACATTACTTATTCATAAGGCTAACAACATGCCTTCAATGAATATAACATCAACATCCATACCTGGATATGATTACCTTCATATCAGAACATGCATGGTTAATACATCTGATAAAGGTAATACAACAATAAGGAATGTACTTCCTACTTTTGTCATAAGAGTTAAATCTTTAATTCTATTCAAATAGAGTTTATTGCTCAAAAGCATGTCATTACCCTTGAATTAGGTTTTACTATTCACATTACATGTCATCACCCTTGAATTAGGGTTTACTATTCACATCAAGGTGAATTAAACTCATAACATCATCATGTATGAGTAACATCTTCATTGATGCTCTTGGATTAGTTAAAGGTTCATCATTTATGATAATTAGGGTTTCTATGATCTCACACAGGTGGACCATACCCTAATTATGCTCACTTATGTGCATTGGAGATGCTTTACTTGAGTTTTCCACTTAAAAAGGGTACTTTCTCTCTCTAGAAGTACTTTCTCTCTCTAGAAGTACTTTCTCTCTCATCATAATGTTAGGTGATGTCAACATCACTCTAAAACAGGTTAGATTGAGTCATCATAGGCTAACATAGCCAAAAGCATCACCATTATGTGATTAGAGTTACTTTCTCTCTCTAGGGTACTTTCTCTTTCTAGAGTACTCTCTCTTTCATCATACTAATGGTTGATGATAACATTAGACTAGATCAAGTTGGATAGAATCATTATGACTAAAAACATCATTTCTCATGAAATTAGAGTTTGAATTGAGCAAGGTATAACTCAATTGACCCTTCAGGGGTAATTTGGTAATTCACCCCATTGATCATCATCATAGTCAAAAACCTTGGTCAAATAACCCCTTACTATCCTAGATTATCATTAGGGTTTGATTTGGGTAATATTGAACCATTTACATCATCAAATGATTGAATGTGGTCAACCTTGAGTCACATTGATTAATTCCAATCATTAATCATTAATTGAATTGAGATCGGTTGAAAGTGTTGACCGTTTGCCCACTTTGACCCTCCAAGACCGCGAGCCTCTTTCTAGCTCCAAGACCGCGAGCCCCCTTAGGCTTCAAGACCGTGAGCCTCTTCAAGGGTTCAAGACCGCGAAGCCTCCCATTGGTCCAAGTTAAAGTTGAGACCGCGAAGACCAATTTGAGTTGAGACCGCGAGGGTCGTGAAGACCGTTTGCCCTTCTTTGACCTCAGGACCGCGAGGCCCTTCGCGGTCTTGAGACCGTGAGCCTCCTATCGGTCTTGAGACCGTGAGCCCCCTCACGGTCTTGAGACCGCGAGCCCTCTCACGGTCTTGAGACCGCGAGGCTCTCATGGTCTCAGCCGCTTGGTCCTTCAACAAGGCTCAAAGGTGCAACCGATAATGTCAACCCATGTTGAAGCCCTCAAATGGTCAAATCTATGTTGACCACTTATGGATTTAGTCAATTAAGGTTATGCTTGATCACTTGGTCATTCAATTGACTCATAATAGTTAACCAATTATGGTTGAAATCGATTCAATTAGGGTCTATCAATGTTCACCCATCAACACTCAACAGTGTGCATCAACACAAGGTTGAACCCTTCAATTGAGCTCCAATTGGGCCCAAACTTGGCCCAAACGGTCTTGAGGTCATGTGGGTGGACCCCACATGGTATTGAGACCGTTTTCCCAAGATTTCATCAAAGTCTAAGGTGATTTGATAGGGGTTGAACCATGATTGAACCATAAAACAGAATTTTGATTAAATTGATAACTTATTTGCAATTGGGTCCTCAATTGGTCAAATTACTCAACCCTAGACCTTCAAACGGTCTTGGGTGATTGTCCTCTCGGTCTTGAGACCATTTGGATGAGTTCCAAACGGTCTTGAGACCGTTTGCCCATCCAAAATTTTGGATTCTAGTGCAAATTCATCAAGGTCTGACCCATTGAGTTGATGATCATGTCAATATTTAATTGCAATGTAATTTGGTGTAAAAGTACCTTCAATTGGTCAACAAATCTTGACCCCAGACCTCCAAACGGTCTTGGTTTTCGCGGTCTTGAGACCGTTTGGTGACCCCCAAACGGTCTTGAGACCGTTTAGGTCAATCAACCCTAAAAACCCTAATTAGGTCACCATAATTTCAATACTGATTTTATCTAGGGTTAGCCCTAGTATTCACCCTTCAACTCTTAGCCCGTTTGGAATTAGACCATAAAACTTGGTGAGTTGTTAATTAACATAATTTTGAACAGTAATCTCATACGGTCAACGCTTAGTCAACGACCTTACACGGTCTTGAGACCGTTTGCCCAAAAAGGCAATTTCAGACCGTTTGAGAATCAGCAATTAATTCATTTAAAGTTGTGACTTAAAAAGGTCATATCTCCCGATTCCTTTGGAGTTAGTCTCCCAAATTTTGAGGGTAATTATCCTATATAATTAGGAACAGATTCCTTATACGGTCCACGCTCGGTCAACGGGGCCAAACGGTCTTGAGACCGTTTGCCCTGTCGCGGTCTCGAGACCGTTTGCTCACCTCGCGGTCTTGAGTCCGAGAGAGCAAACTGTTAGGATCGTTTAAGGAAAAGAAAAGCGGTGGGTTTTTCTTGGAAATCACGCCTTCATCTTCTAGCTCAAGAACAGTACAGATATCCCACGGGTTTGCTTGCAAAATAGCAGGGAAAAGTAGGGAAATACTAAGAGCTATCATTAAAACGCATATAAAGATGCACATAGTAAAGCATAGGTTTAGAGTTATAAAACCCGCCTAAAGCTTTCTTCTTGAGCTCCAAGCTATAATGGCGTCCTTGAGTTCCCACAGGTTGGCCAAGGTGAAAACTCCAAGGAAGGATGAAAAGAGACGGCTAGAAAGATAGGGTTTCGAGAATTAGCCATGAAGCTGACCTTGAATTCGAATTCTAACCATGGAATTAGGCAAGAAGAGGGGTTTAAACCTACCTTGCACCCCTTGGTCGTCCTCCTTAGCTCCAAGGCAGTCCTTGATCGTCTTTGGTGAAATGAAACAGTAAGGGAACGAAGGGTGAGTTCCCTTGCAACTAAGGGAAGGAGAACTTATATACATGGGGTAGGATTTTCAACATTAGTTCATAAGTTTCCCTTAATTCCAACTAGGTCCCTCCTTCTTTACTTGATCGTCCCTTCCTCTTTATTCTAAGGACAAACCTTATCTTAAGTTATAGAAAAGAAGGCAAGGAAGAACAGTCTAATAATAAAGTTCATACTTAAAGGGATATTGCACATATACCCTGATTATTCAATCACAAAGCCTATTTCTTAACTTGATAACTCAATTGAGGTGAATTCCTCATCATTTATTCTCTAAATGATGGCAAAAGTCTAAAAAGATACATTAGATGACATTCTTTACAAATTGCATCCCATCATTTGGGTAAATTGCATTTTACCCCAAATTAGGGTTTCAAGCCCTGGGATTGCTTCCACAGCTGCACCTTGGTGCTCTAGCTTGGGAAATCCCTCAAACTTTGCCAAAGAGATTCTCATGATGTCTCAACATCAGATGAACATCTCAAAATGTGCAAAATTGCAAACTATCCCTTTTTAACTGGGTAAATTGCACATAAGTCCCTGTATATCAAAACAATGCTATAACTTTAAATAAAAAGGAGCAAATACTGAAATATACGTTTCTGAGAAACTTAATTACATGCTCAGAGTTAATCACAAAGATTTAATTACATATTTAGGCAAAACACCTAGGGTTGACTCATAACCCAGGTCAGGGATGTTACAATCATTGTATTGGATCAAATATGAAAACATTGGTTGGGGACTTTCTTGATCTTTATACAATGTTGTTGGTAGAAAATATACACGTTCTTCATATTCCTTTTTAATAATTAAGATGTTTCATAATTCATCAGTAGTTTCCCTTCCTATTGTTTATATTGCTGCTCAGTTTATCTTATCTATGATAATAATAAAGTTGGCGGAGAGTTATATCTCTCACTGGGAAGTGTTTCTCACCCCGTTGGTTAACAACCTTTTTAGGTGGATAAGTACGAGGAAGTAGAGATCGTGCAAGGCAGGTTGAGGAGCAGTATCTGATAAGGTTGGAAGTGTTGATGGTTTTCTTTGTTGATAGAGTCCTAGAATCGTCCATGTACACTCAGGTCTTTTGGAACATTTTGTAGGTGTTTTGTGAACATGTTATCTTTATGAGCCTTTGTATATCAGATATGATGGAATCATTTACATACATTCTGGAACAATGCTTTCATTACAGGTTGACAACATGCCTTATGAATTCTTTGAGGCATGAAAGTACTCATGTGTACAGGTTCTTGCTATATGGTTGTTTTATGAAAAATGTTTTATTTTTTAGTGTTTTCTGCTAATAAGTTGTTAATCTCTTTTCCGCAGTTTGTTTGGAGTTATCTTGTTTCATCGTGGTGTGGCATGAGCTTTAGATTTGCTGAGTCTACAGGGAAACAACACTAGGGTTTGTGTCTATTCTAGTATCCTCTAGTCTGTCTTATAGTCACTTCTACTTATGCAGAAGAAGAAGAAAAGATGAAAGATGTCTAGAGAACACGAATAACATGTTGTTGAGAGAAGTGTTATTGCACTAGACAATGGTGCAAAGAACCAGACACATGAAGATCGGGTGCCTGAAGTCCCCCAGTTTGACCCTTCCATGATAGAAAACCCTACCTTTCAATCACTTTTTGGGCAGTTTATGGCAACGATGACTCATATGGTGGATAGGATGCCTGCACCTTAGCCTAGTGCACCTATTCCCCTTATCAAATATTCAAGTAATGGGAAGACTTTTGAGCGACTTCATCATGTTGGGGCAGTAGAGTACAATGGAACGCTGACTGAGCTTGTGAAGGCCTTTAAGATCTTGTGTATCGATGAATAGGATAAGGTGAAGGATGTGGTGTACCTCCTGAGAGGGAGTGTTGGCCATTGGTGGACCATAGAGGAGGAGAAGAGACCTGGTGTGGTGGTTGGATGGGAAGAGTTTTGACGAGAGTTTGTTAGTCAGTACTTCCCATGAACATATCTGGATGAGAAGATCAGTCAGTTCGAGAGGATTCAATAAGGGTACAGGACGATCAATGAGTATGAGGCACAGTTTATGGAGTTGTTGAGGTTTTATCTTCACATGGATATGATGAAAGATGAGAGGATTCATTATTTTGAGAAGGGGTTGAATGTTGAGTTGTCTACCCCAGCTGCTACTTTGGAGAACCGAGAGAGGTTTGCTGCATTTCTGGAGTCTTTTCAAAGGATAGAATGATCTATGAAGGATAAGTGAGAGGAAAGTACCGAGAAGCAGTCTGCAAAGTTTCAAGGGCAGTCCTCAGGTGGCTTGAAGAAGCCAAGGTTTTCTGCACTGCCAGCATCACAGAGGTTCAGTGCTTCGACACAGTGGTCACCAAGCAAGGGCAGAGGTTGTAGTTTTCTGCCCTCAGGAGCCCAGAGTGTTGCATCAATATTAGTGATTGGACCACCTAGGTCTTGGTATGATAACTAAACGTGTTACAAGTGTCAACAAGTTGGCCATACTAGACAGTTCTGTCCAGTGAAGGATGATGAAGTAACCCAACAACTGAAGTAGAGCCAGTAGGGCCCACAGAGATAGAAGAATAGTGGTGTAGGAGGACGAGGATGTGGCCAAGAATCCCAAGTTGGATCATCTGCTTAGGGAAGAAGAGGACGGGGATGAAAATAGGCAACAACTAGATTCTACGCGATGAGTCAGCAGGAGGCAGTGGTCAAACCGTGAGTGGTGACAAGTCAGATGGACTTATTTCATTCTGATTTGTTTTCTTCTTGCTTTATATCTATTTTGGTTGACTCGGGTGCTACTCACTCTTTTATCACACAGGAAGTGCTTAGTAGTTGTTCTTTTCCTATTAGTCATATAAAGAATAGCTTATTTCTAGAAACCCCGTTGGTCAATTCTGTAGTGTTGCAGGATGTGTGTCCTTCCTATGTTCTCTCTTTTACAGGACGTAACATTCAAGTGGATGTTATACCACTTGACATGCATGGATTTGATGTGATCCTAGGGATGGATACTCTAGAGAAGTATGGAGTAGTCTTGGATTGTAGTTCCAAGCAAGTAACATTTGTAGATGGTAGTGAGACGTAGAACTTCCAAGGATATAGGAAGATTCTCTCAACGTATCTTGTATCAGCTATGGTGGTGAGGAAGCTTCTTAGACAAGGTTCTGAGGTGTTTTTGGCACACGTGGTGGATACAGAGGTGAGGATTCTTAGTATCCAGGATGTACCAGTGGTTAGAGAGTTTGAGGATGTGTTTCCTAAAGAGTTTCTAGGTGTTCCCCCACCTCATGAAATTGATTTTGAGATAAATCTAGTTCTTGGTACATAGCTCGTAGCTCAGATACCATATAGGATGGCACTGACAGAGATAGCAGAGTTGAAGAGATAGTTGCAAGAACTGCTTGACATAGGTTTCATCAAGCTGAGTATGTCACCATGGGGTGATCCAGTGTTGTTTGTGAAGAAAAAGGATGGGTCTATACAGTTGTGCATATATTATAGACAGTTGAACAAGGTCACGATAAAGAATAAGTATCCTTTTCCAAGGATAGATGATATGTTTGATTAGTTTCATGGTACAAGCGTGTTCTCAAAGATAGATCTATGGTCAGGCTATCATCAGTTGAGGATCAAGAAGGATGACATACCAAAGTCAGCTTTTAGAACGATGTATGGTCACTATGAGTTTTTGGTTATGTTGTTTGGGTTGACCAATGCACCAACAGTGTTCATGGATTTGATGAATAGAGTGTTCTCATTGTTCCTAGATTAGTTTTTGGTTGTCTTTATAGATGACATCTTGATATATAGTCAGGACAGTCAGCTACATAAATAGCACCTGCATCAGGCATTGACAGTGTTGAGATAGAACTAGCTCTATGCTAAGTTTAGCAAGTGTGAGTTCTGGTTGAGGAAGGTAGCTTTCGTGGGGCATGTTATATCTATAGAAGGAGTATGAGTGGACTCTAAGAAGGTAGAATCTGTGACAGAATGGGAGAAGCCGAAGACACCGATAGAAATGTGTAGTTTCTTAGGTTTGGCAGGCTACTACTGAAGGTTCATCAAGGACTTCAGCATTATCGCCCTACCCCCAACTAAGTTGACAAGGAAAGGTGTCATTAATTTGGGACGACAGGTGTCAACGTGCCTTTTAGACATTAAAGTATAAGCTGACAAGTGCACCAATTTTGGTTTTCCCGAGTAAGGAAAAGGATACATCATCTTTTATGACGCATCCAGGCATGGTTTGGGATGTGTGTTAATGTAGGACAAGCAAGTAGTCTCTTTTGCTTCTAGAAAGCTTAAGAAACATGAGAAGAATAATTCAACCCATGATCTGGAGTTATCTATAGTTGTTCATGCCTTGAAGATTTGGAGGTACTACCTGTATTGGGAGAAGTGTCAGATCTTCACATATTACAAGAACCTAAAGTATATCTTTTCATAATAGGAGTTGAATATGAGGCAGTGCCGTTGGATGGAGTTGATTAAATATTATGATTGCACAATTGAGTACCATCCAGGAAAGGCAAATGTTGCGGTAGACACCTTGAATAGGAAATCTTCATCTGTGGATAGAGGACAGTTGAGTTCTTTGATGTCTCACAAGAGACACATGTTGGCCTCTTTGCGACAAATGAATGTCAAGTTGGAAGTCTCTTTGTTATCCGGTTTTTTGTCACACTTACAAGTGAAGCCTACGTTGAGACAATAGATCAAAGAAGCTCAACAGATATATATTGTGATACAGTAGATTAGATCAGAGTTTGGCGGTGAGAAGCGTGATGTTTTTCATGAGACAGCAGACAAGATAGTGTGTTATCATCATAGGATAGTAGTTTATGATGTGGATAATCTGAGGAAGATGGTGCTGGAAGAGGGTCATACATCTATGTATGCTATGAATCCAGAAAGTACTAAGATTTACCACAATCTAAAGGATATGTATTGGTGGCCAGGATTGAAGAGAGATGTATCTAAGTTCATTGTAAAATGTGTTGTGTGTGAGCAAGTCAAGGCTGAGCATCAGAAGCATGCAGGGACGTTGCAACTGTTTCCTATACCTCAGTGAAAATGGGATAATGTGACCATGGACTTTGTGGTTAGTCTACCTAGGATAGACAAAGGTTACTGTTTCATTTGGGTGATCATCGACAGGTTGACCAAGTCATCTCATTACCTTCCCATAAAGACAACGTTCACAGCAGAGAAGCTTTCTCAAATCTATGTTGATCAGATAGTGCATCCGCACAGTGTCCCAGCTACTATCAATTATGATAGAGGTCCTCAGTTTATAAGTCATTTTTGGGAGCAACTACAAATAGCTTTAGGTACGCAGTTGAATTTCAGCACTGCTTTCCACCCATAGATAGATGGTCAGTCTGAAAGGAACATTCAGATCTTGGAGGACTTGTTGAGGGCTTGTGTTCTTTAATTCTCAGGAAGTTGGGATTTACACCTCAGTTTGATAGAGTTCACCTACAATAACAGCTATTAGAGAAGTATTGACATGGCACCATATGAGGTGTTGTATGGGAGACTTTGTAGGTCTCCTTTGTGTTGGTATGAAAGAGAGCTTGTGCAGTAGACGATGGAGAAGATCAAAGTGATATAGCAATAGTTGAAAATAAAACAGGACAGACATAAGTCATATACCGACAATAATCACAGACCTTTGGAGTTCCAAGTGGGAGACAAATCATATATGAATGTCTCTCCTTGGAAATGTGTTTTGAGGTTTGGGAAGAAGGGCAAGTTGGCTCCCAGGTTTATGGGACCTTACCCAGTTGTGGCACATGAAGGGAAGGTGGCCTATAAGTTATAGTTTCCACCGGAGGTTCACAGGTTGCATCTATTGTTCCATGTTAGTATGTTGAGGAAGTGTCGCCCAGATATAGAGGCAGTGTTGCAGCCTGTGGAGCTGGAGCTTGATGAGGATATGGCTTATGTGGAGGGCTCGGTGTTGATCCTTGATTGGAGGGTGAATAAGTTGAAGAGGAAATACCTTGTGCTTGTGAAGGTTCTTTGGCATCATCGTGGTGTTGAGGAAGCCACGTGGGAGCTCGAAGAGGAGATGAGGAGGAAGTACCCTTCTCTTTTCTCTTAGGATTTTGGGGGTGAAATCCATGTTAGGGGTTTATAGCTTATAAGGACCCTGACCCACGTTTTGGGCTAACCCTATTTGTTTTTCTTAAGTGAGGTGCTTATCTCCTTGCTCTAAATATCTAAGATGTAATTAGGACATGTTGGAGGTTTGTGCTCCTTGTTTGAGCCTTGTTGCTTGATGTTTGTGTTTTGTGGTGAGGTTTTGGTGCAACTTGCAATTTACTCAGAGTAGGGGTTGATGTGCAAGTTTTCCAGCTCTAGAGTGTTCCTTCTCTCTCTTGGAATCATCTAGAGGAGAGAGAAAGTTTTGGGCGCCTTGTTTTGGCCTTGGTTGAGTGGTGACATCCTTGGTGATGTTTTGGGTACATGTTTGAAGTGTGCTTTACTCTTTAGAGTGTTGTCTCAAGCATGAGAGCCTTGGTGAGACCCTATATCAGTTTGATGTTGCCTTGAGAAGGCTTGGTATCGATTGAGGGTGTCTTTATGGACATCCTATCGATTTGTGGCACCTTGAGGATCACCATATCAAGTTTTGGTGACCCTAGAGGAGTGCCATATCATCTTGTGACCTAGGGTTTCATCCCTATTGGTTTGGATGAGTGTGTCGAACTTGACCTTCCTTAGTGGCCAAGTTGGTGAGACTTAGGTTCTATCACCTTGTTGCATGGTTTGGCATGTGTCCCATCTTATTGCACAAGTGTCTTCAAGCTCTAAGGTGGTGACACCTTCCCCTTTCTCTCTCTCATCGGCCATATATATATATATATATATATATATATATATATATATATATATATATACATATATATATATATATATATATATATTCTCATGCAAGTGAGCCCTTTTAGCAATCCTTGCTTTCTCTCCTTGGTGGCCGACCTTGAGCTTGAAGAATCCTCTTCCTTGGAGCTTGGTGGGTGAACTAGAATCTTGTGGGGCCCTCTTTCATCTTCTTTCTTGGTAAGCCATGGTTTTCTAGACTTCCTTCTCTTCTTCTTTCTTCTTTTTGGCCATGGACCTTTGCACCTTCTTTTCTCTCTTTTGCTTTCTTGACCATGGTCCTATCTTCCTTCTTGGAGGTGTGGTGGAGATCGAGCTAGGAGGATCTTCTTCTACCTTGAGCTAGGGAAGGTTGGAGCTTGACCTTGGAGCTTAAAGCTTGGTGGTTGTTCTTGAGGCGGGCTACATAACTCTAACCCTACTTTGTTATTATCACTTTTCTACTTGTTATCTTGCTAGTTGCTCTTAGCTTGACTTTGCTTGCATGCTAGTAGCTTTTCTTGGTAGATTTCCATTTTGTTTTGATAATGGAACTATGTTAAGTTTCTGCCATGAGACACACCTTTCTTTTCCTTGGTAGTATCGTCATCTTGAGGTATAAGATGACTAAATTGATATGAGTTGCTCTTTGCAAACCGATATAGCATGCTAATTGATATGCTTGCAACTCGACATGCCTTGTCTAGACCGATATGCTTCTTATGATGTGGCTTGTCATGATCTCATGATGGTTAGGGAAGAAGAGTGTTGAGTCTCCATGCTTCTAGTTGAGTGTGGAAACCGACATGGGTAGCCCTAATCTAATATGCATGTGCAATTTGACACCCCTTGTAACCCAATACTCCTTAGTCGACACATCTTGATTAAAGGAGAGAAGCATCTTCCTTGAGGTCCAATTAATATCACCAACCCTAATGGTCGATATCCTATGGAGGTCTCTGTGGACGATCCACAATGGGGTACATAGGATGATACCCTAGTTGAGTGGGTAGGATGATACCCTAATGGATGGTGAGGCTGACACCCTAGTTGAGTGGGTAGGTTGATACCCCCAAAGGATTGTGAGGCTGATACCCTAGTTGAGTGGGTAGGTTGATACTCTAAGGGATGGTGTAACCGATACACCTTCTCTTGTACCTCTAAACTGATATCCTTTGTTGTTTCTTGGCCAACACACTCTCATTTAGGTGTTGTGCCCGATGCAAGTAATGATAAACCAATACCATATCTTAGTGTGGTGGTCGATACACTACTTTAGTGTGGTGGTTGATACCCTAACCCTAACCGATACCCCTGTGTGGGGTAGTGATGCATCTTTTGATGTTAGGGTTACATGGTGAGATGTAATAACCTATGGTGATGGTTGAGACATACCATGTTGATGTTGGTGTTTCATGGTGATGATGTGATATCCTATGGAGAAATTGTACACATTATGTGAAGGTTATGTTTCTAAACCACATTAGATGTTTTATTATAATAATGAGAAACATGCTTCTATGTCTGATAACATGCCCCATAATGATGAAGGAAGTGATGATCTAAAGATAGTTGATGATCCAACCTTGCAAACCCTAATAGGGTAAAGTGAAACCCTAACTGTTATGATTTGAAATGCATGATGTGAATGTATAACATGAATTCTATTAGATGATGATGCTTTTCCTTCTTGTTATCAGTTTCTAACCATGCAGCTAATACTGATTGATGTACATAGCTAGGTATGAGCTATGGTGGTTACGATGTGATGGACATGTGGTCCTTGTGATGGAAATTAGTCCTTGTGATGGACAAGTGGTCCTTATGATGGACATTGGTCCTTGTGATGGACATGTGGTCCTTGTAATGGACATGTGGTCCTTGTGATGGATATTGGTCCTTGAGATGGACATATAAGTGATAATAGGGATAAAGTGATGGTGTGATTCGATAAGTTATGGTGATGAGTCATACCCTAATTTGGTAGATCTTGTTTAGAAATTGTACATTGTAACTTGATTGATGCTTAAAGATGTTAAATTGATCTAATTAATCAAGTGAAATCAAATAGTGTAGTTGCCCTGTGCCATAGATCCATTCTAGTGTCATCCTTTTTGCTAGATGGTGAAACGAGTTTAACTTGGACTACATATTTTTTAATATGTGATGTACAAGTCAAGTAATGCCTTGTATCCTTAATACATGATGTGTGAGACGGCCATGCCTGAGCCGATATCAGTGAGATATGGATGGCCATGCGTGAGCCACTCCTTTTGTTAGAACGGCCATGCGTGAGATTGTTCTTCTAGCATTGTACCTATACCAAGGTGGGCTAGTTATGTTTATATATGTGGATGGCCATGCGTAAGCCAATCCCTAATCTTGGATATATGCCAGTGTTGCAGTTGGCTGATATGTCTCTGTAACATTTTCTCTTGTGCAGACCAAGAGGTGTGGTGAGGTCGTGGATTCCAACTCTTCCATTAGACCTTGTGTGGCACTAACTTTGACTATATACATATAGTGGTTGGTTGGATTTGGATGGTACGATTCCAATCCTTAGGGCATAATAAATATGTAATCAGTCATGTAATATCATTGTATTGGATCAAATACAAAAACATTGCTTGAGGCCTTGCTTGATCTTTATACAATGTTGTTGGTAAAACATATACATGTTCTTCATATTACTTTTAAATAATTAAGATGTTTCATAATTCATCAATAGTTTCCCTTCCTATTATTTATACTGTTGCTCAGTTTATCTTATCTGTGATAATAATAAAGTTGGCGGAGAGTTATATCTCTCGTTGGGACTGTGTGTCTCACCCCGTTGGTTAACAACCATTTTAGGTGGACAAGCACGAGGAAGTAGAGATCGTGTAGGGGAGGTTGAGTAGCAACTAGAGTTGCATTAGCTGATAAGGTTGGAAGTGTTAGTGGTTGTCTTTGTTGATAGAGACCTAGAGTCGTCCCTGTACACTCAGGTCTTTGGGAACATTTTGTAGGTGTTTTGCGAACATGTTATCTTTATGAGCCTTTGTATATCAGAATGATGGAATCATGTACATGCATTTTGGAATAATTCTTTCATTACTAGTTGACAACAAGCCTTATAATGCTTTGAGGCATGAAAGTACTCATGTGTACAGGTTCTTGCTATATGGTTGTTTTATGAAAAAGTTTTTAATTTTTAGTGTTTTCTACTAATAAGTTGTTAATCTCTTTTCTACGGTTTGTTTTGAGTTATCTCATTTCATCGTGGCACGGCGCGATAGGAGCGGTTGAGTTTGTAACTTGACTGATGAACAACCTGTAATGAATTTTACAAAACGACTTTTATGTGATCAAATGTTTAAATTAAGTGTCCCTAATTTTTTCTTATCTTAGTTAAAAGTCGTATCAACAATACAAATGATTATAAAAATAATCTAAGGTGATTTGGGTGTTTTCTAAAATGTGCATTTGCATTGCTTTAGACTTGAACTAAAATAAGCTAGGGCTTGATTGATTTGAACTTTTCATGTGCCTAATACCTGAAATCAATCTCAAACAAACATATTTGATACATATGAATAGAATGGTTAAGTCATTATCAAAATATGGACAATGTGTAACACTTAGGCCAACATATACTACAATAAGGCTTCCACTTGTGTGGAGTGCGGAATTAGTGCACTGCTTTTGGTTAAACTTAGAAGTTATTCTTTTAAGATTTTTCTTGGTGTGACATTTGGAGCCCCATCACCTACCATGTAGAAAAGTGAGTTGATGAAATGGATGACATGGAACATAATTCACACATAATCCAAGTCATTCATGCAAATAAAGTAGAATGATACTATCTAGACCTCTCTTTTGATCAACATAATAGCCAAACATTAGAGAAAATCCCAGACCCTAAAGCCAAATTATGAAGTAAAACAACTAATTCTCAGAAAATGTGATTAACACAATATTTGAAATACACAAATAAGTTTTTCTTCTTTCCTTTCTTATAAAACCTCATTAACAATGTCACACTATCACAAAACTTATTCAGGTCCATTTTAACCATAATCTAAATCTTATTAGTCATGTGCAGTTCAGTTTACTTCAATTACATGTGCATGAAAGAACAAACTCTACATAATACCCATCCCGGGAAAGAGATTGTATAGGGACATTCTATTCTATCCAGATTATCCTTCTATTTACATCTTATTTGTCACAACCTCTCTGTTGGATAGAATTATATCTAAAAACATTTGAAACAACCTCATGAGACTCATATAGAGCCCTTGTGAGTGGATATCTCCCACTCAATCTAGGTACATGCATCCGCATCAAACTAAGTATAATGAACTTAAAAGAAACTTGCATATAATAAATGTCTAGAAGATAGTTCTAATAACTAGTCAAATCTATTTTATGATAATAATCAAATTAATCAGATAAGGTAAACACATAGACCAAATCCAACATTTAAACATCTTTTAGTGCATGTCTATGAACAACCCAATATATGTTACTTAATTTAGAATAACAATCCATTAGTACGAGTAACACGTCAAGATCTAAACATCTAAAAACCATACATAACAATAACATCATGTTTGTGACACTCCACCAGTCAGACCATGAACACATCTTGTAGTCCTAAAGATGAAGTACACATAAGACATGTTTACCAGAAAAGACTATTCAAATGACAAGTAAAACCAAATCATATTCAGAGTGGATATAAAATCTCAACATCAACTGCATGTTAACATCATTGATCAGATTCCAAACTAGACAATTAAGGATATAGAAATAGATTGTCTTTATAAAAGAATGATTAGTTTCTACAACAATAAGAATATCCAATGGTAGTAGATTTATCAGCTAGTAGAAAAAGGAATGTAACAACATATAACTCATATTCTACATGGAATGACATCTTTTATTCATTTGACCTGAAGCTACTTGGCTTGTACCTCACCAAGTAGAAGTCGCCACGTGTGATTCTCATGTTAATGACTCATTGTCACTATCTTAGGATTTAGCCAACCATCCAAAGATATCAACAACATACCATGGTCCACCATAGGGTTGTCTAAAGATGTTCATGTCCTCATCTCATAAATACAAGATAGGAACCAACAAAATAGTATATAACATATCATCACTGCATATCACATATCATCATATTTTACATGTTTCATAGTTTTCATTTCATCATAGTCTAATCCTCATGGACATAGGCTTTCACAGTAAGGATTTAGGGTCATAGCTACTACAGATGAGTCACTTCAAAATTCTAGTGGTCTAACCTTTAAGGTGTCTAACGGAAGACACTAAGATGGTTAGACACTCAGTTTGTTAACGAGAGGTCCTAGGAACGAGCACAGGCCACGGGATGAATAGAATGGCCAATTTTTTTAAAAAAAACCTTTAAGGTCTCAATTCACACTCTACAATTCCTTCTCATAATACTCTAATTACTACAAGGATATCCATTTCATTTACCCAGTGTGGCACTAAGGGGAAACTCATGGTGTTTAGGGCACCTAACTAGATGTGTCATTATTCCACTTATTTTTAATCCTTTTTACTCATCCTAAAGAAGAATCAATCATCATTTATCAAACATGTATGTTTTCAAATAACTAAAAAGACATATAGTAGATTAGGCTTATCAAGAAAGAGATGAATAAAACAAGAAGCATAACAATCTGTAATTTGCTACACATATGATTCTTTCTATTTTCCAAATCATCTCATAGCAGTCATCTTCAATGGGCTTTCATCCTGATACATGATCTCATTATCTAATATTACCCTCATCATGGTTTCTCAAATGTAATGAATGCATGCTAATTCAACCTTAACATATTTCTTATCTGTTCATGCTATATTACAATTCTCGTCAGATATTTATAGAGATATTAGAAGTAAAAAATATAGACTTATAGACATCTTATTTTTTTCATCATGCCCAGAACATACTATCATGCAACAAATACTTATTCCATCCAATTTCTATATCTATGACTAAATCTCAAGCATAAATGTGCATAACACACTTAATACTCCTCATTTACTATTTACCATGTTTAATTAAGGCCATTATTAAAAGCATAAGTGATCTCATTAGAAACTCATCAAAGTAGGCCATTATCATAATATGAGTATATTAACATTCAATTGCAATCAAAGAGAACATTCTTATAAACCAATTCATATCCTTGAATCTCATCTTGTAATTGAATTACACGATACTAATATGCATTCCTTAATACCTCGTTTGAGATCATTATTCATTAGCATCACATAGCTCATTATTCATTAGTTTTAGGGTTAGGGTTAGATTCTTAGACCCATCTACTAATTTTTATCATTTTCCCTCCATTTCATATTCATTAGTTTTGAGTTCTTTCATTTCATGTTCACTACTACTCTAGGAACAAATCATTTTAAAATTACTTAATATATAAAGTTTCTCTCTCATTGATATTCTTGATAATCTAATTTTAATGTATTTCATTCAATTTAGGTCATCAAACATGTAATCAAAATATATACGCTATATACTTCATCATACACATTTCATTAATTTCATTTTCAACTTGTCATCACCATTTGATCATTCTTGTCCATCTCCTTTCTAGTAATTAGTTCAGTGTACCATGCCATTGACTTCTAATGTCATTCTTATAATTTAAAGACATCTTGTGTCTCTTATAATACTACTCACTTTAGCTTAAAAGAATGGATTAGATTACATTTTCTTACATCGCATTCTCTAATCATCCTTCTCATTCATTGTTATGTAGCTTGTACAACGAGACCCATGTTCACATGAGGGTTTACTTATTATTTCATAAATCACAATAAAATAGATGCATTAGGCTTAGATCATAACAGTAGACCCATCATCTTCAATTGAAGTATTAATACCTACACTTCATCATTTCATCACATTTACAACATTATATACATGTATAATCTTTATCACTCATACTCATCTTAGTATTAAACTTCTAGGGTTTCTAAGAAGTCATATCAGTTCGATGCATCATAAAAATCATATTATTCATTATTCTCATTCAAGTGTACAAAGGTTCATTGATTCTATTCAAGACACACAAAAACCTTATAATTCCATACCACACAATCAACCAATCATTTACAAGCATACAATGATTTATTGACTCATTTGAGTCCATCCTTACACCTAGACATGGATTTCCCCCATATCAAACATTCATATACTAATCCCCATGTACATAATATTTTGAATTCAAGTAAGGGTTTATAATTTCAGTTGAGCAACTTATGATTATTGAGTTCAAATATAATTACATTCATGTCCACAAAATTTTCAAGCATATTTCATGTTGACTAAATTTTAAACAAAATTGGTATAAATTGATATAGTTATCTATCTAGATGGAATTCCATATATATTGAATCAATAGATCAGAATTAATACAAATTAATGAGAAATGATCTAAATCAGTAGCCTTTATTACTCCAACATCATCCCAATTGATTATACAATTGCATACAAGTGCTAGGAATGATCTTGATTATTTTAGCCAGATGTAATTAAACTTTCAACACAATTACAAATCTTAGTAGGGAAAGAAACACTCACCTATGTGAAAAGCACCTTAAAAATGTAGGTCAAACTCAAAAATTTTAGAATCCACTGAGGTTCTAGCTATTGAATCCATTTCTTCCTCCTCTAACCTCAGAAGTCTTAGAAATGGAGAATAGGAGAGAAAGAGTGAGAAAAGAGGGAGGTTTGATATCATTTTGAGTCAAATTATAAGAGGTAAAGGATCTTGACATCGGAGAGAAGATTCATCGTGAAACTATGCTAAGAATCTAAACTTACTTGATTTCACCATTTCTCAGATGATAAAACACTAGATCACCAATTCCACCACTTTCTCCTCTCAACCCCTAACTCTCCCTCTCTCTCTAGGATTTTATTATTATGGAATGAATCATGAAATATGAGAGCTCCTTTGGTGATAGGTTAATCATATAATTCAATAAAGGTGATTGGGTGAATTGCAAATCGACCCAACTTTACACTTTTTTTATTTTAGCAAAATTATTTGTCACAAAATGTTTAGTGAAAATCATTTACTATATAGGTTAAAGCTCCTACAAAATTTATGAAAGTTTAACATGTGGTTTAAATATAATTTTATTGATTCAATAAAAAAAATGGATCATTCCGAGTTACCAATAAATAAATAAAAATCAAATACTAGACTGTTATATTTCAGCCAGAATGCATGGTCGGTCAAGTTTATCCTAGATAAGCTCGACCGACACCCCTCTATGGATCAATCCAACATCATTTAAAAATAATTCAAATTTAATATTATGTCCAAAATATATTTTCAAAACTACATCTGATATTTTATATCAATTAGATGCACCAATAAAAAGACAAAAATTAAATACCATACTACTATATTTCTGTCTGAGTACATGGTCGGTTGAGTTAGTCCTGGTGTAACTCGGCCAACAAACAAGTCATGAGACATTCAAAAATGTTGATATTTTTTAAAAACACTTATATTTAAGTTTTCCAAATTGTGTAAAAATTTCAAGAAAATTAGAGTTCTATATAAAATACTAAAAATCATTTATTACACATCTATATTTATCAAAATCTATATTCATATGTTATTAAAACTCTAATTTTGGTCGATTAGTGTTTTAAGGTCTCAAACCTTAACTATTTTAAATAAAAGCATGACTAGAGTTTCTCATTAAATTTAAAGAATCATAATTTTACTACCATTATTAATCAAAATTTAAAATGGCTAATTTTACTAATCTGGATAAACATGCAATCATCCAAGTAAACATTAATTAGATGGCTAATTTGAAAATGGGTCATTACAAATTCTCCCCTCCTTTTATGATTTCATCTTTAAATACATGAAAATATATGAAAGAATATCATATCATCCAATTTTTCATCTCTCTTGGCATCAAGTTAGAATGATTTCCATTTTATCTTTCTTTCATTTGACATCATTTTCTTACCTATTGAATATTTTACATTGAAATTCTGAATTTACAAGAATTAGATGGATACTTCATTTTACAAACACTTATTTCATGGATCTTAGTAATACATCAATTATTAACACATCACCTTAAATATTGTTTTAAAATTTGATTATGTATCGCGTGGATCAAGACTATAATTCATTCTATGTTATTATCTACATTCATCAGTTTTCTTCTCAAAGAAGATCATTTAGTGGACATCATTCTCAGTTCTCAACTTAGTCTTACAATTTAATATTAATACTCTTCATTAGAGTTCATCTTTGTAATCCATTTAATTCATTCATCTTTCTCATATGAAAATTTCCAACTTTCCTTTGGTTCCATATTCAATTACATAATACTTTCTCTTTCTCTATTTCATTCTTTTATTAAAATCATACCCATTCATATACTCCCAACCTATCATCATCTAAATGCTTGGTCAAGGAATCCAGAGGAAGTACAGTTGGTAGTGCCAAACTAGCTTATCTCAATACCCAAATACTTGACCAGAGTATTCGGACACTGAGTTTAGTTAGTATGCATATCATTTAGGTTTTCTTCAGCATCCATATTATCATTCAACCCTAGATCCTATTATCTCTACAGACTCATCTAACCTAGACTCTGATACCACAATGTTTAGACCTCTCTTTTGGTCAGCATAATAACCAACCTTTTGAGAGAATCCCTAACCCTAAACCTAGATTATGAAGAAAAACAACTAATTCTAAGCAAACGTGATTAATAAAATATATAAAAAACACATATATTATTTTCCTTTTTCATTTCTCATTAAAACCTCATTAACAATGTCACATTATCACAAAAACTTATTCAAGTCCATTATAACTAAAATTGAAATCTTATTACTCATATGCAATTCAGTTTACTTCAATTACATATACATGAAAGAACAAACTATGTATAGTACTCATCCCGAGAAAAAGAGTGTACATGGACATTCAATTTTATCTAGATTATCCTTATATTTACATCTTCTTTGTCACAAGATCTCTGTTGGGTAGCATTATATCTAAACACATTTGAAACAACCTCATGAGACTCGTATAGAGCCCAAATGAATGGATACCTCTCACTCAATCTAGGTACATGCATGGGCATCAGATTAAGTATAATGAACTTAAAAGAAACTAGCATATATTATAAAGGCTAGTAGATAGTTCTAACAACTAGTCAAATCTTTTTATGATAATAATTTAATTAATCAGATTAGGTAAATACTTAGTCGAAATCAAACTATTACACATCTTTTAGATCATGTTTATGAACAAACCGATAGATGTTAATTAATTTAGATTAACAATCCATTAGTATGAGTAACACATCAAGATCTAAACATTTAGAACCAATACATAATAGTAATATCATGTTTGTGACACTCCACCATCCAGATGAGGAACACATTTTGCAGTCTTGAAGTTGAAGTACACATAAGACATGTCTACCAAACAAGACTATTCAAATGACAACTAAATACAAATCATATTAAGAGTGGATATAAATCTCTTACAGCAACCACATGTCAACATCAATGATCAGATTCCAAACCATAAACTTAAGAATATAAAAATTAGACCATCTTCCTAAAAGAATGAATAGTTTCTACAATAATAAGCATATTCAACAGTAGTGGATTTATCAACTAGTAAAAAAAGGCATGTAACAACATATAACTTATATTCTACACTGCTTGTCATCATTTATTCGTTTTCCATGAAATTGCTTGGCTTGTACCTCACCAAGTAGAAGTCACCATGCTTGATTCTCATTTCAACGACTTACTATCACTATCTTAGGGTATAATCGGCCACCCTAATATATCAACAACATATTGTGGTCCACCACAGAGTTGCCTAAAGAGGCTCACGTCCTCATCTTAAGTACACGAGATAGGAACCAACAAGCCATATATCACATCTCATCATTGTATATCACATATCATCATATTTCACATGTTTTATTATTTTCATTTTATCATAGTCTATTCCTCATGGACATAGACTTTCACAGCAAGAATTTAGGGACAAAGTCGCTCCAAATGACTCTTTTTTAGATCCAAGTGATCTAACCTTTAAGGTCTTGATCCATACTTTGGAAATCCTTTTCATAATACTCTAACTACTACAAGGAGATTTGTTTCATTTCCCCAGTGTGGCACTCAACGCAAACTCACGGTGTTCAAGGCACCTAACTAGATGTGTCATCATTCCACTTGTAATTAATCCTCTTTACTCATCTTAAATAATATTCATTCATCATTTATCATATGTGTATGTTTTCACATAACTAGAATGACATATAGCAGAGTAGGCTTATCAACAAAGAAATGACTAAAATAATTAGCATAACAATATGTTATTTACAACAAATATTATTCTTTCTATTTTCCAAATCAACTCATAGCAGTCATCATCAGTAGTCTTTCAGTCTGAGACATGATCTCATTATCCAACATTTACCATCATCAGAGTTTCTCAAATGTAATCAATGCATACTAATTAAGCCTAAATGTATATCTTATTAGTTCATGCTATATTACAATTTTCATCAGATATTTATAGAGACATTATGCATATAGACATCTTGTGTTATTCATCATGCTCAAAGTAGACTTCTCATGCAACAATACTTATTCCATCTATAACATCCCAGTATTTTAGGCCTTAGATAAAATGATCATATAAGGAATGATTGAACTACCCATATCACCAAGGTGCACCTCCTTTTCAGGGATCCTATCACTAAACAACTTTTGACCTAGAGGTTATACATTGTCCATATTTTGATAATGAGTTAACCATTCCATTCATATGTATCTAATATGTGTATTCAAGATTGATTTTAGGTGTTAGGTACATGAAATGGATCAAATTACTCAAGCCCTAATTTGCTACAGTTCAAGTCAAAAGCTATACAAGTGTGTAATTTAGGAAATCCATGTAAATGACCTTACAAGATTTTTGTAATCACTTGTATTGATGATATGACTTGTAACTAAGATGAGAAAATTGATTGGGACACTTAGAACCAAGTTCTAATCACTTTTGATGCACTTTAGAAAATTGATCACAGGCAGTCAATCGGTCGAGTTACAATCTCGATCGATCCACTAGGATCAATTCTCTGAAGAGTGCATCGGTCGAGTTATGCACTCACAGAACTCGACCGATGGGGTTACTGACCAAACACAATTTTCATTGGTCGGTCGAGTTTCCTCAGGACAAACTCAACCGATAGTTTGAAATTTGGGTTTGTCTTTTACCCTATCGGTCGAGTTACCTTTATTGAAACCCGACCGATTGCATTGTACATACATTACAAAAAAAGTGATTGTGACCATTGGTGACTTATTTGGGCGAAAATAGATATGTTTCCTTGGGCAAAAATGGCTATTTTTCGACCCTAAGTGTACCCCAACTCAAAGGCGCACCCTCAACTATAAATAGGACCACTTGGAGTTAATTCCAAGGTTTCTCATTCCATATAAGCTTGGTTCTTTTTTAGTTGAGAGTGTTGCACACCTTTGAGCCCCTTTCTCTCTACCTTCAAGTCAAATATGTGAGTATGAGTGAGATAGGTTTTGTTGTAAGAGAGCTACCCCTTGTATGCATGTAAAACTCTCCACCTCCATCTTTCTATCCCCTTTCCTTATTGAAGAAAAGGCTTGAAGATCTTATCTGAGTGAAGGAGAAGGAGTTGTTGTTCTTCAAGGTTGAAGAAAGCATGGTGTTCCAGATCTCCAAGTGAAGGAGATAGGCAAGGTGGACATTCAAGAAGGATAGGTAATTCCTTGAAGGCAAAAGACTTGAAGAAGGAGTGGGTAAGTCCTTGTTGAAGGCTGAAGACTCCATGGTTCAAGTGGGTAAGTTCCTTCGGTAGGTTGAAGATCCTTGCTTGAGGTATTAAGTCCTTGGATGAATCTGGTTGTTGTCTTGTAATCTTATGAATTAATATAAGAGCATCAAGATTGCAAAGTCCTAGAGCCTAACCACCTCTAGGTAGTGGACTGACTCACTTCTAGATTGAAGTGTGGAACCACTCTAAACCACTTTGTACAAGTGTATGTTCTTCCTTGTCTCTCATCCTTGCTATGCATGCTAGTTAGGATTTCAAATTGGTTGTATGTTTAAGTTTCTACACTTAATATAATTTGGTGGTCTAATTCTTTTTGTGAGATTTGTGAAGCTTTATTCACCCCTGCCCCCCTCTAGAGCCCTTGATCCAACAAGTGGTATCAGAGCAGGTCTTCTCCAAGCTACTTCTACAAGTAGGAGAAGATGGGTGATTTAGCACTTGGATCTCTCAACTTGGAGGGAAGCTTCTCCATGCGACCTCCAGTCTTCGACAGCACCAACTTCCTCTATTGGAAGAGAAGAATGCAGTTCTATCTCCAAGGAGTAAGCTATGAGATGTGGAAGATGGTGCATCTAAAGTATGAAGATCCAAAGGGGGAAATCTCCACATGGACGGAATCCCAAATGAAGCAAGCTCAACTCAATGCCAAAGCTGTGAGCATCATCTATGCAGCCCTCACTCCATCTGAGTTCAACTGGATCTCCTCTTGGGATACCGCACATGAAATTTGGAACAAGCTATGTGCCACCTATGAAGGAACGAAGCAAGTGAAGGAAGCCAAGATCTACATGCTTGGTAGTCTACTTGAGAACTTCAAGATGGATAAGAATGAAAGAGTGGCGGACATGTACACAAGGCTTAATGTGATCATCAATGGATTGGCATCCCTTGGTATTGTGATGGATAAAGGCACAATCAACTCCAAGATCTTGAGATCTCTTCCAAAGAGATGGGAGCCCAAGGTGACATCCATTGAAGAAGTGTACAAGCTTAGTGAATTGTCATCCGAGGAGCTGGTTGGCAACCTTCAAGCTCATGATCCAAGGCTTGATAAGCAAGAAGAAGAAGAAGAAGAAGAAAAGAGAGAAGAGAAGGAGTCCAAGAAGATCAATGACACATCCTTCAAATCTCAAATTGAAGAAATGGTTAGGCAATAACAACTTGCACCGAAGTCCCCTACTCATTCCTCAAGTGAAGATGAAGGCCCAAATGAGCATGAACCTAACTACTTCAAGGGCAAACACTTCAAGGGGAAGCCTTCTTCATCAACTTCTAGATGCTATGAATGTGGCCAAAAAGGCCATTATAAGAGTGAGTGCCCCAAGGCCAAGAAGAGCCATCACAAGAGCAGCCCCAAGAAAGATAAGGAGTACAAGAGAGAAGGAAAATACAAGAGAAAGGAGAAGAAAGAAAGAAGAAGCAAAGATGCAGCTCATGCAACTTGGGAGGAGTCTTCCTCAAGTTCTTCTAGCTCTGAAGATGGAGAATGCCACCTTGCTCTCATGGCCTCTACAAGTGATGTCATAGGTGAGGTAAGTGAAGTCAATTTGCATGAATTGTCTAAAGAAACTCTTATTGATATGCTTAATGCTTTTTGATCATCTTTTACTAAATGCAAATCTAAAAAGAAAAGTTTAGGAAAGATTATAGATGATCTTTATGCTAAGATTGAGATTCTTGATCAAAATGAAAAGTTGCACCTTGATAGTATTGATACCTTGCAAGGGAAATTTCTTGATCTTGAGCTCAAATACAATGGAGTTGAAGTTGAGAATGGTGTCTACCTTAAGACCATTGCTACTCTTAAGGAAGAAAACCAAAAATGCCAAGATGAGATAGATGTTCTTAAAACTGAAAAGGTAGAACTTACTCTCATTGATGAAGATAGGAAGCAAGAAACTCATGCTTATCAAAAAGAAATTCTTTTGCTTAAATTTGAAAATACTAAGTTGCTTGCTCAAGTTAATGATCTATCTTCTAGACCTATTTTGCAAAGTAATGAGGTAGCTAGCACTGCTCTAGAACATGATTCATTTCATACTAAAGCCCTCTGTTTATAGGCGGACCTATTGCATGCTAGAGATTATATTGCTAGTTTATCTTCTACAGTCATTAACCTTAGTGATGATAATGCTAAGTTAAGAGCTTCTTTGCAAAAGTTTCTTACGGGAAAGAAATCCCTTAATGCTATCCTAGAACACTCTACCAAACAAATTGGTACTAGTGGTTTAGGATATGATGGGACTACTCCTAAGGGTGAGAATAAGAAAAAGAGTAAGGGTAAGAAGAAGAGTGTGGAACCTCCTTTCTTTCATGGACATACTTCTGGCTCTAAGAACCCAATGGTATGTGTTCATTGTAAATGTGATGATCATTATTTAACTTATTGTCCTTACAAGACAAAGGGGACCGACCCAAAGATGAAATGGGTCCCCAAGCTAACCCCGTATCCCAAAGTTTGAGTTGGGTATCGACATCCTTCTTTCATGTAGATAAAAAGAAGGTGGATTGTTGATAGTGGCTGCACAAAGCATATGACAGGTGAAATCAGCAATTTCAACAAATTCATGAAAAAGAAAGGAGGATCAGTGACCTTCGGGGACAACAAAAAGGGTAAGGTAATAGGTGAGGGTGATGTAGGCAACAAGCTTAGTATCAAAATGTTTTGCTTTTTGATGGCCTACATCACAATTTGATAAGTGTAAGCCAACTTTGTGATAATGGATATCTTGTTCTATTTACTTCTTTAGAATGTTTACTTCTAGATTCCCTCACTTACAATGTCATATATAAGGGAACTAGAAATGGTAATCTTTATGTTATTGTGCTTGATGATCTAAAGCCCGTACTTGATAGATGCTTGGTTGTGGATAAAATGATATTTCTCTTTGGTATTGCCGGTTGGGTCATGTGAATATTCATCAAATGAAGAAATTGAGCAAAAAGGAATTGGTTCGAGGACTTCCCAAATTGGATTTTGAAAAGGATGAGGAATGCCAACCTTGTACACAAGGCAACCAAACCAAGTCCTCCTTCAAATCCAAAGGAGTCCTTAGTACCAAACGATCTCTTGAGCTTCTTCATATTGATCTATTTGGACCTATGAGAACTCAAATGCTTCATGGTTCCAAGTATTGTCTTGTGATTGTCGATGATTTCTGTTGCTATACTTGGACATTCTTTCTCATTTCTAAAAGTGATACTCTAGATGTTTTCTCGAGCTTTTTCAAATGAGTTGAAAATGAAGCTTCTTGCCGGATTGTTTCTATCCATAGTGACCATGGGGGAGAGTTTGAAAATGATCATTTTGAGCATTTTTGTGAAAAAATTGGTTACTCGCACAATTTCTCTTCTCCTCATACACCTCAACAAAATGGGGTAGTAGAGAGAAAGAATAGGTTGCTATAGGAGATGGCTAGGACCATGCTTCTGGAATATGACATTCCTAAGAAGTTTTGGGCTGAAGCCGTTAGCACCTCTTGCTTTGTGTAGAACCGAGTTTTTACACATCCTTCTTTGAAGAAAACCCCCTATGAGTTATGGCGTGGTAGAAAGCCATCCATCGATTTCTTTCACATTTTTGGATTTCCTTGTTTTGTTTTAAACATGAAGGATTCTCTCGACAAGTTTGATCCAAAATCTTACAAGGCTTTCTTCGAATGCTATAGCACTACAAGCAGGGCTTATAGAGTTTTCAATATTGAACTGTCTAAAATTGAAGAATCTATTAATGTTAAGTTTATTGAAACTAACCTTGTTGTTGGAAAGAATGTTGTTGATAATGATGTTGCCGATGATTTAATTCCTATCTTAAAAGACCTCAACATCGAAAAAAAAGGTAAGTAGGTGGTTGAAGCAGAAGATGAAGAGAAGAAGGATCCCATTCCTCGCTTTGCAAAGAATCATCCCAAAGAGATAATCATTGGCAACCCATTTGAGAGAGTGAAGACACGAGTTTCCTACAACAAAAAACAAGCAGACAGTGCCTTGATCTCACAACTGGAGCCAAAGAACATTAAGGAAGCTCTTGGAGATGATGAGTGGATCATAGCCATGCAGGAGGAACTAGAGCAATTCGAGAAGAACCGAGTGTGGACCCTAGTGCCAAGACCAAGTGACAGAAAAATCATTGGCACCAAATGGGTCTACCGCAACAAGCTTGATGAAAATGGCAAGGTGGTAAGGAACAAAGCAAGGTTAGTGGCACAAGGTTACAACCAGTAGGAAGGTATTCATTTTGATGAAACTTATGCTCATGTTTCTAGACTTGAATCTATTAGAATGCTACTTGCCTTTGCTAGTCATAAAAATTTCTTGCTATATCAAATGGATGTTAAAAGTACGTTTTTGAATGGTGCAATCGAGGAGGAAGTATTTTTTGCTCAACCTCTGGGCTTTGAAAATGAGAAGCTACCTAATCATGTTTATTTGTTACAAAAAGCTCTCTATGGACTCAAACAAGCACCTCGAGCTTGGTATGAGAAATTAAAGAACTTTTTGTTAGACAATGGCTATGTCATGGGCAAAGTTGATTCTACTCTATTCTTAAAACTCACTTCTAGGAATTTTCTTATCATTCAAATTTATGTTGATGATATCATTTTTGACAGAACTAATCTTGATCTTTGCAAGGAGTTTAATTCTCTTATACAGAGTGAGTTCAATATGAGCATGATGGGTGATCTTACTTTGTTCCTCGGCTTCCAAATCAAGCAAACCAAAGATGTAAACTTCATCAACCAAGGCAAGTACACCAGTGAACTACTCAAATGCTTTGGACTGGAGAACATGAAGCCGATGGACACACCCATGTCCAATACTGCCAAACTTGATAGAGATGAAGAAGGTGAGAAGGTATATGAGAAGCTCTATAGAGGTATGATTGCAAGTTTACTATATTTAACTGGCTCAGGTGTTACAGATGGTATCAGAGCCATAACCCCTCTAATAGGTGGGGCCCACTTGGGCATGTGGCATGCCAGTCTTAAGTCGTGTGGTCTAGGCAAGTTAGAAAGGGCTATCCATGGTGATGTAACCACTCTTGTACTTGTATTCTATGATCGGGAGCTGGGTATCCATGAGAGATTCTAGGTCTACACTGAAATGGGGTGATATTATGAGGTCATATAGTTGGGTCTTTACGAAGACGTAAAGAGTCTAAGTGGGGGAGATTGTAATGTCCCGGGATTTGAGGCCTAAAATTAAATGATCTTACAAGGAATTATTGAATACCCGTTTCACCAAGGTGCACATCCTTTTCAGGAGCCCATCACTAAAGAACTCCATAGTTAAGTGTGCCCATCTTAGAGTAGTACTAGGATGGATGACCAGTTAGGAAGTTGATCTTGTCTTGAATGTGAGTGAGAACAAAGCACATAGTTAAGGCTAGTCTATGGGGCCAGTCGTCATTCCTAAAACTCTACTAGAGCCTTGGGCATTGGGCCCAGGTGTTACACCATCCAATTTCTATAGATATGAATAAATCTCAAACATAAACGTGTTTAACACACTTAATATCCCTCATTTACTATTAACCATTTTCAGTTAGTGATACTAATCTACTCATAAGTGATCCCATTAGAAATTCATTAGAATAGGCCACTCTCATAATACAAGTATCCTAAAATATAACTACAATTAAAGAGCACATTCGTATAAACCAATTTATATCCTTGAACCTCATCTTGTAATTGAATTGAACAATACAAATATGCATTCCTTAATCCTTCATTTGAGATCATTATTCATTAATTTCATTTGTAACTTATCATCATCATTCAGTCATTCTTGTCCATCTCCTTTCTTGTAATTAGTTGAGTGTACCATGATATTGACTTCCAATGTCATTCTTATAATTTACAAACATCTTATGTCTCTTATTATACTACTCATTTTAGCTTAAAAGAATTTATTAGATTATATCTTCTTACATCATAATCTCTAATCATCCTTCCCATTCAATATTATGTAGCTTGTATACAAGAACCTCATTCATGTGAGGGTTTACTCATCCTTTCATAAATCATACTAAAATAGATGCATTAGCTTAGATCATATCAGTAGACTCATCATCTTCAACTGAAGTATTAATACCTACACTTCAGCATTTCATCACATTTACAACATTTTATACATGTTCCAACTTTATCACTCCTACTCGTCTTAATACTAAACTTCTAGGCTTTCCAAGAAGTCATATCAGTTCAACGTATAATACAAATCACAGTATTCATTATTCTCATACAAGTTTACGTACAAAGGTTCATTGAGTCTATTCAAGACAAATGGAAACCCTAGATTCCACACTACACAATCTACCAATCATTTACAAGCATACAATGATTTATTGACTCATTTGAGTCCATCCCTAAACATTAACCCTATACATGGATTTTCTCCATATCAAACCCTCCTATACTAATCCTCGTGTACATAATATATTCAACTAAAGTAAGGATTTTAAATTTTATTTTAGCAACTCATGATTATTGACTTCAAATATAACTACATTCATGTCCATGAAATTTCCAATTATATCTCCTATTGACCACATTTTAAGCAAAATTGGTATAAATAAATGTGGTTATCTATTCGTAAGACATTTCATATATATTGAATCAATAGACCAAGAACTAAAAAAACAAAAATTAATGATAAGGGATCTAAATCAGTAGCCTTTATTTTCACAAAATCATCTTGATTCATTATACAATTGCACACAAGTACTAGCAATGACCTTGATTATTTTAGTCAGATGTAATTAAGCATTCAACATGATTACAAAGCTTAACAGGGAGGAAAACACTCACCTAAGGTGAATAGCACCTTAAAAACATAGTCAAACTCTGAATTTTTAGAATCCACCGAGGTTCTAGCTAATGAATTTGTATCTTCCTCCTCTCAACTTAGAAGCCCTAGAAATGGAGAATTGGAGAGAAAGAGTGAGAAAAGAGGGAGATTTGATGTAATTTAGAATCAAATAAGATGAGGTACGGATCCTTGACATGTGAGAGAAGATTCACCATGAAAGACTATGCAAAGAAGCTAAACTTACTTGATTCCATAATTTCTTGGATGATAAAACCCTAGACCATCAATTCCACTAGTTTCTCCTCTCCAACCCTAGGTCTCCCTCTCTCTAGGATTTCATTTATATGTAATGAATCATAATATGTGAGAGCTCCTTGGGTGCTACGCTACTCATATAGTTCAATTAAGATGCTTAAGTCAATTGCAAAATGACCCAACTTTACAATTTCTTTTATTTTAGTAGACTTTTCTATCATAAAAGTATTACTAAAAATTGTTTATTGAATAGGTCAAAGATCCTTCAAAAATTATGAAAAAATAACATGTTTTCATTTTAGAGATTTAGTAAAAAAAATTGTTTACTCTAAGTTACCAATAATAATAATAATTAAATACCAGACTATTATATTCCAACTAGAATGCATGCTCGAACGCATTTTATCCTAGAGAAACTTGATCAGAAACCCTCTCTGGATTAGTCTGACATCATTAAAAAATTATGCAAATAGCATGTATAAAATGGATTTTCAAAACTACATTTCAAATTTCAGATCAATTGGATATACTGACAAAAAGATAAATATAAAATACTATACTGCTACTTTTCAGTCTAAATACATAGTCTGTTGAGTTTGTCTTAGTGTAGCTCAACCAACAAATAAGACGTAAGACATTAAAACTTTTTGATATTTTTTAATAACACTTATACTTGAGGTTTACAAACCATATCTGAGTTTAAAAAAAATTCAGAATTGTATATGAATACTAAAAATAATTTAGTACACCTCTATATTTATCAAAATATGTATTCATATGTTACCAAAACCCTAATTTTGATCGATTAGGGTTTTATGTTCTCAAACCCTAATTATTTGAAATCAAATCCCTATTAGAGTTTCTCATTTAATTTAAGGAATCATAATTAGACTACCATCATTAATCAATCTTCAAACAAGTATCCATCCAGTTAAGCATGCAATCAACCAAGTAAACCCTAATTAGATGGCTAATTTGAAAATGGGTTACAACTACACCTAATGAAGATGCAAGGAAAGGGGATGTGCTCATTCCTATTCTATCTGGTGAATGAGGTATGTTTTCAATGCTTCATCCTAATGATGAGTGGAAGTGGAAGGTGATTAAACATAGATTCCCACAATCTTATTCTTTATAATAAAAATAAATTATTCTATTTCTTCTTTTTGTTTTCTACCTCCATTTCTTTTATGCTCTTTTTTATTTTCTTCTTCTTTTGTCACCCTTTTATAATCCATTCACACATGATGTGTAGGATAGGGATTTTTACAAAACTTAGAGGAGTAAGAATATATACAATTTTGTTGCTCTCATTATTAGAAAGATGAACCTTAATGAATTATGCAAATGCAAATACAACTATCTGAATTTATGTTATGAAAACTAACCTATATCAACTATTCATGAACTAAATTGTCATTTTCTGATGCAATCTAAACTACATGCTTCCTATCACGTCGAGTAATGCAATCAATGAGGAAAATGATTTGAATCATGCATTCATCCTATAATGGTGTTTGGAATTCAATGAGGGTGGATAAGATCATGTGACTAGGTGACAAACTCTTCCTAACCATGATACATCTCTCTTCTTTTAACTCATACGTTAGGGTGATCCAAAATTTATTCATGAATTCACAATAAAAGGTCATGTTGTTTCTTGGTTAGATTGGACTCAAACACCATATTCATTTAGAATATAAGTGTGGAGTTAGGTATAATGTTTACCACATATGTCCCTAGATTGGCTAGTCCACTCAATTTCTCATGTAGTGTACTCTTAAACACACATCCCAAATGTTAAGGGGACGGGTACACATAGTCCATCAATTAATGGGAAAATGTGAAAATTTTACTTCTAACCCCATTTTACACTAGATAGATGTGGTTTGCATGAAAAAAAATGAAAACAAAATTGAAAGAATATACCAAATAAATAGGATGCAAACAAAGATTAAAAAAAATTAAAATACAAATATGCAAGATAATCTCATTCCAGACCCCCCCCAAGATTCAATTCAAATGTCCTCAGTATTGGAAATCAAACCCAGAGGTGGATCGAGTGTGTCCAATACTCAAGTTCTAGGTGGAAAAAATGTTCCGGTGGCAAATCTTGATTGAATGGGTAAAGTGTGCGGTGAAATGGGGTGGATTAGATGGCATCATGGGTGTCGGTGGGTAGCTAGAGAAATGGAATTATCTCCAGTAGTGGTCATAGAGAGTCTATTGTGTATAATTTATACATGGAAGGCATTGGTGGATGTTCTCCTAATTGGAAAACATCACTTACTAATGCGTGAAAATATGCTCCTAGTTGTGGAATATCCTCTCTTACTATGATGCGATCTAAGCCAACATCACCTTCTACTATTGTTGGTCTGTCTGAATGGAATTGAGCATGTTGTCCATGCCCTCAAAGGAGTGTGGGCTCTCTTGAGTCTGATTTGGGGGTAGAGGAAAAAGTGTAGTGGATGTCCAGTGAATGATGTGGCCTCCTATGAGTCCTCACTAGTATATATGCTACCTCAACGAGCTCATCTTCATCATCCTTATTAACTCCCTCAATGATGTCCTCTTACTCCTTATTAGTGTCCATCACATTGTTGTTCAATCAGTGTAGGTGATCTAGGTCAACGATGTTAAAGATCGGATCTGGAAGCTTGTGATCTCCCATTTTGGAAATGGCAAGGATGTTGAATGCATTCTTGGCAAAGAGCTTTTCATTGAGAAATGCATGAAATACAAGTCCCCCTTTTACTCTACTGACTAGAGGTTGAAGAGATCAAGGTTGAACTAGATGGAAATTCTTATGAAGAGACTTCTGAGTGAACGACAAACTTCCTCCTCTTTCTCTTTGCCACTGAGTATTCATGTCCATGAAATAATATGTGTAGGCTGACCTTATCACTCCCGAGTGATAGAAGTTGCCAGAGCACAAATAGGTATGCTGATTGGACCTTCCCTTGACCCTTTGTGGACTAGGGAAATGAGGTGTTTGTCAAGAGTCAGTGAAGAATGAAGGTAAAGAAATGTTTGAAGTCTATATTGTTGGTGATTCCAAATGATCTTGACATGGGTCAACATCCTTATCATCTTAGGCCATGCCACATAATGTTCAAAGTTGTCAATATATCATCTCATTCTGTGGTTCCCCCCCAAAGATGGTGTTAAACACCTTAAGTGTGATATGGTGGGTGGTGTTGTAGAGATGGAATTTCACTCATACAATCTCCTACTAAATGCCCCTAGTTTAGTGTAAATGAAAATACACATCCAATGATGCCAAGAACTTTACATAATCTCTATGTGAGTTGGCCATCCCCCCAAGAAGAGGTTAGTTTTTGCCACCCTTTGGTGTGTGCACACTCTAAGTAGATTGTTTGTAAATTTGAGATTCTTGATGAAGTCCACATCTATGCGACGTGTGGCCTTGACATTGTATTTTTACAACTTGATATATCTTTTCTTCTGCTCATCACTTCCAAGTGCTAGACGTGGCTTGAGGATGAGCTACAAAGCTATTTTGGAAGAAGACCCTTTTTGCTAGGGTCGCTTTATCAATGTCAAAGAGAAAGAATGTGGGATCTCTATGTAGCAATTTAGACAAGACTTTCTTGGGAAATATTGCATAAGAATGTCCAAGGAAGGAATAGTTGAGCTGTGAAAAATAAAAATAATCCTCCTTCCTATATAGGAGGAGAGGCTCCTCATTAGTGAAAAGTTGATGCCACCAACTTGGATGTCGATGGTACTGACATGTAATCCTATCTGTCTGCTCTTGGTATCTACCATTGGTGCCAAAGACCATGATTTTGAGAGGTACCAACACATAGATTTTTTTTGTCAATGTCATTGACTTCAAAAAGTCCCAAACAGGTCATTTTATCATTGGATTTCAAAAATTCTGGCCATTGGTTTGGAAGCCATGGATCACTTCTTTTATTGATCTCGGTAATACCGATTAACATGTTGGTGCCACTGAGGTTTTACTATGTGTCCTGCATAGACACATCATTAAAATATAAAGTAATTTTGGTGGTACCCACTGGCATTCAGTGACACCAAAATTTTCCTACAAAATCATGTTAAATTAAGCTCAATCTCGATGGTACTGACTTGCATGTCCGTGCCACCAAGAATTTACTATGAGTTTTTGCATCAAAGATTCAGTCAAATCAAAATTGTGTGTTGGTGGTACCAACATGGAGTCAGTGCCACTGAAATTTTCCTATAGAACTTAAACAAAATATATTAGTAAAGTTTGTGCAATCGGTTAAGAAGTTAGTGGTACCAAGATCTATAATGACCCTTCAAATGTCAGTACTTAACTGACAAGATAATTAGCGGTATTGAATATTGATTTGATGCCACCTATTTTTACCCGTAGAATCATCAAATTTTAGTATCCATCTAAGTATGAGTTAGTGAAATCAACTTTATAGTCAAAAACACTGACATTTTACTACCAAAAATACAATTTCTAACCTATGGTGTGGCACTCTCACTGATTTGGGGGTCGATGGTGCCGACTTTAGCTTGTTTTTTCACATGGAACACATTCATCAAGCAGGATCAAGTTGCATCTAAACTAATTAACAACTACAATGATAAAAATGAATGATCAAACGTACTAAAACAAAATCTAAATATGTGGTTGTCTCCCACAAAGTGCCCTAGTTTGATGTCATCAGCTTGACTAATTCACTTGGAATCAAGTGAGGGCTAAGATCTTAAGCTCTTCACTAGAATGAACTATCTCCCCGTCCATAATAGTGTTTCAACCTATAGCCATTGGTTTTGAAAATATCTGGGCCATCTCTCAACTCTACCTCTCCATAATGGTACACCTTGACCATGATTGTAAGGGTCGGTCCACACAGAATTCAACTTTCCTAGGTGCAATTTCAACCTCAGATTGAAAAATAAACCCTTTCCCCATTCTGAATGTCATTATGAAAGATATGCCTATCATGAACCTTCTTTGTATTCTCCTTGCAAAATTTAGCATTTTCATAGGTATCCAATCTAATCTTATCCATCTTATTCAATTCAAGTTTGCACTTTTCACCTACAGACAATAGATTAAAATTTAGCTTCTTATGAGCCTGCATAGTTGTACGTTCTAATTTCATGGGCAAATTACATACTCTACTTTAAACCAATCTATACGGTGTGGTACCTATGTGGGTCTTGAAGGTGGTACAATATGCCTGAAGGCATCATTCTGTTTCATGATCCAATTGGTACTTGTATAAGACACAATCTTCTCTAAAAACATCTTCACATCCCTATAGGAGACCTCAACTTGACCTTGAGTTTTGGGGTGGTAGTGTGTTACTACTTAGTGTGAAACTCCATATTTCTTCAATTATGCACCAAATTGGTAGTTTGTGAAACAAACACCCATCACAGATTATCCTAGGCACCACAAATCTCCAAAAATATTGTTGTTCACAAACCTATAGACAACTTTTTCATAGTTAGTTTGGGTGATATGGCCTCTACCCATTTGGACACCTAGTCAACAACCAACGAAATCTATAGGTTCAAATTTGAAAACTTGAATTGACCCTTGTAATAAACCCTACTAACCAAATAATTGAAACAAAGAACATTATAACTGGAATCATCTCAAAGATATTAGTATTGAATATATAGGAAATAATCTAAAAGAAAATTAGCATTGAAATTCTACTAACTAAATAATTGAAATAAAAAACATTATAATTGGAAACTAAAGTTATAAACTTCAACAAAATTGTGGTATCTTACTTTATGACTTCTATTTTATTGTGAATACCATTACATGATAAGTCCACTCTTCTTGGTGATCATATTTTTGATAAACCTCTGTGAGTTTGCATGGAGTTCCTTTAAATGACATAAAAGTATAACTATCACACAAAAAAATATGAATTGACATAAAAGTATCTCTTCCACCGATGTGTATCTAATAGGTTCCAAAGTACCTTTGAATGGCATGTAGTGCCCCTATTTTGGTGTATCAATGTCCTTGTGAATATTGGTGAGGCTTTATCTTATAAGGTAAATGTTACTAAAACTCAAATTTATAAAACAATATATCTTAAGTATGAATGACATATTGATGGAGCTAAACATGAAATTCTAAGAAACTAACCATCAATTTGAATATGATATACAAGTACTCATAATATAATTTACTATGAATCAAGAATCTGATTTCTTATATACTAATCATCTAACTTAAATTTAATATAAAGTTTTTTTTAATAGGAAAAAATATAATATAAAGTAGTGTATATAGACTATCATATACATGACATCTTATCTTTGGGTCCTACATTTTGAGGAAAATAACATTTATCATAATTATGAATAATGCATATTTAAGAATAACATAATTAATAAAGATATATAAATCAAATCATCGATAGTGTGACTAAATATGAACTAAAATAAGAAATACTTAATACATGAAAATAACTTATGTCATAAGTTGTTATGTAGGACTGCATGTAATGTATGAAACATAATGATTATTAACTAATCAACATGGCCCACTTGCATGAAGAGCACAATAAAGTCCTACTCGTAGAGAAATTGGTCATGAGTTTAAATCTCCTATAGAGACAAATCAAGTGTGTATTAGGTTTTTGATTGAACATTCAGTGTTGTACTTTGTGGTCAACTAGGGTATGGCTGAGGCTTTTAGAGTTTTATATACCATTAAGGTTAATCATAAGATGATATCTAATCTTTGATCATCACTAGTATTTATGTGTAACTAAACATAATCAAATATTAATGTCATGTGACATCATTCAACATCAACTTACGGTTGCATCCTTGTCATTCATCTCATATCATTCAACTTAGACATTGTTACTTATCTTAGAATTCATTTTCATGTGTTGTTACTAAACAGGAGCTCCTCAAATGATCTAAATATTTATTAGCTATTACTAGCATTTTGAAGTCAAAATGGGATTTAAATAAGTGAATTTTGTTTTTTGGGCATGAATATCCTAAATCAAATTAGGTTTTGTACCATGAACAAGATTTTCTAACATAAACCCTGAAAACCAGGCATCTTATCTAAATCAATGTCATAAATGGAATCTCTATCATCATAGAGATCTGAGGTCATACTCTAAGGTTTATCCATCAACACTTTTCATTTTCAAAATGATCATACGTTTTAAGGAAAATATCATTTCCATCCTTAATGCAAGATAATAATAATTATTTAAAACAAAATGCAAGCATTTGTAAGAAATGTTATTTTAAGAGATTGATAGTTTGTACATATAGCATCTAACTTACAATTTATTTTATATGATTTTTACAATGTAGGGCTATTCACTAGAAATTTCCATAAAATTTACCTTATGAGAAAATAATCATGGCAATGGTTCTGTAATCCATGGCTCCAAGGAGGCTTCAACATCTATAGAAGGACACAAGTGTAGACAAGCTTCATGATGCTCCTAGAACCATACTCACCTTGATGTGGAGCTTGACGATAGAGCCACAAAGGTTAAAGATACACTCTATCTTTGCAGCCCAATATCCTTATATTCTACCTCTTCTTCTCTTTTGTTTTGGTCCAACACTACCACTAGGTGCTTATCCAAATAGGAGAAGAGGTTGACAAAGATCCAATGGTAGATGATAAAGATCCAATGGTTGTTCCATAAGGCGTGTGATAGCAAGAATCTCTATCATCAACCTAGGTTTAAAATGTGGCTTTGAGATTTTAGGGTTTCCATTTATGGGAAACATTTGGCTAAGTCTAACGGGCTCAAGGCTTCCACCAAGAATCAATGTGCATTGTTCAAAAGTTGTAAAACTACTTAAAACTAATACATCTAAAGCTACAATTGACTTTGATGAAAGTCCACTTGGCTAGCCCCTCCACACAATCCAACTCGAATACACACTTGTATACAATATTTTCATGATCCAAAGGTGGATTTACTTGGTAAAAACTCCTCAACCCCCCTACCCTACTTCCTTACATTTCACTATCACTTGTGATTTGTGTTGAAGAGACCCCAAGAATCCAAAATTTGATCTGTCTTATATTCCTACCCGATATTACATGTAAGGGTTTAATGATAAGTTTTCAATATGGTAGAGAATTAGGATGTATGTATCATGTTTTCTCTAACGATATTGATAAAGAAAATATCTTGTCTTCTATATTAACTGAAGGTTGAAGACGGGTTCATGGATATCTGATCCTCTTGACAAGTTATTATCATTTGGTCACAATTGTAGCTCAAAGTTGAGTCTCAAGCGCCACTTCAGAGAGGTTGAATGCATGATCCATATCTGAGGGTCTAAGTTGCATGTTGAGACATTCCCAAGGCATAACCTAGGCGCCAACATAGAATTATCACTTGAAATTATCAATTCCAATGACATAGAATTATAATGAACAATTCACAATACCGTCTTAGTTATCCAATTATCATAAAATTTCAACATGGATAATCACCTTTTAAAGTAGATCTTGATCAAGTTTCAAATGAAAAGAGAGCTTGTCCCTTGACTAAATTTCTCATTTCAATTTCTAATTAAACTCAAAATTATATGGAATGACTCCCTATAATTTCCAAAAGCTCATATTACCTCTAGGCATATATTATATTCATTTGTCTAGGGTTTGGTGATATAATAAGTACTAAGAAGTTATAACGATCACTGGAATAGGTATATGCACTTATTGAGCTGTAACAACATAAGCCACAATGATTCGTTGATCTCATGATTTTACTTCAACGTGCATCAATCAAATATTCATATATGTGTGACATAATAACCAAAAAAAAAAATCAAGGCATTTATGTAAGCTTTACTCGTGAAAGGTATGTGGCTCCTTTTGTCTCACTACCAAAGTATGTTCTCATATCTATATAATATCTTGGATTACATAACGATCATCTTCTACATCAATGACCGTAAATCTTTTTATTTACAAAAATGTATTCAAAGACACCCACTAGAGCTCAAACACTCAAATAAGAATCACTTGTCACAAAATGAATCATTTTCTGGGAATATGACAG
Source organism: Alisma plantago-aquatica (assembly GCA_963693085.1). Lineage (NCBI taxonomy): Eukaryota > Viridiplantae > Streptophyta > Magnoliopsida > Alismatales > Alismataceae > Alisma > Alisma plantago-aquatica. Next base: position 749,334,668 of record OY856413.1, read on the forward strand.
AAACCCTTTTAGGGTTTAAAAGTCCAGGATTTTAAATATGAAGAGATTCATTGATGCATGTGGACTCTATCTGGTTATAGAAAACATGAAGATGTTACGCATGACATTTGTGTTAGCAGAGCTTGGTGGCCTACATTAAAAAAACATATATGGATAACATTATTTGAGTGGAACCCCCACACACTAGATTTATCGATGGTTGCTTGGAGCGGACCGAAGCAACCAATATGAATTAACTTTTCTGTGGTGTATGCCCAAAAGGGAGACCGGCTTGCGTGGATGCGATGCAGGTATGGAATAAAATAAACGAATGGGAGATTTAGGAACATCGCTGGCCCTTATATAAAGAGGCACACCGCCAGGCTCGTGGCATCACCACCAGTGGCAGCTAGGCAGCTACACTCATCAATAGGAGACCAAATCTCCAGGTTCCCCAAAGGTTTCGCTCTTCCGTCCATCGATTCTTCCTTCCTGACGACGTCCGCCACCCGATTTGGTCGGACTTCTTTCTCCTCCCTCCATCCCGGAGGAAGAAGGATAGTAGGTTTGCCACGGTCATAAGGGAACGCGTCGTCGTCAGAAGTCACCAGCTACCACTCTCTCTATTCACAATGCCTCCGTCGCAGCAGATGGTGCTGATCCCTCAATCTCACCCGCATCTGCAGACGCACCCGCACCAGAAGCCATCTCTGGCGCCACCGCAGCCACAGACAGAGGCACCGGTTGATGACGGCATCGGCACCATCGTTTCCGGCGTCGGCAAGCTCCTCAGCGCCATCCCGTCGTTTCCTCCACCGGAGTCCGACGCCGACGAGAAGTGGGTGTGGGCCCAGATCAAGGCTGAGGCCCGCCGCGACGCCGATTCCGAACCCGCCCTCGCCAGCTTCCTTTACGCCACGATCATCAGCCACTCCTCTCTCTGCCGGTCCCTGGCGTTCCACCTGGCCAACAAGCTGTGCTCCTCCACGCTTCTCTCCACGCTCCTATACGACATCTTCGTCGACGTTCTCACCACCCACCCGTCCGTCCGCGCCGCCGTCGTCGCGGACCTGCTGGCCGCCCGGGCACGGGACCCGGCCTGCGTGTCCTACTCCCACTGCCTTCTCAACTTCAAAGGCTTCCTCGCCATCCAGTCACAGCGGATCGCCCACGCTCTATGGGTCCAGAACCGCCTCCCTCTAGCACTCGCACTCCAGTCGAGGATGTCGGACGTGTTTGCTGTCGATATACACCCAGCTGCGAGGATCGGGAAAGGGGTCCTGCTGGATCACGCCACAGGGGTCGTTATCGGGGAAACCGCGGTCATCGGGAACAACGTCTCGATCCTTCACCATGTGACACTGGGAGGGACCGGGAAGGCCGGTGGCGACAGGCACCCCAAGATCGGTGACGGCGTGCTCATCGGTGCCGGAGCGACAATTTTGGGCAACATCAAGATAGGCCAGGGAGCTAAAGTTGGGGCTGGGTCGGTTGTGCTCATCGAAGTCCCGCCCTGGACCACGGCCGTCGGCAGCCCTGCTAGGATCATCGGGGCAGGTAAGGTTAGGCCTTGCGGAAGCACGGAGCTACCGGGGGAGTCTATGGATCATACGAGCTTCATTTCCCAATGGTCCGACTACGTCATTTGAAAAGCATCTCGATTATCTGATGGATGAATGGATTAGGTTTGGTCAAGTAGTAGCTTTGTCGTGGTTCAAATGTAATTCTGGGTTTGACCATCGCTGTAGGTGGTTGTAGACTTGTAGTAGTCTGTGTGGCGGCAGTGCTTCTAGCTCATCTGCTAGACTGCTAAGCTGCTGCGAAATGTATCAAGGGGCAGATAATTAATTGCTGAAAGTGATCGCTTTCAAACCGTCTCTGTAAATTAACAAATTTAGTGTTATTTTGAGCAAAAATGCACTTATTTTTAAAACTCAACAGAGACGGTTGATGTACATACACTCTTTTGCGTTGTGAAAACAAGTGCAATTTGTGCTCAGGCCCAAATAATAGATATATACTGCATTGTTACAACAATGTCGGAGAGTACAATAGCGGTTCGATCCACATCACTTGTGGATCAAGTAATAGGTTTACTTAATCCACATCACTTGTGGATCAAGTAATGGATTTACTTATCATAATTTGAGTTTTACTACTGACCAATAATTACTTCGACTTCATTTGAGTTCTACATCAATCCTTAAACCATATTCACATTTTTGTCATTATTTCTACAGCATTTAGGGATCATCAATGGTCCCATGATGTACAATACATTTGAGGTGTCTATAGCATGTTTTCTCCTTTAAATGGAGTTTACGTCTGATTGAAAAATCCCTTTACATGATTTCATTAATTAAAATTCAAATCTTGGAGTACCAATTGTTTTCAAATTAAAGACATGACAAGATCGCCATGCAACCATGGTTACCCTCCTACCTACTGACGTCGCATTCCCTCTCTCGGTCAATCTCTATATGTATAAAGTTAGGTAATGGTGGTTGCTCTGGAGCGAACAAGAGTGGACAACTAAGTCGTCTCTTAACATCTAAATGTGGGGCTCATGACTAGCAAGTGGCTAAGAAATGATGAATTCAAAGTGACAACTTGAGGTTTGGATAAAATCTCCAAAAATCTGTTTTGTATCAATTACGTCTTTCATCTGTCCTAAAATCAAGTCCAATCAAGACGAGACTATGAAATCCGGATTGGGTTAGTCGATTGATCTGGATTAGTTTATCTAGATTCGGTCCCATTTGTGTTTGGTAGCTTATCCCATTGCAAACACTCATGAAATTGGACTGGCCTCGTAACTTGTGTTTTTTAGTCTGGCATATAAAACAAAATAATACAAAAGACAGAGTCAAATCCGGCTTGAGTCTTGAAATCCTGCTAAGTGCATGACTGACTTGGTCCGGATTAGTGGATTACAGAACCCAAAACGGATCCCGTTAGTCCAATTTCTGCCAAGCAAAACAAGACTAGAACTGGACTGGGTTAGTCGAGATTAGCGCCTACGTGGTTAAAAAAGACATCACCTAATCCGAACTGGATTGCTAACCAAACAACACCTAATCGACTGATAAGCATATAAAAAGTTGGGGAAACTTTGTCTTTGTTGATAACAATCCCATACTTATCATTGGATCACAGTTCCTTGCATTCAAACATATTGGGCCTCATTTTCTAGTGGGCCTAAGTCGAGCTAAATTAGCATATATTAAGATTTCAATTCAAATTAATGAATTAATTGATTTTGTCTAAGATTCATTTCTAGTACAAATTTAGCGAAGATGTTTGTGAATCCAACACACAAGATTAAATTGATATAAATTTTAATTAAGATTAATCGACCAATTTGACAAACATAGCTCATAAATTAAAGTTTGAGGAGTTGTTTTGAAGGTTCAAATATTAACCAAATGATGTTTTATTAAAAAATAACTATATCCCTAGAGGCCCAAGCAACACTTGGATTCTGGCAGCAAATCCACTTGTCATCTGTGATATATTCAAGTTAGAATCTGAGGTGGGGTAAATTTGGAAATTCCTAAACCTTTTGAGAGGGACATGGTGCTAATCAAGACCCCTATGATACCAAGTCTTTCTTGCATACCTGGTTAAGAATTTGTGTCTGTTGTCCATGACCAATGGGCGGTAACAATACCAATCATGCTCCTGCATCTCTACAATCCTCTGGCCTTGATCCCTTTCAAAATTGAACCATTCACAATGATCCCTCACTTGAAGGATCTTTCATCCTTATTGTTATCTCCTCTTCTAGTTACATAAGTGTTCTGAAGGAGGAGGAGGGATAGGAGGCCCTAAATCAATCTCTTTAAGTAGTAGATGTTCATGATCAAGAAAAGTCAATGGATATCATGATTGAAAGCTTTTAAGTTGTTCAAATGCAATACAGGACATCTTAAAAGGAGATTCCTGGAGGATATGTAAAGAGGAGTGTGACTTCCCATTTCACAACCGCCATGATAGTTATTCCTGTCAATGAGGTCACCAATCTCAAACTGTTGGGAAATAAGGACAATAGAGAAGGCTGCAGAAACAAATTTTTTGTCACAACTCCTTGATAGAAGAAAGAGTCAACAACGATGTATCTAGAAAAGAAGGTAGCAAGAGGTACCGAATCCTAGAGTAAGTCAAATGACTACTCTTGTTTGGTGATGTGAACTATATGCAAGATGCACACAGACAACTGTTGGCAATGACCCCCCCCCTGGTGCAGCACCACAAATGGTGGTTGTTGTTTTCATCCTAGCATGGCGGCAACAACCTCCACGCTTCTACGTAGTCCACATGGACCATCAAGAACTCCAAGTTGCGCTACCAAAGTCAAGGGGAAAAAGTTGTCCCTTCGATGTCAACATGCTAGCATTGAATCATTCTCTCTTGTTGTCTCTCTCTTGTTGTTTCTCTTTCTTTTACAGGTAAGACTTTCTAGGGCTCTATAGTTACCACGACAAGCGAACCATATATCAAAAGCATGTCTATAAAACATTCCCAAAGACCCGAGTTGATAGAGACATCTCTAGGATGCTAACAACAAAAAGACATCCACCAACACTTCCAACCTTGTCATCTACTACCTTTCTTGCTGCTCCTAAACCTCTGTTGCATGATCTCTACCTCCTCGTGCATGTCCACCTAAAAAGGATGTGGGAAACCCACAGTGTGAGATTACAAATATCGGCGGGTGATATAACTCTCCACCAACTCTATTATTATCACGAATAAGATGATTAAAGCATGCATTAAAGTTACAACCATGATAAGCATGTAATTATTATTAACAGAATAAGCAATTGCTTATTGGATTATGAAACATCTTCACATTGTAAAAGGAATATGAAGAACATGTATATTCACTACAAACAATACTCTATAAAATCAAGCAAGGCCTCATTCTGTGTTTTTGTATTTGATCTTATACAAATACACTACACGGATGATTACATATTTTATTTTGCCCTGAGGATTTGAGTCGTACCACCCAAATCCAACCGACCACTGCTAAGTCAAAATCTGTACCATACCAGGTCTAGTGGAAGAGTCGGAATCCGCGACCTCACCAAACCTCAGTCAATACGAGTGAACCTGTAGTGACATCATCAGTCAAACTGCTACCAGTGACATATAGTCTAGCTGTACTAACCTAGCCCATCTCAGTATAGGTCACGATGCTAGTGAATCTGAGCTATAGCCTGTAGCCACACTCTTCCCAAGGTATGGCCCACAACCAATCATGTATCAAATATCACTGAGCTACGACCGGAAGTTGCTCTCTTACCAGGGTATGGCCCACAGCCAATCATGTATCACAAGTCTTGGATGTAAGGGGATATTCATCCTCACCGCCGCATATTCAAAAACATGTGCTCCAAGTTAAACTCATTTCACCATCCAACAAATGTTGACACTAAATGGATCTATGGTACACGACAAGATACTTGATTAGGTTCCACTTGATTAGTTAGGTCATTTAAGTGCCTTTTAGCATCAATAAAGTTACAAAGTATAAACTTTAAATAAGTTCTACAAAGATAAGGGCATAATATATTACCAGAAAATATTTGAGCATAAAAGGTGTGATCTCATTACATTATCACTCGATGCTTGTCATTCACCATATTTTTCATTACAAGGACCACATACTTTGAAGTAGCAACCCCTCATCTCGTTGCTGAGAAAATTATCACCTCATAATAGGCAATAAACCATCATTAGGTCATAAGACCCATTTACCTCCTCTTTTTGTGATACCAACATCTCACATGCCTCATAAGGCCCATTCAATCATATTATAAACACCATAATTCTTATCTAGCTATGCTTATCAACTTGTAACACCTGCATGGTTAGGGACTTATAACAAGAAATATAATACCTAATTGTTACTACCATCTCATAAAGATTCATGTCATTCACACTACATCATTAGGGTTAGGGTTCTCTTTAACCGATTAGGGTTCACGGGGTTGGATAAACAACCAACCTCAACTCGTCACTTCCATTATCACTATAGAGTATGTTATGAGATTATAGGTTATAGAAAACAACACTCCCTTATTTCTCATGCAAACACCTCATAAAGTATCCTATCATATCATATAACCCCATCATTAACATGATGTATGATGAATACCATTGCAAGGTATTAGTTCTTATGCATAGAGGGATACCGATTCATCATCTACCTGTGTCGGCCTGACCACACCAAGGTGTGTCAGGCAAGATCATCTAGGGATATCAGTTTAGATCTCAAGCTTTCGGGTTAACTACACTCAACATATCAATTTAACTCAATTGAAAGTGTTTCGGGTTAAACACTATCATGTCAGTCTCTTACTCAACCAAGGGTGTATCGATTGGGCACTCCAAAGCATACTTTCTCACAAGATATCATCTTAGTACAACCACATGACATGTCAGGCTAGCATCCTCAGATATCGGTCTATGGTGTTGCCTAACAAAACATATCGGTCTAACCCCTCTAGGGCATGTCAGGTTAGAGGTGTATTGGGTTGTTAGGGTTAGAGCATCATCAAGGTATAATGGTTCACCTCATCAAGGTGTGTCAGTTTAAGCACCACAAGACATGTCGACTACTCACATCCTAGTGTGTGTGTCGACTTGTCAACTTCGACCTTAGGATATCAACCACTAGTCCATCTATTATCATGGCATGAAGGTACAAGGTATGGAAAACAAACTAAATGAAGTTTCTTCATCTAATCGGTTCTAAAAACCATCAATAACTACTAGCATATATGAGATAAGTGATTTAGAGATGAGAATCAACATAAGCACATGAAAGAGTGAAAATAACAAAGAAGGCTAAGGGTTATATAACCTGCCTCAAAGATCACCACCAAGATCCAAGATTTAAGGTCTAGCTTCAAGATCACGAGATCAAGGTTGAATATGGCCCACAACTTGATCACCACAACACCTCCAAGGAAGAAGATGAGACCAAAGTTAAGATAGCTTGAGATGAAAAGGAGATATCCATGATTTATGGACGAGAAGAAGAAGAGAGCAAGGAAACATAACTTACCAAGGTAGAAGATGAAAGATGATCAAAGAACACCACAAGCTTGGGACTCATTCTACAAGATCCAAGAGAACCTCTCTAGATCCTAAGGCATCTCAAGGTCGTCCACCAAGAAGGAGAGAAAGCAAGAATGGACAAAAGGGTTCTCTTGCATGGAGAGAAAGAAGACTATATACAAGGGGAATGAGAGAGAGGTCAGGGGAGAGGTGTCATCACCTTAGGAGCCTAAGTGAAACTTGTCCACAAAAAAGGGGCCACATGCAACAACATGCAAGACATGGTGATATGGTCTAAGGCTAGATCCCGACCATTTGGTCCCATTCCAAGGTCCCAACCTCACTACGTCAATATGCCATAACCCTACACATTCTCAAACTGATACCCTACACACTCCCAAACCAATATGCCATAACCGTACACACTCCCAAACTGATATGCCATAACCCTATACACTCCCAAACCGATACACAATCTCTTCAAGGCTCTCTAACTCGAGATAACACATCCTAGTGCAAAACACACCTCACTCATGTGTACTAAACATCACCATGGATGCTACCACACAACCAAGACCCAAACAAGGCACACATCTCTCTCTCTCCTCTAGATTATGCCAAGAGAGAGAAGGAACACTCTAGATGTGATAAATTTGCACATCAACCCCTATTCTGGGTGAATTGTAATTTGCACCAAAACCACACCACCAAACACAAGCATCAACTAAACAAGATCAAACATGAAACTTAAGCTTTCTAATGGCTCTAATTACATATCTGATGATTTGATTAAGTAGCAACATACTTAGGAAAACAAATAGGGTTATCCCAAAACCTGGGTCAGGGTCCTTACAAGCCATAAACCCCTAACATGGATTTCACCCTCGAAATACTAAGAGAAAAGAGAAGGGTACTTCTTCCTCGTCTCTTTTTTGAGCTCCCACCTGTCTTCCTCAACACCAAGATGATGCCAAAGAACCTTCACAAACACTAGGTCCTTCCCCATCAGCTTCTTCACCCTCCGATCAAGGATCAACACTGGACCTTTTGCATAGATCGTATCCTCAACAAGCTCTATCTCCACAGGCTGTAACACTATCTCTGTATCCATATGGCACTTCCTTAACATACTCACATGAAACAATAGATACAACCTGTGCAACTCAGGTGGCAACTCTAACCTGTAGGCCACCTTCCCAACACGTTCCACCACTGGGTAAGGTCCCATAAACTTGGGAGCCAACTTACCCTTCTTCCCAAACCTCAGAACACCTTTTCAAGGAGAGACTTCCAAATATACCTTGTCTCCCACTTGGAACTCCTAGGGTCTATGACGTTTATCTGCATATGACTTCTGTGTGTCCTGTACTGCCTTCAACTGTCGTTGGATTACTTTGATCTTCTCTATCATCTACTGCACAAGCTCATGACCAAGAAGCTGATAATCACCTATCTCATACCAACACAACAGAGATCTACAACGCCTCCCATACAACACCTCGTAAGGTGCCATGTTGATGCTACTCTGATAGATGTTCTTGTAGGAAAACTCTATCAAACTAAGGTGTATGTCCCAACTTCCTAAAAACTGAAGAATGCAAGCTCTCAACAGATCCTCCAAGTTCTAAATGGTCCTCTCAGATTGGTCATCTGTCTGTGGGTGGAAAGAAGTACTAAACTTTAACTACGTACCAAAAGTTGTGTGCAGTTGCTCCCAAAAATGACTCGTGAACCGAGGATCTCTATCAAACACGATAGTTATCGGAACACCATACAAACAGACTATCTCATCCACATATATCTAGGAAAGATTCTCTGTTGTGAACATCGTCTTCACTGAAATGTGATGACTTTGTCAATATGTCAACGATCACCCAGATGGAATCATGACCTTTGGACATCCTAGGTAGACCAACCACAAATTCCATAGTCACATGACCCCATTTCCACTGTGGTATATGCAATGGTTGCAACGTTCCTGTAGGCTTATAATGCTCAACTTTGACCTACTGACATACATCACATCTCACAACAAACTCAGCCACATCCTTCTTCAAGCCTGGCCACCAATACATATCCTTCATATTATGATACATCTTAGTTCTACCTGGGTGCATAGTGTACATGGATGAGTGACCCTATTCCAACACCATCTTTCTTAGGTTATCAACATCAAGAACCAAAACTCTGACATGGTAACAAATTGTCCCATCATCTGACTTGTGGAAGCCATCATGCTTCTCACTGCCAAGCTCTGATCTAATCTGATGTATCGTAGTATTAGTCTATTGTGCCTCTTTGATATGCTATCTCCGCATGGGCTTCACTTGTAAATGTGCCAACAGACCTGCTAGCAAGGAAACTTCTAGCTTAACATTCATCTGCCGCAAGGAAACCAACATGTCTCACTTGTGGCACACCAAAGAACTCAACTGGGATCTATCCTGTAACATCCCTGACCTGGGTTATGCTTTAACCCTAGGTGTTTTGATTAAGAAAGATGATTATAAGCTTAATATTATCTTGAGAAAACTAATTAGGGCTCAAGAGGAACTTATATTGCAATTCTAGTCCTTTTTTAACATTGTTGAAATCAATGTTTTGCTTGTTTTGGGCTAAAGTGCAAATTACCCAAGTTGAGGGGTTTAAGTGAAAATTGTGCATGATAATATGTTCCTCATGTGTTGAAGAATCATGAGAGTGAAAATGATGCAGAGGTATAGATTATGGAATCCTGGTACCAAGAAAGAGCTGATAAAGCAATGTTTGTGCATGAAAACCTAGTTTTGGTGTAATGTGCAATTTACCCAAAACCTAGGGTGCAATATGTAATTTACCACTTCAATAAGGTCACTAATGTTTCTTGGCATCATGTGGAGCAAATAAAATGAGAGGGGCGCCTCATTTGAATTAAGTTGGAGGAGAGAGAATCTTGATATTAAAATAATCATGATTTAATCCTAATTGAAACCCTAATTCAATTTAGGGCAAAAATAAATGTATTAATTAAAGGGCATTCAACCAAAATTAAAATGGTTGGATTCAGATGTGTGTGGACGTCCTTTAGCTTTGCAAGGACCACGAAAATATCCAAGGGAGTGGATAACTCACTCACAATTTTATAACGAAAAGAAATATCCACTCACATATGGATATTAGTATAATATGATTTGAGGTGCTTAATTTGATTTTCTTTACAACATGTATAATTGAGAGGAATATGATGCAAAAAAAATAGACTCGGATCCAAGGAGTTGAGGGGGAAGAGGCGGATCCATTTTTGGGATTAAATGGAATTTTTATAAAGCATATTCTCTCTCATTGAATTTTTATAAAAAGACTCTTTACAAGCCAGATGAAAGGATTTTTCGACCCCACTTCTTCTCCTTGATTGGGAAATGACCAAGGGAGCTTGGGAGGATCAGGAGGACTACCGCCCACCTGTTGGTAAGCTTCTTGAACCTGGTTCACCTCGATTTCATGGTGGAAATCACAAATCAATGCATGATTTCTTCATATCTCGATCCCATCTTCAATTCTAACCATTCCTTTTCACTCAAACCTTGAGAACGAGCCTTGGAATGGTGAAAGGAGTTGCATCCACCATTGTTGTCGTGATCTTGGAGCCATGTAGCTCAATTGGAGGTGGGTTTTATAACTTGAACCCTTGATTTTGTTATTGCATTCAAATCCTTATTAAATAATGATCATTTCCATATTCACGATAATTGATTTGGTTGATGGATGAAATCACCATGGAAACCATAGCAGGTTTTGTGAGTTTAGAGCTTGAAGATTATAAGAACACACCTCTACAAATATCCAAGGCAAATGGTTTCAAAAGAGTTGCTCAAACGGTTTCCCAAACCGTTTGGGAGTAAACGGTTTCAAACCGTTTGAGGGGAAACGGTTTCACCAAACCGCATGAGGTCAAACGGTTTCAGACCGTTTGGTGGTGTTGACCAGGGTTTAACGTTTGGAGATCTGTTGGAAATGATCTAGCTTAATAACCCATCAATTATGATTGATTAGTTCCAATTGGTTCATGAGTTGAAGGTCTATCAATCACCAAACCCTAATCGGGTTAAGTGCTGATTTCATAATCAATTGATTTGGAAGTTTTGGGTTGATTAGCCCAAATGGTTTCAAAACCATTTGGGGATCACCCAAACGGTCTCAAGACCGTTTGGGGGTCACATAAGACCATTTGGAGGTCTAGGGATGAGTATGGTTAAGCAATTGAAGATCCAAAGATACTAAGTTGAAGTGTAATCAATTGCTGATTTGGTGATCAATCCCAATGATCCAAACCCTAATTGGTTGACTCGGATTTTGATGTTGACATGGGCAAACGGTCTCAAGACCATTTGGAGGTCATCCAAATGACCTCAAGACCGTTTGGGGTCAGGTCATGTTCAATTTGGATGATGGTTCAATGGTTTCAAAGTAACTAATCTTACATTGATTTATGTTGAAGGATCATCGATTCCAAACCCTAATTCAATTGATTCAAACCCTAATTGATGACCAATTGAGGGTCAATTGAGGGTCAAATCAGTTGAAGGTTGACCTATTTAACTCAATTGAAGTATGATGATAGGTCCAATTGATGATTGGTTACATGAATTCAATGATTGAAGGAATCAACATTGGAAACCCTAATTCAATTTGATTTGTTGAGACCATATTTGGTCCATGCAGTTTTGAGGAGGTTTGGACCAAACGGTCTTAAGACCGTTTGGGACCAAATGGTCTCAAGACCGTTTGGGACCAAATGGTCTCAAGAACTTTTGGGACCAAACGATCCCAAACCGGTTGTGTTCATGCGGTTTCAAAAAGGTACTTTAGCAAACGATCTTGAAGGTCACCTTTACCAAATGGTTTCAAACCGGTTGAACTTTGAAAGACCAAGACCGTTTGGGGCTCAAGTAGTCAAAAATTGATTGAGGACTCAATTGGTTAATCCTTTTGGATACCTAATGTAATTGAGAACTCAATTGGTTAATCCACTTGGACACCTATTGTAATTGAAGATCCAATTGGTCAATTCATTTGGATACCTTATGTAATGGAGGTCCAATGTGATTGAATCTCTTGAGAATTAAGATGATGAATGATCCATTGATCCAATGATGATTAGTAATGATAATAAATGAAGGTACAAAGGTTGAAACCCTAATAGTACCTAAGTGATTAGTGTCAATTAATGGATGAACCCTAATTGCTTATAGGAACAATGACTTGGTACACTATGTTAATCATAGTTCTATGTACTTGATTGAAGGGTTGATATGACCTAATCAAGTTGAGAAGATGATAGCATGAAATTCCTACATGAATATGAATCATGTGGTGATTAAGGGTATGATCCTTAAGTAAAGAGATCATGAAACCCTAATCATGAACATAAACCCTAATTGATAGGGCTATTGAACTCTAACCCTAATTGAGGGAAATTCTAAATGTAACCCTAATTCAGGGTGAGGATGTAACCCTAATCCAGGGTAATGATATATGAAACTCCAATTTAGGGAAATGAGATGTAAAACCCTAATTGGGATGAATAGTAAATCTCTAATTATGAGCAATTAAATGAAATCCTAATGGAGATGAATAGTAGACCCAAGTTGTGGGTAACCATAGTGAAGCCCTAGTTTAGGGTGATTCCATGAGAAGCCTTAGTTGAGGGTGATTCCATGAGAAACCCTGATTAAGAATTAACACCACATGAAGCCCTAATACTATGTTGTGATGAGAGGCCCTAAGAAGGGTGAAGGTATGTGAGACTCTAATGTGTAGTCATAAACACATAAAGCCCTAATCTTGGGAAATATGTCAAGAAAACCCTAATACTGATTTTAAGTAAGGATATAAGGAAACCCTAATGATGAGATAGGAGGAATTACCTTATAAAGGTGAAATATTTCATGTGGTTGATTATATGCAACCTAATTGTAAGCTATGTCTTTATCATTAGACAAGTCCATATCATTAAAGATAGTTGGACAATTCTAATGTGTGGCCTATGCATTATATGCTAAATGCGAGAGATTAGTGATGGAATGTATTAAGAGGGAAATACCTTAATACAAGATAAGATGGTTAACTCAAGAGAGTCTGAAATGATTAGAAAGTGATACATCAAAATATGATAGTTATCACATTCAGCACTTCAGGGATTATATACCTTGTTACACTCCAAATCCAATATAATTAGGTAAGAAACATATGAGGCGTGCTATGCAACTATTACAATAAAATGTAATGAGTTTATGCACTTTGATAAGTGTTAATTAATGTACCTTGAGAATGGGGTTAAGCCAAATTGATGAGTATGATGTAGTCATACCATGATGAGGATGAGAAATGAACTCATACCTTGAATTGATGATCATTAATGCTATATGATGAGAGTAATGATCTTGAATAATCATTTATGATATCTTTGAATGCCCAGAGGTATGGAATAATGAATTAAGGGTTGGACAAATAATATAATCATGAAACTCTAAATTAATGAGAAATGGGGAACCCTAACCCTAATTTGGGTAAAGGGAATGAAAAGCCCTATTTGATATTAAACCCTAATTCCTGGTAAAGGAATAATGGTGTTACTATTGTATCACATGATGTGATGAATAACTTGTATGACTGTCATCATGTCTAATAACCATGTAGGTATTATGAGATGATGAAGATAGCCAGGTTTGAGCTGTGACATTTATATAATAAATGTTGTTTGGCCTTATGTGCCTTAATGTTAATGTTGCTTAGTAAAAGCAACGAATGTGCATGGATTTTATGAGTCATATGAGTAAGATGTTGCCTAGAAAGAGGTGACAAGATATCTTGTGGCCTTATGAGCTATGTGTGATACTTGTGTAACAAGTATCATGAATGCCTTGGTCAGATGACCTGAAGGTGATACTTACCTAATAAATGGTAATGTTGCTCAAAGATGAGTTAAGGGTTTGAATACCCAGAAACATATGATTATGGTAATGAGATTGTGAAGGGATGATAATTCCCAGTATTGAAATGAGGGACTGAGTTCCCAAGGTATTTGAAAGACTGATAAGTAATTGATGAAAGTGGTAAATGTCTCTTTATAGCATAGTTGTAATAAGTCTTGTTTGAGAACTTGGCTGATGCTAAAAGAATATGAAAATGTACTTAATTAATGAAGTGAATTTTTTTCATGTAGAGCCCTGACCATAGATCCATCATCGTCAAGAATAGGTGATGGTGAAACGGGTGCTCCGCGGCAAAACCCGGAACGCATATTTTGAATATGTGGGGGTAAATGGGAGAAAATATCCTTACGTCCGATGAAGAGATTGAGGGAAGGGAAACAACAAAACTCTCAATCCTTCATGTGTCGGGATGAATGTATCACAAATCTCCCGATGATTGGGACAGATGTCGTACACATCTCCCAATAATACTTAATGTCGAGTCGAGGAGATAAACATTAAATCTCTCTATGGCCGATGAGAGTGCAGTTGATGATGTAACTCTATAGCGAAGTTCCAGTATACCCTGGAAAGCTAATTTGAGCAGTTAATATAAGTACTGCTTGTGGTCCCACACTGACCAGGATGTGAGAGATCATGGGAATCAGACTCTTCCATTGACCTATGTATGCTACCGATTTCAACTTTGCAGTGGTCGGTTGGAGTATGAGCGGTATACCTCATCTCCTCAGGGCATAAGTGTGATTGTAAAATGAAACCAGCCATATAGCATGTTTGCTTAAGGATTGAATACGGAAATTCATTGGCTGATGTTGTATTTCTTTTATATAACTCTAGTTCATTGATGTTATTCATATCTGTTTGTATTCATTACAAGTAGATGGATGGACTATGATTCTACCATGAGTAGATGCTATGTTCTCCTTGGGAAAGGAGATTACTTCACCTTGTTCATACAGTGATTTACCTATTGTCAATTATTTATAAATCCTTCTGCTCAGTTTAATTTAATAAACTGCTATAACAATGTTTTGGCAGAGAGTTATATCTCCCGCTGGGGCAATTTAAAATTGTCTCACCCCCATGGGATCCAACTTTTTAGGTGGACGTGGACAAAGAAGCAAAAATCCTATTGTAGGGAAAGGACAACATCAATAATATCATGGACAATAGTGAGATCTTAGGTGGAGATACTGTCTGTCAAGTTATGTAATTAGATAGTCCTATGTGTCGTCCCTGTACTCTCAGGTCCTCAGAGTTTTTAGTCAGTGTTTTAATGAATCGTTTGAGGTTTTGGCTTGATGCCTCGAGATTCATATGATGTCTGTATATAATGTTTATAAGGCAGCTGATGTTGTAATCTCTGAAAAGTGATGGTACATGTTATGTACGTTTGAACCAGAATGTAAATGTTATAAGAATAATGATTCGTGATGGAAAAGATTTCCTATGTGTGGATCTCTTTGCAAAAAGTTTTAATTTTTAGTGATTTTCAGTAATCCGCTGCAAATGATTCACTTCCGCTTAAGTAAATCTTGTTTTTGTGAGTTGGATGCCACAAATTAGTGGTATCAGAGCTCTAGGTTCGCTGAGTCTAGAGAGACATAGGACTAAGGTAGTAGAGTCTGTTCTGGTGTCATCCAGTATATCTGATAGTGTCTTCTGCTCATATAAGAGAAGAAGAACTTAAAGATGACTGGGTCACATGAGGAGGTTGCTGCTAAAAGCAGCAATGTTGCACCAAGAAGAGGTGCATGGGAGCAGGCAAGAGAGAGACAATTTTCTGAGAATCCCCTAGCTAATCCAACTATAATAGAAAAAAATCCTTCTTTAATTGTTACTGTTGGATAATTTAGGGCAACAGTAATGTATATGGTGGATCAAGCATTGGCAGTGTAACTTAGATTACCAGCCCCAATGATGATGTTTTAGATATCAACAGGGTTTGTAATCAGCATCTGTAGGTTGAAGCAAAAGGAAATGATGAATTTCAGGACTTAAATTGAGTCTGTGCTCAACCTTAGCATGTTGAATCAACCTTTGAGGCAGAGTTAGCCTAAGGCAGTGAATAATCCACGAATAATGACAGGTTAGACAAGATAATGTCATTCAAATATGTCATTTTATGAATTCCTGGATTAATTAAGAAAGTAATTGATTGTATTTTCCTTGAATAGTCCTATGAGGACTTATGCTTTGCATAGTAAAACATTACAAATGTTTTATGTTGTTCTTACCTCTATAAGAAAAGATGAGGTACAGAAGAGATGCCTGGATAAAATCCAGGGATGTTAAACCTTATGCTTGTGATAATATGAAAAGAAGGAATATGATAGTATACAAAGTGCATACCACTTAATCTCAGTATTTATATACCCTGGCAAGGTATACAACTATTGATGATAAAGTGGGTATGGAAACTCTTAGATTGTTGTCTTTTTTATTACTCTGATCAAGTAGTCATTCTGAGACAATCTAATGAGTATCATGAAATCAGAAATATGGAATGAATAAATGCATCATATCCTAAGCATAAGAAAGAGAAGTCTGAGATAATCTCAGATGAGCATGTTGTATGAGGAACTAAAAGTATACTCTTCATAAGATAAGAATAAGAATAAGGGAGATGAACCCTATTCAATAATGTTGCAAGCATAATAAAGATCTTTCCCATAATGAGGAAATGGGAAATGTGATGAGATCATGAGATGATCATAAACATGCTAGATAATAATAAAGAAAGGGATAATGACATGCAACCATCCTTATAAATTCCTATGCTAAAGGCAAGGAACCTAGGATGAGATAAAGAGTAAATGGTTCATGAATAGTTGAAAATACATGAATTAATCAGAGGAATATGAATCCTTGTTTTCTTTCCTTTTAGGGACATGGAAATCAGGTGGGTTTAGTACACTTGATGTGCATAAAATAAAATGTTCAAGTGATGGATACTTAGAAAAGTATCAGTTTATCTTGGACTTTAGTTCCAAGGCGAAGACATATATAACAATTAATGTTCCAAGATGAAAGGAAAAGAAATATGTGATGTGTTCTCAACACATGTGATAGATACCAAGGTGAAAGATTCTGGTATCTAAGAAATATCAGATGGTTTATGTTGGCTACCTGGAGTGGTCAACTATGAAATTAGTCTGATTATATAAAATAATATGAACATCATATGTTAGGGGTTTATGCTCTGCATAAACATGATATTAATAAAGAATGTATGATGTTTCTCTAAACAAGAAAAGTGTTATTTGACACAAAGTTGACTCCACAGTCAATGATGAGGGACAGTGGAGCATGTGCCTTGTATGTTGATTCTATGAGAATCCTGTATGGAAACACTTTTTTCTGATCAAAGTTTTATGGTGTCTCCATAATAAGGAGATGATATGTGAAGACTAGATAGTATGATGAATGAAATAATATATGTCTTCCTTTATCTGGATTTCGGGGGAGAAATCCTTGTTAGGGGTTTATAATTTGTAACATCCCTGACCTGGGTTATGCTTTAACCCTAGGTTTTTTGATTAAGATAGATGATTATAAGCTTAATCTTATATTGAGAAAACTAATTAGGGCTCAAGAGGAACTTATATTGCAATTCTAGTCCTTTTTTAACATTGTTGAAATCAATGGTTTGCTTGTTTTGGGCTAAAGTGCAAATTACCCAAGTTGAGGGGTTTAAGTGCAAATTTTTCATGATAATATGTTCCTCATGTGTTGAAGCATCATGAGAGTGAAAATGATGTAGAGGTATAGCTTATGGAATCCTGGTACCAAGAAAGAGCTGATAAAGCAATGTCTGTGCATGAAAACCTAGTTTTGGTGTAATGTGCAATTTACCCAAAACCTAGGGTGCAATATGTAATTTACCACTTCAATAAGGTCCCTAATGTTTCTTTCCATAATGTGGAGCAAATAAAATGAGAGGGGTGCCTCATTTGAATTAACTTGGAGGAGAGAGAATCTTGATATTAAAATAATCAAGATTTAATCCTAATTGAAACCCTAATTCAATTTAGGGCAAAAATAAATGTATTAATTAAAGGGCCTTCAACCAAAATTAAAATGTTTGGATTCATATGTATGTGGACGTCCTTTATATTTGCAAGGACCATGAAAATATCCAAGGGAGTGGATAACTCACTCACAATTTTATAACGAAAAGAAATATCCACTCACATATGGATATTAGTATAATATGATTTGAGGTGCTTAATTTTCTTTTCTTTAAAACATGGATAATTGAGAGGAATATGAGGCAAACAAGATATCCTCGGATCCAAGGAGTTGAGGGGGAAGAGGCGGCTCCATTTTGGGGATTAAATGGAATTTTTATAAAGCATATTCTCTCTCATTGAATTTTTATAAGAAGACTCTTTACAAGCCAAATGAAAGGCTTTTTCGACCCCACTTCTTCTATGTGATTGGGAAATGACCAAGGGAGCTTGGTAGGATCAGTAGGACGACCTCCAACCTGTTGGTAAGCTTCTTGACCTTGGTTCACCTCGATTTCATGGTGGAAATCACAAATCAATGCATGATTTCTTCATATCTCGATCCCATCTTCAATTCTAACCATTCCTTTTCACTCAAACCTTGAGGACGAGCCTTGGAATGGTGAAAGGAGTTGCATCCACCATTGTTTCCATGATCTTGGAGCTTTGGAGCTCAATTGGAGGTGGGTTTTATAACTTGAACCCTTGATTTTGTTATTGCATTCAATTCCTTATCAAATAATGATCATTTCCATATTCACAATAATTGATTTGGTTGATGGATGAAATCACCATGGAAACCACAGTAGGTTTCATGAGTTTAGAGCTTGAAAATGATAAGCACACAGCTCTCCAAATATCCAAGGCAAACGGTTTCAAAAGAGTTTCTCAAAAATTTTCCAGACCGTTTGGGAGCAAACAGTTTCAAACCGTTTGAGGGGAAATAGTTTCACCAAACCACATGAGGCCAAACGGTTTCAGACCGTTTGGTGGTGTTGACTATTTGGAGATCTGTTGGAAATGATCTAGGTAATAACCCATCAATTATGATTGATTAGTTCCAATTGGTTCATGAGTTGAAGGTCTATCAATCACCAAACCCTAATCGGGTTAAGTGCTGATTTCATAATTAATTGATTTGGAAATTTTGGGTTGATTAGCCCAAACGGTTTCAAAACCATTTGGGGATCACCCAAACGGTCTCAAGACCGTTTGGGGGTCACCCAATACCATTTGGACGTCTAGGGATGAGTATGGTTAAGCAATTGAAAATCCAAAGATACTAAGTTGAAGTGTAATCAATTGCTGATTTGGTGATCAATCCCAATGATCCAAACCCTAATTGGTTGACTTGGATATTGATGTTGACATGGGAAAACGGTCTCAAGACCATTTGGAGGTCATGCAAACTACCTCAAGACCGTTTGGGGTCAGGTCATGTTCAATTTGGATGATGGTTCAATGGTTTCAAAGTAACTAATCTTACATTGATTAATGTTGAATGATCATCGATTCCAAACCCTAATTCAATTGATTCAAACCCTAATTGATGACCAATTGAGGGTCAATTGAGGGTCAAATCAGTTGAAGGTTGACCTATTTAACTCAATTGAAGTATGATGATAGGTCCAATTGATGATTGGTTACATGAATTCAATGATTGAAGGAATCAACATTGGAAACCCTAATTCAATTTGATTGGTTGAGACCATATTTGGTCCATGCGGTTTTGAGGAGGTTTGGACCAAACGGTATCAAGACCGTTTGAGTCCAAACGGTCTCAAGACTGTTTGGGGGTCACCCAAGACCATTTGGAGGTCTAGGTATGAGTATGGTTAAGCAATTGAAGATCCAAAGATACTAAGTTGAAGTGTAATCAATTGCTGATTTGGTGATCAATCCCAATGATCCAAACCCTAATTGGTTGACTTGGATTTTGATGTTGACATGGGAAAACGGTCTCAAGACCATTTGGAGGTCATACAAACGACCTCAAGACCATTTGGGGTCAGGTCATGTTCAATTTGGATGATGGTTCAATGGTTTCAAAGTAACTAATCTTACATTGATTACTGTTGAAGGATCATCGATTCCAAACCCTAATTCAATTGATTCAAACCTTAATTGATGACCAATTGAGGGTCAATTGAGGGTCAAATCAGTTGAAGGTTTACCTATTTAACTCAATTGAAGTATGATGATATGTCCAATTGAAGATTGGTTACATGAATTCAATGATTAAAGGAATCAACATTGGAAACCCTAATTCAATTTGATTGGTTGAGACCATATTTGGTCCATGCGGTTTTGAGGAGGTTTGGACCAAACGGTCACCTTTACCAAATGGTTTCAAACCATTTGAACTTTGAAAGACCAAGACCGTTTGGGGCTCAAGTAGTCAAAAATTGATTGAGGACTCAATTGGTTAATCCTTTTGGATACCTAATGTAATTGAGGACTCAATTGGTTAATCCACTTGGACACCTATTGTAATTGAAGATCCAATTGGTCAATTCATTTGGATACCTTATGTAATGGAGGTCCAATGTGATTGAATCTCTTGATAATTAAGATGATGAATGATCCATTAATCCAGTGATGATTAGTAATGATAATCAATGAAGGTACAAAGGTTGAAACCCTAATAGTACCTAAGTGATTAGTGCCAATTAAGGGATGAACTCTAATTGCTTATAGGAATAATGACTTGGTACACTATGTTAATCATAGTTGTATGTACTTGATTGAAGGGTTGATATGACCTAATCAAGTTGAGAAGATGACAACATGAAATTCATACATGAATATGATTCATGTGGTGATTAAGGGTATGATCCTTAAGTAAAGAGATGATGAAACCCTAATCATGAAATTAAACCCAAATTGATAGGGCTATTGAACTCTAACCCTAATTGAGGGCAATTCTAAATGTAATCCTAATTCAGGGTGAGGATGTAACCCTAATCCAGGGTAATGATATATGAAACTCCAATTTAGGGAAATGAGATGTAAAACCCTAATTGGGATGAATAGTGAATCTCTAATTATGAACAATTAAATGAAATCCTAATGGAGATGAATAGTAGACCCAAGTTGTGGGTAACCATAGTGAAGCCCTAGTTAAGGGTGATTCCATGAGAAGCCTTAGTTGAGGGTGATTCCATGAGAAACCCTGATTAAGAATTAACACCACATGAAGCCCTAATACTATGTTGTGATGAGAGGCCCTAAGAAGGGTGAAGGTATGTGAGACTCTAATGTGGAGTCATAAACACATAAAGCCCCAATCCTGGGAAATATGTCAAGAAAACCCTAATCCTGATTTTAAGTAAGGATATAAGGAAACCCTTAAATAACAACATCCTCAAAATCACTTCAAAAGTTATTGTTGAACGGCTCCAAGAGTTTATGTCTGAGTGGATATCACCAACCCATAGTGCCTTTGTCCCCGAAAGGCGAATTGCTGACAATATCACAGTCGCCCTGGAAATCATTCACATAATGAGAAGAAAATCCACACCCAAGATGATGGCTATTAAGGTGGACCTTTCGAAGGCTTACGATAAAATGACATGGCCCTTTGTGGCTGATACACTCTCAAAATTGGGACTCCCTTTGTCCATTAAAAGCTATATCCTCAATTCCATTTCAGGAGGTGAATCAACTGTAATATGGAACGGAAAACCTGTAGGTTCATTCAAAGCTACACGGGGCCTTAGACAAGGCGACCCATTATCCCCCTATGTATTTGTCCTATGTCTTGAACACTTGAGTCAAGCGATTGAAGATCTTGTTCGGAAGAAGAAATGGACCCCTGTCCGATTATACAAGGATGGCCCCAAGATTTCCCATCTTTGCTTCGCTGACGACTTGTTCCTATTTGCGAAGGCGGATATATCTAAAATGAAGACGATTCTGGATTGTTTCAGATTTTTTGGTGAGGTTTCTGGACAGTCTGTCTCGGTTAGTAAATCAAGTATCCACTTCTCTAAGAGAGTGCCCCCTAATCTTCGACGAAGAATCTGCAATTTCAGTGGTTTCACGGAATCCGTTAACATGGGTAAGTACCTTGGAGTCCCAATCATTCACGGAAGGGTCACGTACGAATCATACAGACAGATACTTAACAAAATTTCCGCCAATATCAACTCATGGTCCGCCCGCACTCTCAGTTTAGCTGGAAGAGTTTGCTTAGCAAAGTCCACACTAGCTGCCATCCCGAGCTACGTAATGCAAACCTCGGTACTACTAATGAAAATACGTGATCATATCGACAGTTCCATTCGTTCCTTCATCTGGGGAGGCAGTCATAAGAAACACCCTATCTCCCTTGTGGCGTGGAACAAGCTTACATGCGAGAAGAAGCATGGCGGCTTGGGTCTAAGGTCGATGAGGGAACTGAACCAAGCCTTGATCGTTAAGCACGCCTGGGAGTTAAGCACAAACAGAAGGACTTTCTGGTGTGAAGGGCTCCGGCCAAAGTATGCAGCCTACAAGGATGGTTCTAAATCAACAATTTCCAGACTTGGTCGTGTAGTCTTCCATCACAAATCTTTCATCCATGAAAACTCTATCGTGATTCCAGTTAACGGCAAAGACACAAATGTATGGACAGATAAGTGGTGGGACAGCCATCGTGTGCTAAAGGATCTGGTCATCAAACCAATCCCAGTAGAGCTGGAGGACCTCAAAGTTGCAAGTCTAATTAATTTGGAAAACACTTGGGATAAGGAATTCCTGGAGGAATGGTTACCGCCGGACATAGTGAAGAAAGTGACCAGCACCACTTTACCTTTAAGTACTGACATAGCCAATATTCAAGCCTGGTGTCATACTGACTCAGGTCATTTTACTACTGGTAGTGCCTATGAGATTCTGAGGAAAGGGAAAGACATCATATCCAATGGTAAGTGGAAGGTCATTTGGAAGGCTAACATTGCAATGAAGCTGAGATATTTCATGTGGCTGGTTGGTCACGAGGCAATTTTAACCAATTGCAGAAGGGCTGCGAGAAACATGGCATCTGATAAAACCTGTCCTCTATGTGGACGAGAGGACGAAACCACTCTACATGCTCTCAGGGACTGTACACACGCATCACAGATCTGGAGGGAGGTCCTAGATGTGGGAACTTGGAGCAGTTTCTTCGGAGAAATGAATATCTGGAACTGGATTGCTTATAATTTATTGGCAATTAGACCTCATGATATTGTCTTTGCAGGAGGTTTCTGGTAGATATGGAGGAATCGGAACTCACAAGTTTTTGAGAACGAGAGGATGACCGTGAATCACATCAAATCAATCATCAAGAAGGACGTATCCATCCATCTCCAGGCTTGGACACATGCTAATACATCTCAACAATCTAAATCTATGGAAGTGAAGTGGAGAAAGCATGTGCAGAACTCTTTGAAGCTCAATACAGACGCAACCTTCAATGCACATACCCTTCAATCTTCTCTTGCTGTTGTATGCCGCGACAGTAATGGAAGCTGGCGAGGAGGATGGGCCAAGATAACCATGGCAAGAAGTGCTCTAGAGGTTGAGGCTCAAGCCATTGCCCTTGCTTCGGAGGTGGGATTGACGTTTGCGGGCAGCAGGCTTTGCGTTGAGTCAGATTCAAAGAATGTTATCAAGGCATTGAAGAACAATACGTTAGATAACCCTATGTTGGCTAGATGGTTAGCAGTTGTCAAAGAGAATTGGAAACCTGATTGGTCTTGTTCGCACGTTGGAAGAGAAGGTAATAAGGCAGCAAATCAGTTAGCTAAGTTTCACCCCAAAAACACTGGAGGTTTTTATTTCTATAGAAACCCCCCGTTGGTCCTAGTTGATGTAATCAACTTAGATGCTTGTAATGGTAGTAGTACTACCAGATTTAATTCTGTCATTAGTTCGGATGATTGTAATGTTCCTGTTGATATTGCTCGCTTGAGAGGGGTGAGATAAATAGAAGGTCTCTTGTTGTTCCAAAAAAAAAGATAGGAGGAATTACCTTATAAAGGTGAAATATTTCATGTGGTTGATTATATGCAACCTAATTGTAAGCTATGTATTTAGCATTAGACAAGTCCATATCATTAAAGATAGTTGGACAATTCTAATGTGTGGCCTATGCATTATATGCTAAAGGTGAGAGATTAGTGATGGAATGTATTAAAAGGTAAATACCTTCATACAAGATAAGATGGTTAACTCAAGAGAGTCTTAAATGATGAGAAAGTGATACATTAAAATATGATAGTTATCACATTCAACACTTCAAGGATTATATACCTTGTGACACTCCAAATCCAATATAATTGGGTAAGAAACATATGAGGTGTGTTATGCAACTATTACAATAAAATGTAATGAGTTGATGCACTTTGATAAGTGTTAATTAATGTACCTTGAGAATGGGGTTAAGCCAAATTGATGAGTATGATGTAGTCATACCATGATGAGGATGAGAAATGAACTCATACCTTGAATTGATGATCATTAATGCTATATGATGAAAGTAATGATCTTGAATAATCATTTATGATATCTTTGAATGCCCCAGAGGTATGGAATAATGAATTAAGGGTTAGATAGATAATATAATCATGAAACTCTAAATTAATGAGAAATGGGGAACCCTAACCCTAATTTGGGTAAAGGGAATGAAAAGCCCTATTTGATAGTAAACCCTAATTCCTGGTAAAGGAATAATGGTGTTACTATTGTATCACAAGATGTGATGAATAACTTGTATGATTGTCATCATGTCTAATAACCATGCAGGTATTATGAGATGATGAAGATAGCCAGGTTTGAGCTGTGACATTTATATAATAAATGTTGTTTGGCCTTATGTGCCTTAATGTTGATGTTGCTTAGTAAAAGCAACGAATGTGCATGGATTTTATGAGTCATATGAGTAAGTTGTTGCCTAGAAAGAGGTGATAAGATATCTTCTGGCCTTGTGAGCCATGTGTGATACTTGTGTAACAAGTATCATGAATGCCTTGGTCAGATGACCTGAAGGTGATAGTTACCTAATAGACGGTAATGTTGCTCAAAGATGAGTTAAGGGTTTGAATACCCATAAACATATGATTATGGTAATGAGATTGTGAAGGGATGATAATTCCCAGTATTGAAATGAGGGACTGAGTTCCCAAGGTCTTTGAAAGACTGATAAGTAATTAATGAAAGTGGTACATGTCTCTTTATAGCATTGTTGTAATAAGTCTTGTTTGAGAACTTGGCTGATGCTAAAAGAATATGAAAATGTACTTAATTAATCAAGTGAAATATGTTCATGTAGAGCCCTGACCATGGATCCATCATCGTCAGGAATAGGTGATGGTGAAACGGGTGCTCCGCGGCAAAACCCAGAACGCATATTTTGAATATGTGGGGGTAAATGGGTGAAAATATCCTTACGTCCAGTGAAGAGATTGAGGGAAGGTAAACAACAAACCTCTCAATCCTTCATGTGTCAGGATGAATGTATCACAAATCTCCTGATGATTGGGACAAATGTCGTACACATCTCCCAATAATACTTAATTTCGGGTCGAGGAGATAAACATTAAATCTCTCGATGGCCGATGAGAGTGCAGTTGACGCTGTAACTCTATAGCGAAGTTCTAGTATACCATGGAAAGCTAATTTGAGCAGTTAACATAAGTCCTGCTTGTGGTCCCGTACTGACCGGGATGTGAGAGGTCATGGGAATCTAGCTCTTCCATTGACCTATGTATGGTACCTATTTCGACTTTGCAGTGGTCGGTTGGAGTATGAGCGGTATTCCTCATCTCCTCAAGGCATAAGTGTGATTGTAAAATGAAATCAGTCATATAGCATGTTTGCTTAAGGATTGAATATGGAAATTCATTGGCTGATGTTGTATTTCTTTTATATAACTCTAGTTCATTGATGTTATTCATATTTATTTGTATTCATTACAAGTAGATGGATGAACTATGATTCTACCATGAGTAGATGCTATGTTCTCCTTGGGAAAGGAGATTACTTCACCTTGTTCATACAGTGATTTACCTGCTGTAAATTATTTATAAATCCTTCTACTCAGTTTAATTTAATAAACTGCTATAACAATGTTTTGGCGGAGAGTTATATCTCCCACTGGGGCAATTTACAATTATCTCACCCCCATGGGATCCAACTTCTTAGGTGGACGCGGACCAAGAAGCAAAAATCCTATTGTAGGGAAAGGACAGCAGCAATAATATCATGGATAGTAGTGAGATCTCAGGTGGATATATTGTTTGTCAAGTTATGTAATTAGATAGTCCTATATGTCATCTCTGTACTCTCAGGTCCTCGGAGTTTTTAGTCAGTGTTTTAATGAATCGTTTGAGGTTTTGGCTTGATGCCTCGAGATTCGTATGTTGTCTGTATATAATGTTTATAAGGCAGCTGATGTTGTAATCTCTAAAAAGAGATGGTACAGGTTATGTAGGTTTGAACCAGAATGTAAATGTTATAATAATAATGGTTCATGATGGAAAATATTTCCTATGTGTGGATCTCTTTGCAAAAAGTTTTAATTTTTAGTGATTTTCAGTAATCCTCTGCAAATGATTTGCTTCTGCTTAAGTAAATCTTGTTTTTGTGAGTTGGATGCCACATATCCATAGGCAAAGATGAAGACTTCCTACTCAAAGCATCTGCTATGACATTCACCTTTCCTGGATTATAATCAATCATGTAGTCATAGTCTTTAATTAACTCCATCTAGTGATGCTATCTCATATTCAACTCCTATTGTGAAAAGATATAATTCAGGTTCTTGTGATCCATGCAAATCTGACACTTCTCCTCATATAGGTAGTGCCTCCAAATCTTCAAATCATGAACTACAACAGATTACTCCAAATCGTGGGTCAGGTAATTCTCCTTGTGTTTCTTAAGCTATCGGGAAGCAAAAGAAACCAACTTCTTTTCCTGCATAAGCACACAACCCAAGCCATTCCTGGACACATAAAAAAAGACTATGTATCCTTTTCTTTTCTCAGGGATGACCAGAACTAGTGCACTTGTCAAATTCTCCTTCAAAGTCTAAAAATCATGTTGGCATCTATCATCCCAGATGAACGATACCTCCTTCCTTGTCAACTTTGTTAGAGGTAAAGTGATAGCACTGTAATCCTTGATAAACCTCCGGTAATAGCCTACCAAACCTAGAAAACTACACACTTCTATCGACATCTTTGGATTTCCTACTTTGTCATCAATTCCACCTTCTTGGGATCCACACGTACTCCCTCAACATATATGACATGCCCCAGGAAAGCTATCTTCTTCAACCAGAACTCACACTTGCTAAACTTGGCATAAAGTTGATGTTGTCTTAGTACAGTTAATGCCTAACAAAGATGTTGTTCATGTTGTTGATTGTGATGACTGTATATCAAGATGTCATCTATGAAGACCACCACAAACTGATCAAGAAACGGCCAAAACACTCTTTTCATCAAATCCATGAATGTGTTTGGTGCATTGGTTAGCCCAAACGGCATAAACACGAACTCGTAGTGACCATACCTCATCCTAAAAGCTGACTTAGGTATGTCATTCTCCTTGATCCTCAACTGATGATATCTTGATCTCAGGTCTATCTTCAAGAACATTGTCGGGCCACACAACTAATCAAATAGGTCATCTATCCTCGATAAGGGATACTTATTCTTTATCGTCACCTTGTTCAGTTGTTAGTAGTCTATGTACAACCTCATAGACCCGTCCTTATTTTTCATGAACATCACCAGAGCACCCCATGGTGACGTACTCGGCCTGACAAAACCTTTGTCAAGCATTTATTGCAACCATCTCTTCAACTTTGCCATTTCTATCGAAGCCATCATGTACGGTGTCTGAGCTATCGGTTGCATTCCAGAAACCAGATTGATCTCAAAATCAAGCTCTTGGGGTGGGGGAACACCTGGAAACTCCTAAGGAAACACATTCTCGAACTCTCTGACAACTGGAACCTCCTGAATACTAGGACTCCTTACCTTAGTATCCAACAAATGTGCCAAGAATGCCTCGCAACCCTATTTCAAGAGCTTCCCTACCACCATGGCCAATACCAGACACGACATAAGAATATTCCTATCTCCTTGGAAGATCCACATCTTACAACCATCTATAAATGTCACATGTTTAGAACTACAATCCAAGACCACTCTATACTTCTCCAAGGTGTTCATTTCAAGGATTACATCGAACCCATTCACGTCAAGTGGTATGAGATCCAGTTGAATGATGTGTCTTGAAAAGGAGAGGAAACAGAAAGGACACACCTCCTGCAACACTACAAAACCAACGAACGAGGTTTCTAACAACATTCTATTATTCTTATGACTAATAGGAAAACCTATAGCCTCTCTAAGCTTCTTCTCCTCCTCTATGGCCCACCAGTGTCTAGCACTCCCCTTCAGAAGGTACACTACATGCTTCACCTTATCCACTTCGGGGGTACTAAGGATCTCAAAGGCTTTCTAATGCTCAGTAAGCTACATATCCGCATCTTTTGGATCAGCCATCCCAGCATATTTCAAAGATGCAACCCAGTGAAGCCACTTAAAATTCTTCCTAGTACTCAAAGATTCAGTATGGGGAACCAACACCCTAGGCTGAGGTGCATGCATCTTGTCCGCCATATGAGTCATAGTAGCCATAAACTGCCCAAAAAGAGATTCACATACATGATTTTCAATCATGGCTGGGTCAAAATGGGGGACTCAGGAACCTGATCATCTCGTGCCTGGTTCCCTACACCACCACCTGGTGCAGAAACACTGCTCTCAACAACGTGTTCTTTGTATTCTCCAAAAATCTTTAAGCTTTCTCTTCTTCTTTTGCATAAGCAGAAGTCACTATAAGATAGGTTAGAGGACACAAGAACAGATACAAACCCTAGTCCTAGGTCCATGTAGACTCAGCAAACCTAAAGCTCTAACACCAACCTAATTGTGATGCCCCATGCCACACAAAGTGAGATTACTCAAAACTTAACTGTGGAAGAAAGATTAAACAAACATGTTACTAGAAAATACTGAAAGTTAAAACCATTTTCATAAAACTGCCAAATAGTAAAAGTCTTTACATATGAGTCCTTTCATGTCACAAGGAACTTACTATGAGTGTCATCAGTCTGTTATAAGAAAACTTGTTCTAGAACATATATACATATATCCACCACAACTATGCAAAAAAAGGGCACACAAGGCAACCATATATTGAAAGAACGTCTACAAAACATTCCCAAAGACCCGAGTGTACAAGGACGACTCTAGGACTCTAACGATAAAAAGAAATCCAACAACACTTCCAATCTTGTCATCTATTGTCTTTCTTATTGCTCCTCAACCTCTACTGCACGATCTATGCCTCCTCATGTACGTACACCTAAAAAGGATGTGGGAAACTGACACAATTTTACCGTGCGTATAAACGCAAGTGAACGCGTCGATTAGTACAAGCCTTTGTGAGGCACGAGTCGAACTCAGGGATATGTGCAATCGTTGGGGACTCCTACTAACTACTCGCGATCAGCTAAGGCGATTAACAAGTTGAGAGTTGTTGTTGAAAATAAAAGAAAAATAAAAACAAAACAAAAGAAGCAATTGATTAAATGTTGGTTTAATCAATTCAAAAGGGTATATTTAGGATTGCGGTTTCACCGCGGGTTTTCATTGTATTAAATTCTATATGGCTACTCAATTTTATCTCTCTATCCGGGTAGTGGCCTGAAAACAGAATTACCCACTGTCGTGGTGCAATTCACTACCTATGCTTAGGTCGGTTCCACCGTCGTAGTAATCTATACCCTAAACTAGGTGCATTATGAACAGTCTCTCAGTTTCCACCATTAATTTTACACCGCCTTGTTCAAGGGATTTATCGATTAATGTAGATTTCGTCTCTTTTCAACCGTTAATCCTTCTTTCAAAGTGATTAAGGGCATTAGGTTATTATTATGGTGATCAATCATAATAATACATGGAGAAAACGAAATTATACCATGGATTTGAGGGATAAAATATGATTCACTATTATAAAATTGTCATACAATGAATTCACGGGCTACTCCCGGTCCTAAAGATGAAGGGGATTAGCCCCGCATGTTCATCTCACACAAGTACATGGTAGAAATAGGGGAAAACATGTGAAAAACGTGGAATAAAAGGGAAAACCCCTGAATGGAGAAGAACCGGTTGATCCTCGTTGTAGAACGCGTGCTCTACCGCCTCTCGGTGGTGGAATCCGTCTCCTTCGGCCTCCAGATCAACAAGTATGAGCTTCTAGCCTCCGTTCTCCTCTCTACCGCTCCTCGGTACTTGTGCAATGGCTGATTAGATCCCCCCTCACGTCTGGGCAGCCGTCCTTAGGTATATCTCGATCATTAAGTCGCTAATTAACCGTAGCCGTCCGATTGAGATCATTAGGAAGCCAACTCATATCCTACAGTGTCGATACCATCGACGCGAGTCGATGGTATCGACCCGCTGTAGTAGCAAACCCTTCCTTTGTCGCTCCCGACATCATCTCGATACCATCGACGCGGGTCGATGGTATCGACTTCCTGTAGGCGTCGGTTTTTGTCGTTTTGCGTCGTTGTAACCTCCATGCGTCGATGGTATCGACTTGGTGTCGATACTATCGACTGTTTCCTCGCCAGCAAGCTGATGGTATCTCGATACCATCGACATCCATGTCGATAGTATCGACGCTTTGCTGCTTCTTTCGGCTGGCAACCTGTGACCATGTCGATGGTATCGACGGAAGCAAATACTCGTTTGTCCTGAAATTCAAACACAAGATCACATAAATTCACACAAATAATAATATTTTGATAATTAATGCTCAAAATGATGAAATAAAGGGGATTTGACATAAAATAGTAACAAAGACCAAAGTGGGTGAATTATGCCACATTAACCATAAAAATGACTAACAAAAGCATAAAACACATATCAAACAGGTCTATAAATGCGACTCAAAATCATCGCATCAAACTCCCCTAAGCTTGAACGTTGCTCGCCCTCGAGCAACTAATCCTTAGAATAGAATTGCTAATGTCAACTGAAGAACAACACATCACAACCAACATCCCATATGACTCCCACCGGACATTCACATATCGGCCCTCTCTAACCATGGAACGGTAATTACCCTGAAGGCGACAGTAATCATCCATAAAAGAAATTGATCTCAAAACTGATGAACACTATCACATAAGGCAGTTAACATAATAAAACTCGCCGGTTCAGACTTGGTGCATCTTGTGATCTCCTATACTATGTTGCTCGCCCTAACTACCATCTACATGGAAGCAGTTCTCCTGATATACTTTAGTGAGGAGAAATTCACGGTGGCCTACCAATCCGAGCAACGGGTGGATGAAGATGGGTGGTTCATGGAAGAAAGTGGAAGTATTACACAGTTTCAACATGCATAAAACAAAAATGTCCTAAATAATGCAAATGCACATGAAAAATGCCCTAATGCCTAAAATTGGGTGGAATGATGCATGTACTAACCATCCATTCAAAACGAAATGGACATCTAATTAAGCTACATCATGCACTCAATTATCTCGAAATGCAGGTGATATTATGTTCCTTTCTCCTTCTTATTCTTGTTGCTTCTACATAACTCTTTTTTTTCATTATGCAGATTTTCTTTCAAATTTTTTTTTCTTTTCCTTTTTTTTTCTTTTCAACCCTTTATATCCATAATTGATAATGAATATTTTATCGGGCTTATTTTTCTTCCTAATTTAGAAGTTTGCACTATTTAGAAGGTATGGAACAATTTAATTCACCATTGGAGAAAAATTGAGATAAATGATGTACATTATGCATGAAAATTATGAATGCACCACATGGCATGCACCTAAGGATAATGTGCATGTATCACTATTCTAATTTTTTCTTTCTTTTTTCTTTTTATGCAAACATATGGAAATAAATTCAATGCAGGACCTATCTATATGAAATGTTGTCAAAGTAGTTAAAACTGTAAAGTACTTCCAATTCTCGCGGTGGATTGTGAAAAGTAAAGAAGTGGAAAGATCACAAGACTAGATGACTGAACCTTAGAAAGATATTATGTGTCCCTCCTTACTGATCTGTGTAGTAGTTAAGAGATTTCTCTCTTTTACATCCAATTAGAGTCTCATTACCATTTGGTCAGATTAGGCTCACACAACCATTTCCATCCACTTTCATGAATCATTAGGAATACAGTTGTGAAATTTTGTTTTAAAGTTGACAAAACCAATCATTTCCGTAGGATATGTGCCCAAGGTTAAACAAGACAAGCTTCCCAAACACACAAAATTTTTTAAATTTCCCTTGATTTTCCCATGCACCATTAATGAGATGACACAAACTTTATGACATCCACGATTACACTAGATAGCATGTGGATCCTACAACAACTAAAAATGCAAGAAACAAATACAAAGAACAAAAACAATAAAGTTAAAAACTAAAAACAGTAAAAGATAAAGATGTTCCAACTACCCCCCTAAGCTTGAATTCGACTATGGCCTCATAGTAAAAAACAAACTTAAAGATTGGAACAGTGATACCGGATCACTCTTGTGGTGGTGGAGGCGGGTACTGTAGAGCCATAGGGTCCCATGAAGGATACTCCCCCTGGAAGCTTGGATCAAACTGGGCCCTGGGTGGAGGTTGTGGATAGCCTCCAAAATAATTTTGGCTCCAATAGTGGTCGTAGAAGGGCTCCTACTGCATCTCCAACCGATACAACTGATCATGTATCTGTTGTTGGTTGTCAAGGAGAATACGCTCATTCTCGAACATCGCCCTTTGGTTATCCAGTATCCGGTTCGTAGTGTCTTGAATATCGGTATACATCGCCATGTGCTGCTGCTGCGACTGCTGTATATCGTACAACATAGTGTACATGCCCTGCATGGAATAGACATCCTCGCTTGGCTACGAGGGCGGTGGTGGTGGCGGAGTAGGCTGAGATGATGAAGATGCACCCGGATGCATCCTAGGACGCTTCTGTGGCGCCACTCGTGCTCGAAGAGGTGTAAATGCCTCCTCTTCCTCCTCAGCCGCGTCATCATTTCCATCGTCGCCGCCTTCTTCATCGGAGTCTGCAATGGCTATGATTGGCCATCAGAAATGTTGTGCACCTTCGATGTTGAAAATGGGATCGGGAAGAGAACATTCTTGATATGCTTGATTTACGTGGCAGTGTGAAAACGCCACGCCATCTCGGAGAAGTAGGAGATTGGACCTATGCAAATGTTGTAAGTTTACCTTGCTTCTTGTAGAGAGAGGAGTGAGGGTTTGGAAATTCAAGCTGAGGTATGAAGCCAGCTTGGTGATGAGTCCGCCGAAGTGAATCGGTGCTTTCCTCGTACTCCTCTTCACGTCCAATACTCGTTGCAGAAAGAAAGCACCCCAGTTGCATTCTTGTTTCTTCAGGAGTTTATACAGAAAGAATAGGTCCGACCCCTGAAACTTGCTGAGGGCGAGATCACCCCGAGCAAAAACTGTGGAACTGAGCATCCGGTGCAAGACCCGGACGAAAGGGTGCTCGAAATCGGCTACCGCGGCATTGTGGTAACTCACCGACTTTCCTTGCGGCACCGTCACCAGCTCAGCGAAGATCGCGTCATAGTCGGTGCGGCTGTCCGGCCATCGGTAGTCATACTGCGAATGGTTCCAGTTGAAGATCGCATTGAATTGCCAGAGCGTCAGGGTGTAGTCGATGTTGAACAGCCGGAAAGACACCCGGCCCTGGATCCACTCGCGGTCGGTAGCGACGATGTCGTTGGGCACGACGCAGACGTACAGTGACGCCATGAATTCTGCTACCAATTCCGTGTACGTGGGCCAGTCACCGAAGAATGGCTGGCCATCTTGATGAAATTCCAGTTCGCCATGCCTTATTGATGTGTGACGGGCCTGCCCATTCAGAACATAGGCCAAGTTGGCCTCAAATCCGAGATCTCGGATCATCTCCCGATCCACATACCGGGTGGGCTCTATCTTCCTCCGCATGATCTCCTCATAGATCTTCCGGACCTCCGAGGAAGGATGGACAAGGCAGGGACGTGAGATCGATGATGGCGGTGGTGGCACGAATTCCGGCAGAGTCGCGCGTGAGGAAGAAGCTCCGGTCACATTCACCATGTTGGCGACGAGAAATGGGGATTAGAAAGAGAGCTTGGTGAAGAATGGAGAGGTGAATCTCCGCTCGATGAAGACCTTCTCTCGTTGCTACTCTTCTTCGGGCTTGGACAGCTCGGGGGAGTGCTCGGCGCAAAGGGAGGAGATCACTCTGAAGGTGTGACGTCAACTGACGTAATGAATCTCCTTATATAGACTTGGACGGCGCCACTGTTGACCCGTCGATACCATCGACGCGAGTCGATGGTATCGACACTAGTCGATGCTATCCACCCCCATCGCGAGTATTGACGGTTGTCGATGGCTGGATCTTGAAACCCAGATCACTGACGTGTCGATACCATCAACGAGGGTCGATGGTATCGACGCTTCACCCGGATCGATGATGTGGCCGCCATGATCGCCGTTGATTTGTTCGTGCAGATCGGTGACGTGGATGGTCGATACCATCGACGAGAGTCGATAGTATCAACTATCCTGATTAGGGTAAATCCTCGCGAGACCGGCCTCCGCTTTTTTCACTTGAAAGTGTCGATACCATCGACACGCCCGTCGATGGTATCGACTTCACTGAGTCGATTTCTTCTGTAAATCTTCAGAGATCTCGATGGTATCGACTGGCGTGTCGATACCATCGACCTTTATTTTTCGATCTTCCTGTAGGTCTGTCGATACCATCGACGAGGCCGTCGATGGTATCGACGCAGTGTGAAATCTGCAGTCGTCTACATGTTCATGGTCGATACCATCGACCAGTGTGTCGATAGTATCGACTCTGCCCCAGCCTGCACATCAAACAAAATGATCACGGTATCTTTTTTTACATGAAATACTAAGTAAAAACAAATTAAACTATGAATGTAAATGAACTAAACTAAGGTACCAATGGTTGGGTTGCCTCCCAACAAGCGCCCTTATTTAACGTCTTAGGCTAGACGACTTGAAACACATCAATTTGGATCTTTGGAGAAAGTGCCCAAGGGATCGTGTGGCAGCTTGAACTCCACTCGATCTTGACCAATTCCCAACGTGAGTGTACCTCTCCCAATTGCAGTTACTACATCGACCGTTGCTTGAAACGGCCTACCTAGTAGCATCTCGCAACTCTTAAGTTGCAGCATATCCATGATTACAAAGTCTACTAGAAAAATGAATTTGTCCACCTTGACAAGTACATTCTCGCAAACTCCATGTGGCCTCACAATAGATCCATCTGCCAATTCTATGATTGCCGCTGACTTCTTCATGTCCTGTAACCCAAGCTTTTTAAATGTGGACAGCGGCATGAGATTTATGCTCGCTCCCAAATCACATTGAGCTCGTGGGAAGTGTTGATCACCTATTGAACATGGAATATAGAAGCTCCCCGGGTATTTCTTCTTCTCTGGTAAACTCCCAAGGATCATTGAGCTTACCATTTCATTCATCCTACACACATCATTATCTTTGATCCGCCTCTTTTTATTAATTATTTCTTTAATAAACTTCCCATAGGCGGGGACCTTCTCAATCATCTCCACCAGCGTAATATTGATATGTAGATTTCTGAATATCTCTAAGAATTTTTTATAATGCCTGTGCTCCTTCTTCGGCTTCGAGTTGTTCAAATTTGACTCCATTGCCGCATTACCACGCTTGTGGGGTGGCCCATATGAACTTTTCGGGGCCAGCTCCCCTAAGCTTGCTTCAATTACTCCCTCTGGCATAGGCTTTGCCGGAACATTATCAACATGTATCATTTGCTGTGGCTCTTCTCGCACAGTAGATGTATCCGCACCGTGACAGGCAGCCTTAACTTGCTCTTCTTGGTTAGGCGGGGACGCAACCATCATGGGCTCTTGCCGGGATTTCCTGAAAAGAGGGTTTCTGCCCGGCAGTCCATAATAACTGCGAGGATACGGTATCGCCGGTGTTGCTCCCGTATCAAATTTCATTTTGCTTTGATCTTTTGCTTCTGACACCTGGGATTTCTCCTCATTGCTTACCACATACATGTACTTCACTTGATGGTGTGTTTGGGCCACATTTGCATTCTCGGCCGGATTCTGCTGGTTGGCGTGCTTGATGGCCGCCACTTCACTTGAAATCTGAGCCACAATCATTTCCAATGCCCGCATCTGTGCTCCATGGCTTTGTAGCGTCTGCCCAAATTTGTTTGAAATATCACCTTGAGATTGCAATTGCTTACCAAACATAGCCATCATTTCCTGATTTTGCTGCACCATTTGACTAAGTAATTCGGTGCTCTTCTCCTCAGCTCTCGGTTGTGGCTTTGTCTCCAGATCTTGTTGGAAATTATTAGGATCCTTCCAGGAGAACTTTTTGTCTCTCCTCCATGCATAGTCATTGTTTCTGTAGCCCTGTTGTTGCATGAATTTGACTTGGGCTTCCTCATCCTCAGATGCATCATCCTCCTTTGCTAGCAGTTTCTTTGCGAGAAGATCCATCTTCTCATTCAGATTCTTTATCGCTTTTGATTCTCCTACTGCTTGGACCTGCTCCACGGTGCCTCTTTCACCCCATGATTGTTTCCTAGCCATGTTCTTTAATATCTCCCAGCACATGGTGTCCATATTGTTCAGAAAGAATCCTGACCCAGCTGAATCCAGATTACTCCTATCGTGCTCAAAGAGAGAAAAATAGAAGATCTTCACCTGCGTCTCTTTATCCAACCCATGATGTGGGCACCTCCTCAGCATGACCTGAAATCTCTCCCAGGTCTCAGAATATGTCTCACCGTCATGTTGGGTAAAGTTATGAATATTCTGGATCATGTCGTTAGTCTTCTAAGGAGGGAAGAACCTCTCAAAGAAAACCTCCACCATATGGTTCCAGGACTCCACAAACTCATCATCCAAATTATGTAACCATTCTCGCGCGGCTCCCGCCAATGAACTCGGGAAAAGCTTGAGATACAGTGCCTCCTGTGGAAACCTATCGATTTTTACCATGTCACAGTTCTCAACAAACTGGCTGATGTGCGCGACGGGGTCCTCATTTTTGAGCCCATGGAAAGCATTCGACTTCACCAGATTTATCAAAGCCGGTTCAATCTTATAGGTAGGTATGTTAACTGCCTGCTTCTTTATAGGCCCTTTTGAAGCTGATGAGGAAGAAGCCTTGATCTTCTCCCATATAGTCTGTGGCTCGACCATCTCTTCCTGTTCAAGTTCGGAATCTACCTCTTCTTGTTGCTCTTGCTCGTGATAATCCTCATCCTCAGGTCCCAGCAGTGGAACCTCGGGTGCACATCCTG
The DNA here is from genome assembly GCA_963693085.1 of Alisma plantago-aquatica. Classification (NCBI taxonomy): domain Eukaryota; kingdom Viridiplantae; phylum Streptophyta; class Magnoliopsida; order Alismatales; family Alismataceae; genus Alisma; species Alisma plantago-aquatica. The sequence continues at coordinate 749,372,130 of OY856413.1, forward strand.
CGTAGTCAGTACTACGCGTCTGCACCATGCACAATACCTGAAATAAGAAAATTCGAGTTCAGTATAGTGCTATGACGAGTATAAAAATTATCGAACAATTTAGAAATATTTGAAGTTGTTTCAAACTAAAATAAAAAAAATAAAAAAAAATAATGTGGCCCAGAATGGCCGCTCGTAGCACTCAAAGTGCCAACAAATTGTCGTATCCCCGGCAACGGCACCAAAAACTTGACGCAATTTTACCGTGCGTATAAACGCAAGTGAACGCGTCGAGTAGTACAAGCCTTTGTGAGGCCCGAGTCAAACTCAGGGATACGTGCAATCGTTGGGGACTCCTACTAAATACTCGCGATCAGCTAAGCTGATTAACAAGTTGAGAGTTGTTGTTGAAAATAAAAGAAAAATAAAAACAAAACAAAAGAAGCAATTGATTAAATGTTGGTTTAATCAATTCAAAAGGGTATCTTTAGGATTGCAGTTTTACCACGGGTTTTCATTGTATTAAATTCTATATAGCTACTCAATTTTATCTCTCTATCCGGGTAGTGGCCTGAAAACAGAATTACCCACTGTCGTGGTGCAATTCACTACCTATTCTTAGGTCGGTTCCACCGTCGTAGTAACCTATACCCTAAACTAGGTGCATTATGAACAGTCTCTCAGTTTCCACCATTAATTTTACACCGCCTTGTTCAAGAGATTTATCGATTAATGTAGATTTCGTCTCTTTTCAACCGTTAATCCTTCTTTCAAAGTGATTAAGGGCATTAGGTTATTATTATGGTGATCAAGCATAACAATACAGGGAGAAAACGAAATTATACCACAAATTTGAGGGATAAAATATGATTCACTATTATAAAATTGTCATACAATGAATTCCCAGGCTACTCCCGGTCCTAAAGATGAAGGGGATTATCCCCGCATGTTCATCTCACACAAGTACATGGTAGAAATAGGGGAAAACATGTGAAAAACGTGGAATAAAAGGGAAAACCCCTGAACGGAGAAGAACCGGTTGATCCTCGGTGTAGAACGTGTGCTCTACCGCCTCTCGGTGGTGGAATCCGTCTCCTTCGGCCTCCGGATCAACAAGTATGAGCTTCTAGCCTCCGTTCTCCTCTCTACCGCTCCTCGATACTTGTGCAATGGCTGATGAGATCCCCCCTCACGTCTGGGCGGCCGTCCTTAGGTATATCTCAGTCATTAAGTCGCTAATTAACCGTAGCCGTCCGATTGAGATCATTAGGAAGCCAACTCATCTCGAGTCGATGGTATCGACCCGCTGTAGTAGCAAACCCTTCCTTTGTCGCGCCCGACATCATTTCGATACCATCGACGCGGGTCGATGGTATCGACTTCCTGTAGGCGTCGGTTTTTGTCATTTTGCATCGATGTAACCTCCATGCGTCGATGGTATCGACTTGGTGTCGATACTATCGACTGTTTCCTCACCAGCAAGCTGATGGTATCTCGATACCATCGACATCCATGTCGATAGTATCGACGCTTTGCTGCTTCTTTCGGCTGGCAACCTGTGACCATGTCGATGGTATCGACTTCCGTCGATGGTATAGACGGAAGCAAATACTCGTTTGTCCTGAAATTCAAACACAAGATCACATAAATTCACACAAATAATAATATTTTGACAATTAATGCTCAAAATGATGAAATAAAGGGGATTTGACATAAAATAGTAACAAAGACCAAAGTGGGTGAATTATGCCACATTAACCATAAAAATGACTAACAAAAGCATAAAACACATATCAAACATGTCTATAAATGCGACTCAAAATCATCGCATCAGAAACCCACAAGGTGAGATTCCAAATCTCAACGGGAGATATAACTCTCCATCAACTCTATAATTATAACATATAAGATGATTAAAGAATGCAATAAAGTTACAACCATTATAAGTAGGTAATTATTATTAATAGAATAAGCAATTACTTATTGGATTATGAAACATCTTAACATTATAAAAGGAATATGAAGAACATGTTACAACCCCACCTCCTGATAACCCCCAATTAAGGGAGACCGAGAGGTCGAAGCCGTACCCATACTTTCCGGATCAAAGGTTCGGCAATTAACCAAGAACAATATCAAATTTTAACAGACTTTACTGAAAAGCTGTAAGAAAATAAACTTTCGCATACCTTTTTAAAAACTTGGATCTCTAAACTTCTATCCACTTATGGATTTTACTCTAACTAATCCTCCTTGTATTTTACTTCGTGTATTTCACAATATGACGATTTACTGTTTGTCCTTTTGGCTTGTACCTAAAACGCCGACAAACAAAACATCGGTCAGCCGAAGCTGGTATGTGGGGGAAACAATAATTATGTAAATACGTTAACAATGTAATTATTCAATTAATCATTTAACAACCAAGATTACATTTTAGATATAACTCCGCGATCCAAGAGTACCCTATTCTCTATGTTGTCCCCATTAAACCCCTCATGATCCACCTATAGGTGAACCAATTTCTAGGGTTGAGTCACATGGCACTACTCGTAAGTAGCCCACTCCTTAACTCATGGCAGGCTAATGAGTCTCATGGCACTACACCTAGGTAGCCCAGTTTCTAACTCTCAGTAACCTAGACCTTGCTCTAGGATTACCCCTTTTTTTTAGCCTTTTCAAAGCAATAGAGGTGGACCCGAATCTAGCCAGTTATATATGCACATTTATAGTGATAATCATAGTCACTTTATAGTTTCATGAAATAAATAGACATACAACAGTTATTTTCAAGCAACCGATTAAAACTCTGGGAATTGTCGTGAAACTAGAGTGATTATTCCTAAGCGTAACCACATACCTGATTTGATGAGTCATGCAGATTATTGAACATATACTTCATGTATATACAATCAAGCCAATCAACAGATCCAAGCAAGTAATTCAATCATCACATAATTCCTAAAAAGAATACATACTCTATTTATTACACACTTGATCAAGAATCTACTTTATTGACTTGGATTCTCTTTCTAGGGTTTCTAATCCGCATTAAGGTTTCATTAATATTCATTAGGGTTTCTTAGATAAATATCTCAAACTTTATCCCTTTTAGGTCAACAAACCCTAAAAAGAGAATCCAAGTCAATAAAGTAGATTCTTGATAAAGTGTGTAATAAATAGAGTACGTATTCTTTTCAGGAATTATGTGATGATTGAATTACTTGCTTGGATCTGTTGATTGGCTTGATTTTATATACATGAAGTATATGTTCAATAATATGCATGACTCATCAAATCAAGTATGTGGTTACGCTTATGAATAATCACTCTAGTTTCACTACAATTCCTGAAGTTTTAATCGGTTGCTTAAAAATAACTGTTGGATGTCTATTTATTTCATGCAACTATAAAGTGACTATGATTATAACTATAAATGTGCGTATATAACTGGATAGATCTGGGTCCACCTCTATTTCTTTGAAAAGGCTAAAAAAAAGGGGTAATCCTAGAGCAAGGTATAGGTTACCGAGAGTTAGAAACTGGGCTACCTACGTGTAGTGCCATGAGACTCATTATCCTGCCATGAGTTAAGGAGTGGGCTACTTACGAGTAGTGCCATGTGACTCAACCCTAGAAATTGGTTCACCTATATGTGGATCATGAGGGGTTTAATGGGGACAACATAGAGGATAGGGTACTCTTGGATCGTGGAGTTATATCTAAAATGTAATCTTGGTTGTTAAATAATTAATTGAATGATTACATTGTTAACGTATTTACATAATTATTGTTTCCCCCACATACCAGTTTCGGCTGACCGATGTTTTGTTTGTCGGTGTTTTAGGTACAAGCCAAAAGGACAAACAATAAATCGTCATATTGTGAAATACACAAAGTAAAATACAAGGAGGATTAGTTAGAGTAAAATCCATAAGTGGATAGAAGTTTAGAAATCCAAGTTTTTAAAAAGGTATGCGAAAGTTTATTTTCTTACAGCTTTTCAGTATAGTCTGTTAAAATTTGATAGGCCTTATAGTTGAGCCTTGACGAGGAAGTCAAGAGTCTAAGTGGGGGAGATTGTAACATCCCAGGATTTGAGGCCTCAGATAAAATGATCTTATAAGGAATGATTGGACTACCCATATCACCAAGGTGAACCTCCTTTTCTGGGATCTCATCACTAAAGAACTCCATAATTAAGCGTGCTCGGCTTGAAGTAGTACTAGGATGGGTGACCAGTCGGGAAGTTGATCCTGGCTTACACGTGAGTGAGATTAAGACGCGCAGTTAAGGCTAGTGGTGGTCTGTGGGGCCATTCGTCATTCCTGAAACTCTACTAGAGACTTGGACAGTGGGCCCGGACGTTACAGAACATGTATATTCACTACCAACAATACTGTAAAAAATCAAGCAAGGCCTCATCCAGTATTTTCATATTTGATCTTATACAAGTATACTACACGGTTGTCTATGTATTTTATTTTCCCCCAAGGATTTGAGTCATACCACCCAAATCCAACTGACCATTGCTAAGACAAAATCAGTGCCATACTAGGTCTATTGGAAGAGCCAGAATCCACGACCCCACCAAACCTCAGTCAGTACGAGTGAACCTGTAGTGACATCATTAGTCAAACTACTACCAGCAACATATAGTCCACCTTTACAAACCTAGCCTGCCTCAGTACATGTCACAGTTCTAGTGAAATTGAGCTACAACACACAGCCGCACTCTTCCCAGGGTATGGCCCACAACCAATAATGTATCACATATACTAAGCTACGGCCTGAAGCCGTACTCTTATCAGGGTATGGCCCATAGCCAATCATGTATCACATATCCTGGATGTAAGGGGATATTTGTCCTCACTTCCGCATATTCAAAAACATGCGCTCCGAGTTAAACTCATTTTATCATCTAGAAAATACTAACACTAAATGGATCTATGGCACAAGGCAAGACACTTGATTAGGTTCCACTTGATTAGTTCATTCATTTAACTGTGTTTTAGCATCAATCAAGTTGCAACATATAACCTTTAAACAAATTGTACAAAGATAAGGGCATAATACATTACCAGAAAATATTAGGGCATATAAGATGTGATCTTGTGACATTATCACTTGATCCTTGTCATTCATGATATTTTTCATCACAAGGACCACATACTTTGAAGTAGAAACCCCTCATCTCATTGCTGAGAAAATTATTACCTCATAATAGGTAATAAACCATCATTAGGTCATACGACCCTTTTACCCCCTCTTTCTGTGATACCAACATCTCACATGCCTCATAAAGCCCATTCAATCATATCATAAACACCATAGCTCTTATCTAGCTATGCTTATCAACTTGTAACACCTTCATGGTTAGGGACTTATAACAAGAAAGATAATACCTCATTGTTACTACCGTCTCATAAAGATTCACGCCATTCACACTACATCATTAGGGCTAGGGTTCTCTTTAACCGATTAGGGTTTATAGGATTGGATCAACAACTAACCTCAACTCCTCACTTCTGTTATCACTATAGAGTATGTTATGAGATTACAGGTTATAGAAAACAACACTCCCTTGTTGCTCATACAAACACCTCATAAGGTATCCTATCATACCATATAACCTCATCATTAACATGATGTATCATGACTACCATTGCAAGGTATCAATTTATTATGGATAGAGGGATCCTAGTTCATCATCTACCCGTGTCGGCCTGACCACACCAAGGTGTGTCAGGCAAGCACATCTAGGGATATTGCTTTAGAGCTCAAGGTGTCAGGTTAGCTACACTCAACATATCGGTTTAACCCCACTTGAAAGTGTATCGGGTTAAACACCATCCTGTTGGCCTCTTACTCAACCAAGGTCATATCGGTTGGGCACACCAAAGCATACTTTCTCACAAGATATCATCCTAGTATACAACCACATGACATGACGGGCTATCGTCCTCACATATCAATCTAAGGTGTTGGCCAACGAAACATATCGGTCTAACCCCTCTAGGTAATGTTGGGTTAGGGGTGTATCAGGTTGTAAGGGTTAGATCATCAACAAGGTATAACGATTCACCTCATCAAGGTGTGTTGGTTTAAGCACCACAATACATGTTGACTACTCACATCCTAGTTTGTGTGTCAACTTGTCATCTATAACCTTAGGATATCGGCTAACAGTCCATCTATTATCATGGTAGGAAGGTACAAGGTATGGACAACAAACTAAACAAAGTTTCTTCATCTAATCGGTTCTCAAAACCATCAATAACTACTAGCATCTAGAATGTATGAGATAAGTGATTTAGAGATGAGAATCAACATAAGCACATGAAAGAGTGAAAATAACAACAAAGGCTAATCGTTATATAACCCACCTCAAAGATCACCACCAAGATCCAAGCTCCAACCTTAAGCTTCAATCTCACAACCTCAAGGTTGAAGATGACCCACCACTTGATCACCAAAACACCTTCAAGGAAGAAGATGAGACCAAGGTTAAGATAGCTTGAGATGAAAAGGAGATATCCATGATCCATGGCCGAGAAGAAGAAGAGAGTTAGGAAGCATAACTTACCAAGGTAGAAGATGAAAGATGATAAAGGAACACCACAATCTTGGGACTATTATCCAAGATCCAAGAGAACCTCTCTAGCCCCTAAAGCTTCTCAAGGTCATCCACCAAGAAGGAGAGAAAGCAAGAATGGCCAAAAGGATTCTCTTGCATGGAGAGAAAGAAGACTATATACTAGGGGAATGAGAGCGAGGTCATGAGAGATGTGTCATCACCTTAGGAGCCTAGTTGACACTTGTCCATAAAAAAGGGGCCACATGCAACAACATGTAAGACATGGTGATATGGTCTAGGCTAGATCTCGCCCTCTTGGTCCCCTACCAAGGTCACGAACTCACTAACCCAATATGCCATAACCCTACACACTCTCAAACTGATATGCCATAACCCTACACACTCCCAAACTGATATGCCATAACCCTACATACTCCCAAATCGATATGCCATAACCCTACACACTCCCAAACCGATAGAAAACCTCTTCAAGGCTCTCTAGCCCAAGATAACACATCCAAGTGCAAAATACACCTCACTCGTGTGTCCTAAACATCACCAAGGATGCTACCACACAACTAAGACCCAAACAAGGCTCCCATATCTCTCTGTCTATCCTCTAGATGATGCCAAGAAAGAGAATGAACACTCTAGAGGTGGAAAATTTCACATCAACCCCTATTCTGGGTTAATTGCAATTTGCACCAAAACCACACCACAAAACACAAGCATCAACTAAACAAGCTCAAACATGAAACTTAAGCTTTCTACTAGCCCTAATTACATCTCAGATGATTAGAGTAACGTTCTAAGAAACATAATTAGGAAAAACAAATAGGTTTATCCCAAAATGTGGGTCAGGGTCCTTACAAAATCGATTGATTCACTTCTTAATCAGTCGATTCAACACTTAAAGAGACATACTTTCATGAACTTTTGACATGTGAAGTAGTCGATTCAACACTTGAATTGGGGTTCACATTTGAATTGATGGATTCAATACTTATATCACTATATTCCCTATTTTCTAACATATTGGCTTTCAATATGTCGATTAATGCATAACATAATTTTAGTATCAATCCTTGATCCAGTCCTACTAATCACTCAATCGGTCGATTTGTAATCTGAACCGGTCAAGTCTCATTTTGAACCGATTGTTTCACTTTTTAATAGGGTGATTAATATTCTGAACTGGGCAATTCAAATTCCAGTTCATCCACTGTACAACCAATGTTGTTTAAATTGAATACCTAAATACTTTAGTAATAAAGTTAAAGCATATTCACGAGTAAATTGTATTCCGGGTGCATCCTATCTATGTGAATCTATAGATCCCAAATTACATTAATAGTGAATGTCAATAACCATTTTATGACATCACAAGCAATGAGCAGTATCTAGCAACACATCATTGCTACCCAAGTAATTGGAAAGTTGGAGAACAACTTCAACCTACACTCTGTGACCAATGTTATAGTGATCATATAGTTCCTTTGTCTCTGATATCCAAATTAAACTTGAGGCATGGAATCGTCACCCTCTCAACGTTCAATGCATGTTTCCTGAACTAGAGCAGATTGTATGAGATGCATGTAATCTCACATATCACATTTTGAGTCACAAGAGTTTGGCCATACATTTCTCAATATTTCTTATCAAGTAGCCAGGATATCGATCTTCTGTAGGAGGGACAAATTCTATCTACATCACTCACAGTGAATCCCCACGTATCACAACGTACCTGAGCATCACCTTTATGGAAACCCTTATTCAAGGTAACACTAGATGAGGTCAAAATACATCGAACAATATGTGATGACTGCAGTGACTTTAGGTCTAAGAAGCACAATCACCACTATCACTATGAGATCTGATTCTAACTACCATTCTATAGTCTTCATGTATCACTCTCAAGGTAGGTCAGTTTGATACACTATTCTCTAGCAAGTATATGTGTGTTTGGTTTAATATCATATATCATGATTGATGAGATTTTGTCATCAAACAACACAAACTCTAGTCTTATGTGTTACTATTGTCTATTAGAATTCACAAGAATATCTGACTAGGGACATAACAAGAATGTATGTAATATTATCATACACATGATCTCATTGTTTAGGTCCTCAACCTGAAGACATATTCCTTCTAGTATCCTCATTCTTTAGACATCTACTATGTCTATGTCATCACCTCATGATTGAGATAAATATAATAAACAAAATTACCTTTATCATTATCAAATAAGGTATCTAATACCCCATTACAATTGTCATATGATTGTCTCTCTGGGAATACATACCAATAGACTCCCACTTGCACTTAGAGCCAATCACCCATGTATATTATTCCAAGTGATCTTAACATGTCCATCATGCTTCTGCCACATAAGTGTTTTTGTAGCGGGTTAGAAACATTTGCTTCTAGTCGGTACTTTGCAAGTACTCACATATCCTCATTGTACGATCTCTCGTATGAGATGGAAATGATGTAGTATACTATGTAGGTTCACTTGCCTATCCAGTAGCTCCATTGTTGTCACAATATCTCTACTATGTCATCAATGGTTTGGGACCTCCCACAAGTTCATCTAAATGAACTTCTTGATCCATACAATGTCATCTACTGTGTTCAAAATAACAAGGTACTAAACTTCTATTGTAGAATTAACAACTGGCTCTTTCCCATAACTTTTTCATCCTACAGTTTTGTTTTAAGGCCAAACACAAATTCAGATTGTGATTGTTATTCTTCTTTGTCATTTTGGAAGCTTGCATCGGTGCAACCCTTTACACCCAACTCATCCTTATTGCCAAAAAAAAGGAACTGATCCTTAGTGTTTCTTTAGTACTAAAGGATGTTCTTTATGATAGTCTAATAACATTCAATGGATCTGACTAATATCTGCTCTTCATGTCCAACACATATGAGACAACATGATGAGTACATAACATTGCATTCATGGCAGATCCAATTGTGAATGCATATGGATTCTTATTTATGCATTCTTGTTCATCACAAGAACTTAGACACTAGGCTCTTGAGAGACTAATTCCGTGGAACATGGACACATTTTCTCTCAGTGAGTCATGCATGATGAGCCCCTTCAACATCTTACCAATGCATGTGCTCTTACTTAGGTCAAGAATCTTTCTAGATCTATATATATAAATTTCAATTCCTGAGATATAAGATGCTTCACCTAAACCCTTCATTAAGAAGGTACTTTCGTGCCAGGTTTTAACATTTGTAGGATAAGTATGTTATTCCCTATCATTATGTGGAATATAAATATGCTCCCATTAAATTTTTGTAATCACATATTCCATCTTCATTTTGTCTAAAGTCAAATTATTTGACTATATTGTCAAATCAAAGATTCCATCTCTTCAAGATGCTTGCTACAATCTATAGATTGACCTTTGTAGCTTACATACTTTATTTGCAATAACTGGATTTATAAAACCTTTAGGTTATGTTGTGAACACATCCTTTACAATATTACTGTTAAAGAATGTGGTTTTAACATCCATTTTCCAAATCTCATAGTCTTACTAAGCTGCAATGGCAAGCATGATTCTTATGGATTTGACCATGGAAATTGGTAAAAGCTTTCATCATGATCAACATCTTGAACTTGTTTGAGACCCTTTGCAACCAATATGTCCTTATAGGTTTGTACATTACCATTCACTTCAGTATTCTTATGAAGACCCAGTCACACCCTATGGTTTTACCCCTTCAAGTAGATCCACCAAGGTCATACCTTATTGTGTACATGGACTCCATCTTGGATCTCATGGCCTTTAGCCATTTCTTAGACTCTGCTCCCTCAATAGATTCTAGATGTTGAATCAACATCTATGACTAACTCATTGCCTTCTTGTGCCATAAGATATTCGAATCTTTCAAGCAAAAAGATGTTTCCTACTAGATCTTTGAGGTTTTGTATTTACATAAGGAATTTGTGATTCCACAACAATTTGTGATTCTCCATGTTCCTACTATACATCTTTAGGTTCACTATTTACTTTTTGGTCTCAAACTTTTTGAGTTCTACTTATCTCCCACTGATTCCTTAGGAATTAAATTCCCTTTTAGGAGTACAGATGATCTGGCAACAAACACTTTTTTGGTCGAATGGAATATAAAAGTAGTATTCAACAAAATAACATTTATGTGATTTGTGGACAAAAGTTTTCAAGAAACTATTTTCTTACACAAGCTTTCATTCCTAATCTTTATTAAAGACATATTGGTACACTTCCCATGCCACATCTCATATGGTTTCTTTTGAACCATTTTAGACGGTACATTGTTTAGTGTAAAGCATGTGCCAAAAGGAAATTGGAAGATCAACTAGATTTATTGATGATCACACCATGACTAGTACGGTGTGTTTCCTTCTTTCTGATGCGTCATTGTGTTTCAGGTGGAGTCCATTGTGATACATTATCACAGTCTCTAGAAGGTCCTCAAACTCTTGGTTCAAAATATTTTCCACGTCGATCATATTGAAGTGTTTTAATATATATACCAAGTTGGTTATGTACTTCATTCATGATCTCCTTGAACACTTCAAGATATTTAGACATGTATTTCATTAAATATGAATTACCATATATACTGATATATCCATAGATAGAATGAGATATTTTTAACCACATCTAGCATTTATTCTAAAAGACTTATATACATCAGTATGTACAAGCCATAATAGAATACTTACTCTCCCACTATTTATAGTGAAAAGGGATTTTATCATTTTTCCCAACAAATAAGACTAGGATGTCTCTATTGGTTCAAAATCTAAAAGGGTATGGATGGCCATCTTTACAGATTGTATAAATGTGTTTCTCACTTATGTGCTTTAGATGACAATGCTAAATGTATTCTTTGTTTGAGTCATGGAATCATACATATTTATCATTACAAGTATCAAGTATAGACTATGAGACATAGGGCACTGCCATATAAGATCTTTATCTTTAAAAAAACATCAATATTCATAATTCTCTTGTCTATACAAGATACGTGATGTTTTCCATTAATGGAAGGTTCATAATACCAATTTGCTAATCCTATTATATGTCCATTAGGCTTAGATGAATGACATATTCCAACTGTATTATCAGCAATTATTTCTCCACACAGTTCTATATTACTTCTTCTCAGGTCCTAAAGTGGTGATCTCTATATCCTTCTTCTTCCTGAGTTCCTCTATATAAATAGGGTAGTTCCTTTGAGTGAAAAGAGTAGATTCCTTTTATACTTACCCTTCTCCTATCTTCAGTGTAGAAGGTTTGCACTTTAGCTTAGCCTCAGAAAATTTCTTAGACTTTCCTTTTTTCTTAGACTCCCCTTAGCGGATCACCATCACGGGTTTGTCATTCTTCATTTCTTCTTTGGAATTAATCAACATGCTAAGCAATTCAGACAATGGTTTAGCCAAGTTACTCAAGTGATAACACTTGGTAAACTAGCTATATGATTCAGAAAATGATTGTAGAATCATATATGTGGCCAACTCTTGACCTAAAGGAAATCCTAGTCTCTCTACATGTTCCACATGCCCAACCATATTGAGCACATGGGGCTCTATTGGATCTCTCTCTATCAATTTGCACTCAAATAGTGCTTTGCAGACATTATACGTTTATTGCTTTACATGATTCTTAAGATGTGTTACCATCTCAAGAGTTTCCATGTTTTCATGATGTTTATGTAAATCATAGTTCATACAACCTAGAATAAGGTCTTTGATGTCTACTACATCATTGACATGCATCAAATAAGCATTCATTTTAGCTTTAGGTGTATTTGAAGTAGGTTCCTCTGGCATTGGTGTTCCAAGGACATAGAGCGTGCACTCATGATTGAGAATGTTTCTTGAATTACCAAACTAGTTATGGAAGTTATTCCCATTTATCTTATCCTTATCAAGGACCAATCACAAATAAAACATATTCTCATTTTCCATTAGATTCAACAAAAGCAATTTTGCAATTTGTCAAAACAATTTTGATTTGATTTGATAATATTGAAAATATTAATTAAGACTTTAATTAATTATTGCTCCCACTTCTTTGTTCATATTGATATCCATCACTAAGAATTTGGAAGATTGTGGCATACAATCTTCTACTGAGACAAGATCCGTATTTAATCAAATCATGAGTCAGCTCTGGATGATCGCCCACAACTTGATTATTTAAGTAGGCAACTTCTTCCAATTGCATCTTAATACAATTCTTGGATAGATGGTGTGCAAAAATCTTTGTCACATTCCATTAGTATGCTTCTGGTCACTTAATATCATTAACACCACCTACTTAATCCTAACCCAGTAGCCAATACAATAGAATATGCACCTTGCTTTGGCAGATCTATGTATCTACCATCATACTTTCACGAGATAGACAGTACACCAGGCTTTGGCATAACCTATGTTTGGTCGATCAAGTTGTTCATGTGTGTTTCTTATGAAAAGCATCTAAGGCTTAATACTTATTGAGGGATTTTATATAAATACATATATGTATCCAATATCACATACTTATAATATGTATCATATATGTCGCGCCCCAATCTCACATTAACCACAAACCCCGAAACTAGGGCACGACAGGTGGGATTAACACATAACCAACCACTCGTCACTTTTAAAACAATCCAAAGCATTTAAATTGATAACCAAGTTTAAGCTGTAAATAAGAACTAAACAAATGCAGAAACTTCTCTATTAAACTGATAGAAGATACAAGCAAGGTCTACAACATCATACATTAATTAACATAAAAGAAGCATAACATTAATTTACATCTGTGTACACATTCTGTCTCTCACTCACACCTTGTACCGAAGATCGAGGGGAATGGAATAAGAGACCTCTAACTAGACTAACTGCAAACCTTCTATCAACTAAGCGTTAGGGTGAAACGATCCTTTCGACTCCTGATGCTGATGCTGACCTGAAAATGTTTGAGTAGAGGGATGAGTCTACTCGCTCAGTGAATAACATTTCACTTAGCTATCATTAAACAACTCGTCAGGTTTATAAACTGAAATAAAAACAAATATACAGTTCAAGCAGGGCAGTTCTATTAGCATAGCAGATATACAGATAATAATCACACTTCTAAGCATCAACATATATTTCAGGTAAATAAACAATTATATAAATTTACTGTGAACCTACTTGATTATTTATTCATTTTATTATTATGCTCTAAATATATGCAGTGTACTCTGCATATAAAGATCCGCAACAAGTCCATGCTACGGTCCCACCGTACAAGACTTAGCGACACACCCGGGAAGTGCTAAGTCTGACTACTCGTCCTGGTCTGCACAGGACACAGGCTCTACGGCCTCATCGCACATCCACGTGTGCTGCACAACCACGTGTGCTCTCGACTCCTCCTTAAACCTGAGTACACCGGCAGAGAGTCACAGGGTTACCTTCGTGACACAAGCACGAATGGTGTTAGATAACCAAGTTTTCTTTTGTTATCGCAGTGCCATCGTGACACAAGCACGATTGTTGTTGGACACTGCCTCTCTTTCCTCGTTTGTCCGTGACACAAGCACGGATGATGTTGCAACACGAGTTTCACCCCTAAGTTGCAGATTCTCTCTTAGGGGTTCTACGGTGTTAGGGCACCTAAGTCTAATAATTAAATAGCAGATAAACAATTAGACAGAAATATCACATAACAACTGTAAGACATCAAATTTCCTCTTTTTTATCATTCATATCACGCATTTCAAGTTCCAATGAAATTATCATACTAAAAAGTGCATGCTACACTGTATAAAAGTCATATCAACTGATACTGGAGCAAATAAGCATTTAAAATGAGTTAAATAATGATTTCTAAATGAACTGCCACTCACCACTTGAAACTCGGCCGAACACTTCCTAGGTTCTGTAACTCGGCCGATCAACCTCGGCCGACCAGCAGGAAACTCGGCCGATCCCCTGGGGAACTCGGCCGATCCCCTGGGGAACTCGGCCGACCAACTCACCGCTTTATATACCTACAAGGAAACTCGGCCGATCAGAACTCAAACTCGGCCGACAAAATTGCTGTTCGCTTATCTAATTAAGAAACTCGGCCGACCCAAGACTCAAACTCGGCCGATCCAAAAACGATGTACAATTGCCCTAAAAAGGAACTCGGCCGACCTAATTGAAACTCGGCCGAACCGCGCACAGGCAGAACATAAAAACGGCCTGCAAAAGTCAATTTCTCTCGAATCGACGGGCAAATCTCGAGCAAACACCGCGAAACGATCACGATCGATGCATATGACTAAACCGCACCTGAAGGGAAGAAGGAAACGAGTTAGGGCTTCACCGTGCACCCCAATCCTCTAGCCGTTTTCCCTGCAAACGTAGCTTCAGCTGCGAAACCGATTCGAATTGACGGAGAAGGAGATCCACGGAGGGAAAGGACGAACTGCAGCAGCTGATCGGAGCAAAACGAAGCTCCAGCGCTTCTCCCCTCTCAGCTCCCTCTCTCTCTCTCTCTCTCTCTTTTTCTCTTTCTCACGCAAGGGAGGAGAACGCAGAAGCGTTCTCTCGTTTCTGTGAAAGTGAAACGAGATAAGGAAGAAAGAGTAGATAAGGAAGAAAACCTAGGGGCCAAATTGTATAGTTCAAAACTTTTCAAAAATTACGAACATGTCCCTATAAGCCCATAAACATGCAACTTTCGACTCGAAGGTCGGATTCGAACGATTTCTCTGGCAACGCTTCAAGCGTAAGATCCTACACGCTTTAGAAGCTAGAAAACACGCTAAGCACATATCATATCAATTTTAAACATTATTAACAAAAACAAGCTTAAACTTAGCACATCAGCTAATCACATGCTTAACAGCATACTTACGGGATAAGCTCGACGCGGGTCGTAACAATATACATGCTATATTCACAAACAAAAAAAATGCAATCACAAAGCATAAAAGTGATGGTTATGGCCATACTAATGTAATTCTTTGTAGCCACATAGAATTACCACCAACTAAGGTCATACATCTCATGTAGAAACCTATACTGGATAACTTGTGTTGGAATAGGCTAGACGGTCGGCTGGACCCTCCAGTCAATCAGTTGGATTTCCAGGTCGGTTAATTGGCTTCCCTCGACCAGTCGCCTAACTCTGGCATATGTAGTCGACAGACTCCTCCAGTCGATCAGTTGGGCCTCCAGTCAATATGTTAGCTCCTCCTATCTATTGCCTCCTTGTTCCCCCCATCAATCGACTCAGTTGGTGCATAACGTCTCTCTTTCCCAAAATAGAAATTAAAATTATCCTACTTCATATTACACTATGAAGGGAAACCTCGAGTTGCATTTGAGGAGAGAATAGAAAAAGAGCATTGATTTACATTTAGAAAGAAAGAGAGAAGCTCAGTATGAAAATCGAGTAACAACAAAAAAGAAACCAAACAACCATGTGCACACATGCACACATATTTTGGTCATAACCACGCATACATACACCATCAAAATAATTTTAGGGCGACACATATTGATTGGACTTATATCATATCCTATATATATTTTGGATCATATGCAGTATTTAACTAGATATGTACATTAATCATTTTAATATTCACATCGTGTGTAATAAAATAAATCCAATCATATCGATTTGGACCCTTAATACACCATAAATTGATGTGGCTCTTGATACCACTGTTGGGGAATACAGACAGCAGACAAAGTAGCAGAAACATAATTTTTTTTCATATTTCTTGCCATAAGATTATGTCAAAAACGATGTATCTAGGGAATAAGGTAGCAAGAGGTATACCTAGTCCTGGAGTAAGTCCGATGACTACTATTACTTGGTGATGTGCACTCTTTGCAAGATGCATACAAACAAGTATCAACAACTGTCTCCTGGTGCAACAACATAGTTGGGGTGGTTCTTATCCTCCTAGCATGGAGGAAAAGACCTCCCCACCTCTACGTGGTCCATGCGGAGCATTGGGAACTCCACGTTGCGCTACCAGAGCCAACGGGAAGGAGTTGTTCTTTTAATGTTAATGTGCTAGCGGTGCATCGTTCTCCCTTGTAGTCTCTCCCTTTTATGGGTAAGACTTAATAGGGCTCTCTAACTACCACAACTATGTTAGGAAAACATTTGTCAGAGCTTATTGTTTCCTTTTCTGAAAATTTTAAATACCCCTCTATTTGTAGGACGACGTGCATAAAGATTCCCAGATCAATTGGGAGTCAAAGAGACAAACTTTCATGAATTTTTAGCTACTACAAACCATGAATCGGTCGGTTACCTTCTGAATTGGTAGGTTCACATGTGAAATGATCGATTCAACACTTGAATCGGTCAATTTAATACTTGAATTGGTCAGTTTACTATATTTCCTATTCACAAGCATAATGACTTTCAATGTGAGGATCAATGCACAACATGACATCAACATCAATCCTTGATCCAATCCTACTGATCACTCAACCAGTTGATTAGCAATCTAAACCGGTTGACTCACATTTTGAACTAGTTGGTTCACTTCTAAAATAGGCGATTTGTATCACGAATTAGGCAATTCAGATTCTAGTTCAGCCAATGTACAACCAATATTGTTTAAATTGAATACTTAAATACTTTAGTAATCAAGTGAAACCATATTCATGAGTAAACTCCTATTCTAGGTTCATCTTATGTGTGTGACCCTATAGATGCTAAATTATGTTAGTAGTGAATGCCCACAACCAATTTATGACATCACAAGCAATGAGCGGTATCTGGAAACACATAATTTCTACCGAAGTAATTGGAAAGTTGGAGAACAACTTTAATCTACAATATGTTATCATTGTTATAGTGATCATATAGTTGAGTTGTCTCTAATATCTAGATTGAACTTGAGGCATGGAATCATCATCCTTTCAACATTCAATCCATGTTCCTTGAACTAGAGCAGACTATATGAGATGTATGTAAGCTCACATATCACATATTGAGTCACATAAGTATGGGCATACACTTCTCAGTGTCTCTTATCAAGTGGCCAGGATATCGATCTCCTGTAGGAAGGAAAAAGTCCATCTACATCACTCACAGTCAATCCCCATGTGCCACAAGGTACATGAGCATCACCTTTATAGAAATCCATATTCAAGGTCACATTGGATGATGTTAAAATACATCGAACGACATGTAATGAGTGTAGTGACTTTGTGTCTTAGAACTACAATCACCACTTTTACTATGAGAGATGATTCAAAATACCATTCCATGGTCTCTGAGTATCACTCTCAAGGTGGGTTTGTCCAATACATTGTTCTCTAACAAGTACCTATGTGTTTGGTTTAATATCACATATCATGACTAATGAAATTCTATCATCAACCAACACACACACTAGTCTTATGTAGTACCTTTGTGTATTTAGCTTCCACAATAATATCTAACTAGGGACATAAGAAGAATGTATGTATTCTTATCATACATATGATCTCATTGTTTAGGTCCTCAACTTGAAGATGTATGTTATCAAGTATCATCATTCTTTAGACATCTACTACGTAATTTTCATCATCTCATGATTGAGACAAGCATAATAGACAAAATTACCTTTATCCTTATAAAATTAGGTATCTAATGCCCCCATTGTAATGATCGTATGATTCTCTCCCTGGGCATACATACCAGAAAGATTAGTTTTCACTTTATATTTATCTAAACTATTCATCTACCATTGCATAAGACATAAATTGTTTAGTAAATACTACTGAAGATTAAACAATTAAATAATTAGAGATGAAACCCCTAATGTTCCTCCAACATGCACTTTTTATAACAAGATTCTCCAACTTTTGATCATACATTAGCCATACGGCAAATTAGGTTTACATTGAAAATGGGTGCAATATATTTCAATGATAATAAGAAACATTTATAGGAGTTCCATAAAAGTTATTTATTTGAGCTTAATATGCAAAACTTAATAGAAAAAACACTAGAACTAAAATTTTAGGGAAAATTAATGAAAAACATCATAAATTTTGGCTGAAAAGCATGGAAGAAATTATATTTATCTTGTACCATCAGAAAAATTTACTTTAGTGAGTAGGGAAATTTTTAAATTTGTAAATTTTCATCCCTCAAGTATGTTAGAATGCCACTTTTTGGTCATATAACACACACTTAATGAGATTAATTATGTGATTATAGATTTACCACAAATATTACAAAACTAAAGTAATATCACACACCTTCTAGAATAACATGAAAAAGAATAAAAACCTACTCTATACAATTCACCAAACAAGCTCCCAACATTCAGCCTTGCATGCATTAGCTCCAACAAGCATGGAGAAGGAGAAAAGATAATCCATGCATGTAAAGAAGCAATATTTCTACAACGGGTGAAGACCTGCTAATAATAAGATAGAGATGAGAAAATTAAGTGAAAATATGATAAATAAGAAAGAAACTTACTTAGGTTAGGCTTCTTCGAGGACGGGACTGTGATTCCAAGTACATTACTAAATAGAACATCCAAGAGAACAAAATTGCAAGAATATTTATACCAAGAACACTTTATCTAGTTCAGTATCAATCAGACACAAGGTCAAAAGATACTATGAGTATATATGTAGGACTTTGTTTAAGTGAAATTGTAAGAACACTCTTATTGCATAACTTCAACAAAAACCTAAGTCATAGTGACTTAACTTAGGTCCATGCCTACCAGGCATGGGTCTACAATGACGTGAACTAGGTATGCAAAAACCTAGCTTGGGTACGTAGTACTCCAAATATGTCCACAATGACCCAATTGGAAGATACTAACAATCAACTACCAACACGCAACGATCTCTCACATGATTCAATGACATTGATTCCTCAAAATGATACAACATCAATGTTATCTCAAAGGATCCAAAAAGATATACTTGGTTCTTACGCATTTTCTTCTGGAAGGTAATATGTCTTTCATACCCCAACATGTTGGCTGAATGTTGGTGGATTGTAGGTAGAAGAAATCTCTCATTTTGATTTTGCATGTGGTTTCAGTAATCTCTCTCCTTCTGATCTCGAATACCATTAAAGGTCAACCCCATAATCCTAGTCAATGACCTATTATGGGATTAGTTAACTTTATCCAACCTTATTCTCTCAGAGGGTCATTGTTGGTTCTTATCATGTGATCCAAGACATTTTGGATCAATCAATTTTTTTGGGATCTACTACTAAGTATTCCTCCCTTAAACCTATGAAGAGGATGATATCCACATCTTCACATGCCACATACAAAGTGGAATATGAATGTTGGCTGAAGGTGGAACATCCTCGAGCGGGTTCTTCTTTATGGAAGGCACTGAAGGGGAACAACCCAATGATAAAAACATAAAAAGGTGTATGATACCAATGGTGTCTTCATTCAAGTCTTTCAAGAAGCCTCCATGTGAAACACTTGTTCATCTGATGCTACATGGAGATTTTGTACTGCGATATGGAACACGACCTATTTTCTAAGTAATATGGACCACCCTTAACATCAAGGGTTGCCTTGCATGTATAACTAGATGTATGGTGACAGTCAACCTATTTCTCCTCTTGTGTGGTATGGTTTAGGGGTACTTTACCCACCCTTTTATGATGGGTACTATTAAAGTAAAGGTGTAAGAAATATATCAAGGGTGAAGCTTGTCTAAAGCTACCACATGGAAGGATATTTTTAATATCATAAAGGATAATAGAAAATAGAGAGGTTTTTATAAGTTGAATGACCAAAACCTCTACAAGTAACTATCTTCATTGGATACAGGGAGAAGATAATCCATGCTTTGACACATTGAACTTGCTAGATGGTTCCCTCCAAACATGCTCAACATTGAGACCAATGTGGTAATTGAGTGGAACATGAGGTTAGAGAATCAAATTTCTTTTTGCAAAATTGTCCTTGCTGAAAACAAATTTGGAGACATGTAGATGGCTTTCAGGACTCATCTTATAGTATTGGACTACAACAAAGATTTTATGAAATCCTTCACTATGAAATTTCTAAATATTTGATTAAAAGAATGTCAACTTTTCCTCTCTAGAAGTGGATGATAAAGGGGCTATGCAAATGACTTGGGACTAAGTGATTATCTGTAGAAGTCATCCCACTGCTCAGAGGACTTAAAATCATGACAAATAGTTTGTGCCTATATGCATGTACATACCCCACATAGTTAATATAATGGCACATGAGACAGGCACATTATCTACTAATAAAAAAATCGTTATTCTATGGAATATGTTTACCCTCCTTATATGAATTGGAGGGATTATTTTATTGGATGAAAAATAGGTATTTTATATTAGGCAAATTTGGCATCATATGTAGTGGTTTTCTTTTTTAGTGGAGTTATACCTATAGTGAGGTTATTTGGTTTATAGGTATTTTACAAGCGTAAAATTGTATAGAAATATACTTTATTTTATTTTTATGATTTTGTTGAGTCAATATTTTACTTGTGGAGTATGTATTATGTAACGACCCCACTTCCCGGTAACCCCTAATTAAGACAGACTAAGAAGCTAGAGTCATTATCCCAAAATAGGATCAATGATTTTGCAAATAATAAAAAATAATTAATAAATTCTACCAAAGACTAAGCTTAAAATAGGATAAACATTTTTTACTTATCACATACCTTTCAAAAGTAGGAATTAGAAATTCTACCCAATATAGAGTTCTATCTAACTAAATCCTCCTTTATGATTTAACTTTTTTCTTCACAAGTTCCACTTTATTATTTGTCCAATTTCAGATATTCCTAAAATGCCGACAAACAAAATGTCGATCAGTATAAATGAATAAACTAGTATGTCATGACAACCAAAATATTGCACATATTGTAATGTCCCAGAATTTCAGGCCTTGGATAAGATGATCTTAAAAGGAATGATTGGACTACCCATATCACCAAGGTGCACCTCCTTTTTTAGGAGCCTGTCACTAATGAACTCCATAGTTAAGCGTGCTCATCTCGGAGTAGTACTAGGATGGGTGACTAGTGGGGAAGTTGACACTGGCTTGTGCATGAGTGAGGATAAAGCACACAACTAAGGCTAGTGGTGCTCTGTGAGGCCAGCCGTAATTCTTGAAACTCTACTAGAGCCTAGGGCAGTGGGCCCAGATGTTACAAATGGTATCAGAGCTGATTCCCCTATGGTAGGTGAGGTTCACATGGGAATTTGGCATGCCAGTCTTGAGTCGTATGGTCCAGGCATATAGGAAAGGGATATCCATGGTGATGTATGTAGCCACCCTTGCGCTGGTATTCCATGATCGGGAGCTGGGTGTCCATGGGCCATGCTGGGTCTTCACTGAAATGGGGAAATATTATGAGGCCAAATAGTCGAGCCTTAATGAGGGCATCAAGAATCCAAGTGGGGGAGGTTGTAACGTCCCAGGATTTTAGGCCTTGGATAAGATGATCTTAAAAGGAATGATTGGACTACCCATATCACCAAAGTGCACCTCCTTTTCCGAGAGCCCATCACTAAAGAACTCCATAGTTAAGCGTGCTCAGCTTGGAGTGGTACTAGGATGGGTGACCAGTCGGGAAGTTGATCATGTCTTGCACGTGAGTGATGATAATGCGTGCAGTTAAGGCTAGTGGTGGTTTGTAAGGCTATTCGTCATTCTTGAAACTCTACTAGAGCCTTGGGCAGTGGGCCCGGGCGTTACACATATGTTCTAAAAACTTAATCACATCAAATAGTTGTTAATAGTGCAAGATTACACTTTTCAATATGACTCCTCAACCGCTGTTACTCATACTCTGGGATACCCTCTCTTAGTGTTTAGTCCTTGCAAGGGACTTTAAGGCTACCTTCTCCATCCCGAGCTTGGTACCTAGGGTCACCTATCTGGGTGCCCAAAGGTCTTCCCTCTGGGGCTTGACTACCTCTGACCTTCCCTCCAGGACTTGGTCTCTTATCATACATCCAGAGATGGTATGTAGGTTCGGGGAAGTCATATATATACATAAAATGTGATAATCATATTCACTTTAAAGATTATAGAAATAAAATAATCCAAATAGTTTATTTCCATGCAATCAATAAAATGTTAAGAAAAACACAGAAACTTAAAGCGGGTACTCATAATTAACCACATACCTAATTTGGAGATTTTACAATAAATAAGCACAATCCAATCCAACCCGGTAATCCAAGCAACCAATCAAACAGTCACACACAAGTACAACTAAATCCTAAGAAGCATGTATCATCTAATTACTACATACTCATCATGAACTCACTTTATTGAGTTGTGGATCCCTCTTAGGATTTTCTATGTTGAATTACAGTTTCTTTAGGGTTCTTTAGATCTATTTCTCAACTTTGCCTTTTTATGTCAACAGAACCCTAAAACAACATTTCTATGTTCAAAACCCTAATTACTCATCTATTCATATTAAAGCCTCTTTATCATCAAATTGGCTCAGGATCATCCTAATATCATCTCGTATAAAGCATCTTGAAATATAACTCATTAAAAGTCATTAACACCTAAATTAGGGTTTCTAAGCCCATTAATGCACTTTATTCATATGAAACCCTAAATTAACCAATTAAGCACATGGATCATAGACATCAAAACGTTTTTTTTTATTAAATGTAGGTTAATATGATCATAGAACATCCACATTAATCTTCTCAATTTCATAGAACATAGAATTAGGGTTTTTCTTAGTTATAAAGCATTAAGAATAGCAACTTTTGTAACTTTTTGAACTATGACATTATTCAGTCTATAAAACTATTTTTATTACAATATAAATAATTTTCTAATCAAATTTTATATATTACATGTCCCCATCTGATTTACCATTAATTAGATATGAATTTTACTAATTAATCACTTTCTAGCCAATGGGAGCTTGCCATCTCAGCAAGACAACCTGGGTCCCACCTGTGCCACCTGGGTTGGGCCCACCAATTAGGCGTCGCCATCTCGGTGTGGCCTGCTGATTAGGATGAACACTTGCGCTATTGAAAATAAAATGAAAAGACCAACATGCCCTTACCTGAACAACATTGCCTCAAGGGAAGGAGGGTAAAAGCCTGCTCGATCGTCTTCTACCTCATTCTGACTCCCCGTAGGGAGAGGATGGTCAACTCATTCATTGACTTTGAGCTCCAAAGCCTCTGTGTGCAAATGAAAGGCACATGTAGCATCTCCTTGGCTTGTCGAACTCGAAAGACTCATCAATTCCGCACTTGCCTCACACATTCGTCAGGACGACACCGCTCGAAATTTTTCCAGAGTTTCTCTAAGATGACAACGAAGGTCGAGATGGATTCTTCAATTAGAGACAACAAAATGATCATGGAATCCTTTCAAACTTGCGAGGGCAGTTTTTAGATGTGCTGGTATCACGGAGTACCACTCTATATTGTAACATCCCTGACCTGGGTTATGAATTAACCCTAGCTGTTTTGCTTAATAAAAGTGATTATATGCTTGCTCTTATCTTTCGAAAAGTAATTAAGGCTCAAGAGGAACTTATATTACAATTTTAGTCCTTTTTGAATATTGTTGAAATCAATATTTTTCCTATTTTGGACTAAAGTGAAAATTACCCAAGTTGAGGGTTCTATTTGCAAATTGTGCATGATAATATGTTCCTCATGTGTTAAAGCATCATGAGAGTGAAGGTGATGCAGAGGTATGGCTTGTAATAGCCTGAATACCAAGAAAGAGTTGATAAAGCAATGTTTGTGAATGAAAACCTAGTTTTGGTGTAATGTGCAATTTATCCAAAACCTATGGTGAAATATGTAATTTACCACTTCAATAAGGTCCCTAATGTTTCTTGGAATCATCTGTAGCAAATAAAATGATAGGGGCACCTCATTTAATTAAGCTGTAGGAGAGAGAATCTTGATATTAAAATAATCAAGATTTAAGCATAATGGAAACATTAATGCAAAAATAAATAAAATAATTGGAGGGCCTTCAACCAAAATTAAAATGATGGAATTCAGATATGTGTGGACGTCCTTGAGATTTTCAAGGACCGAAAATATCCTAAGGAGGTGAAATGCCACTCACCTTATTATAAGGAAAAGAATTTCCACTAAAAAAAGATATATTAATATTATAAGGGATTGAGGTGCTTAATTTCTTTTCCCTTAATCCATGGATAATGGAAGGGAGCTCGGTGGGAGTGAGATGCCTTTTCATGTAAGAAAAACAAGGAGAAAGAGGTGGCAATATTTTTGGAATTAATTGATTTTTATAAGACATTTTCTCTTTCATCAATTTTCTTATAAAAGAGCCTTTTCCAAACCACCTAAGGACCTTTTTCGACCTCACTTCTTCTCCTTGTTTGAAAAACCGATCTAGAGAGCTAAGAACAACAGGAAGGACGCCCCCAACCTATTGGTAAGTGTTGGTATGTATGCCCTGAGATCCAATCATGGGATGATTGGTGGGATACATTAAGATTGATTTGATAAACATCAAAGGCAAGCTTCCAATTCTTTTTGGTTCAGTCATATGAGATAGTGATAGAACATATTGAATGTCTAGAGAATGGCAGTACTCAATGACGTATGCCTTCAGGTTCAGGACCTGAACGATGAGATCATACGGATGCTAAGAGTTTGTACATTCTCATTATGTCCCTAGTCGGATGTCATTATGGAAGGTAGATAGACAACAATGACACACAAGACTAGATTGTGGTGTTGGTTGATGACAGAATCTCATTAGTCATGATATAGAGATATCAAACCAAACACATAGGTACTTGTTAGAGAACAAGTGTACCAGACAGACCCACCGTGAGTTTGACACATGGAACCATGACATGGTAGTCACAGTCAGTACTCACAGTGATGGTGGTGAGTGTGATTCTTTGACCTGAAATCACTACACTCAACACATGTCGTTGGGCACACTTTGACATCATCAAACACAGTCCTGAAACATGGGTTGTTATAAAGGTGATGATTGGGTGGCTTTGACACATGGGGTTTTGAGGGGTGAGTGATAGATATGGGATTTGTCCCTCCTGAGGGAGTTTGATATCCATGGCCACTTGATGAGTAGGATTGAGAAAGGCGTGCATGCAAGTGTGAATCAGTATGTGATATTGATGCCATACATATCTCTTCCAATCTACTTTGAGATCAAGAAAGTGAATGAACGTTGATAGGATGATTGTTCCATGCCTCGAGTTCATTCGGGTTCTCAGTGACAAAGGAATTATACATTCACTGTAACACCATTCACGGATTGTAGGATTGAAAGCTGTTCTCCAACTTTCTATTTCACTTGGGTAGCACTGATGTGTGACTAGGCACCACTCTTTGCTTGTGAAGTCATAAGTGTTATGGACTTTCACTGCCAACGTGAAATGGACCTGCAAGGTCACACACATAGGATTTAACCTGGAAAAGGAGTTTTGTCCACAAATAATGTTTAGATTGATTACTAAAGGAGTTTAGTAGTTCAATTAAACACTCAATTAATTGATAGCTCAATGTCATAAGGTTCAAGGTGTTGGACACATTGATTGGAGTATCGAATTGATTGAAACTACAATTGACTGATTCTGCACAATTTGCACTCCCAACCGATCGGCTCATGTGATGAACCGATCGGCTCAGCTTGGTGAACTGATCGGCTCAGATGGTGAGTCGATCGGCTCATGGATAGGGTGAAACAATTGCTTCAAGTGTTGAAACGATCGTTCTACTGATGCAACTGACCAAGTTGGGAAAGTAGGATTGGTGAGAAATTTCTTTTCGTTTCACTTGCCCAATTTGATTGGAACAAGGATTGGTATTTGATATCAATTAGAAACAAAAGATAAAAAGTCAATCGAGAACTGACCAGGACCACGAACTGACCAGTTCAGAAGTGAACTGACCATTTCATGGGTCCCAACCGATCAGTTGAGGTGTCAACCGACCGACTCAAGTCCCCAACTGACCGTTTCAGAAATGAAACGATCAGTTCAGGTTACGCAGTTGGTTGTTTTTGTGGAAAATCTCGAACCCTTCTACTCCTGCTTTAGTCCCACATTGCCCAGGATAGAGAACCATGTCCCATGACTCTCCTATATATATAGGGGTATTGAGGGCTTCTCAAAGTACAACTCAGTGCAACCAGTTTCTCTGTAAAGTTGTCGTTCTCTCTGGTTTTGGTAACCGAGAGAGCCCGAGCAAGTGCTACCCGATAAGGGAGGCACAACAAGGGAAAGACAACTTCAGAAAGCGACTGGTGGTAGGAGAGTGTGTCAGTGACTAGTACGCTGATAGGAGGGTGCGACTCCTTCCAATTCCTTATGAGACAAGGAGATTGGAGTTCCAGGTGGTCCGTGTGGACTACTTCAGAGGCAGGAGATTTCTGCCGCTCAGAGGACAGCTGTATATCCCGAAAGTCTCGGTGAGACCAGGAGTCGTCAGTCCCAGTGCGACCAGGAGTTGCACAGACACCGTCTAAGACTGGAGGTGAAGATAGCACAAGCCGCGAGGTATTGTCACCGAGCAAGCCTTGGGACAAGGTATGATTCCACAAAACATTCCTTTCCTATTGTATAGATGTTGATGCGTTTCCTTGTTCTGGGTTTGGGGAGGAATTTTTTTTTGTTTCTGCTGCCTTCTCTGCCTCCCCTATAACCCAGCAGTAAGTCTTTGACCTTCGTTCTTCTAGATTTCATGGTAAAAATCCTAAAACAATGCATGATTCCTTCATTTCTTCACTCCATCTTCAACCCTAGTCGATCCTTTTATTCCAAAAGCTTGAGAAATGACCTTGCGAGGTTGCTAGAGCTTCAACCACCATTGGAGCCATGAAGCTTGGAGCTTGGGATCAGAGTTGAAGGTAGGTTATATAACTTAAACCTTTAATCTTGTCATTGAATTCGATTTCTTCATGCAATTGTGTTAATTGTTATTATTGCAATAGCCTTGCTTGATTAATGAAGTTGCCATAGAAAATGGTAGTAGTTCTGTGAGTCTAAAGGTTGAAGATGGTAATCTGTTCATAAGCACACACCTTAATAAAAAAGCAATAGCAAACGGTCTTGGACTTTTGGTCCAAACGGTTTTCAAACCGTATGGTGAAGTTTGACTCCAAACCGCATGGAATGGTTGACCGTTTGGTATAGTTGACCGTTTGGTGTCTTGAACTCCAAACCGCATGGAATGGTTGATCGTTTGGCTTAGTTGACCGTTTGAGGTTTGAACTTAATCACTGGTTGGATGATGATCCAATGCACTCAATTGATTGATCCAATGTGTGAACGATCCTTTAAGTGGAAACCCTAATCAAGTTGATTGAAAAAATCCTTAATTGGTCCTAACGATTTCAATACATTTTGGGTCAAACGGTTTTGAAACAGTTTGGGACCAAACGGTTTCAAAACCGTTTGGTGGGTTAGTGGTTGATCCTTGACCCATGGATGATGATTTAATGGTTTAGATTGATGAACCCTTCAATTGAAAAACCAATAGTCAATTCAATGATGCAGTTGGAAATCAATTTGATGGATAAATGACCTAGTGAGCCCTTGCGGTTTTGGGATTGATTTGGCCCAAACGGTCTTGAGACCGTTTGAGACCAAACGGTCTTGAAACCGTTTGGGGCCAAACGGTTTCAAAACCGTTTGGGGCCAAACGGTTTCAAAACCGTTTGGGTTCAAATGGTTTCAAAACTGTTTGGTGGCAAACGGTTTCAAAACCGTTTGGTGATGAAACTTCAAAACTGCATGGAGGTTGTTAATGGTTCAATCATTTGGATATTGAATGTAATGATAGTCCTAATAATCCAATGATGGTTAGTAATGTTAATCAATGATGGTACAAAGGTTAAAACCCTAATAGTACCTAAGTGATTAAGGTCAATTAAGGAAGAAACCCTAATTGCTTATAAGAGCAATGACTTGGTACACTATGTCATTCATAGTTGTATGAACTTGACTAAGGATTGATATGACCTAATCAAGTTGTGAGGAATGATAGCATGGAGTTGATACATGAGCTTGATTCATGTGGTGATTAAGGGTATGATCCTTAAGTAAAGAGATCATGAAACCCTAATCATGAACATAAACCCTAATTAGGATGAATAGTAAACCCTAATTATGGGTAATGGATCATGAAACCCTAATTGGGATGAATAGTAAACCCTAATTATGGGTGATGGAACATGAAACCCTAATTGGGATGAATAGTAAACCCTAATTGTGGATTATTGAATGAAAATCCTTTTATAGGGTGAAATTTATGTGAAACCCTGTCTAAGGATGGTTTCATGAGAAACCCTAATGTTTGATGTGATGTGAAGCTCAAATCTAGGGTAATACTATGTACTGTTTAATGAACCCTAATCTTGGGCAATATGGTGATAAACCATATCTTTGATGTGATAATGAGATGATTATCCCCATGTGACATGAAATGGAAAACCCTAACCCTGGTGAGGGATTAGTGGTGTTACCCATGAATAGTGAATTCATATTTGTTGTACATGGTTCTGATATGCAATAGATATCACTGTTATCATATGTTCTAACCATGCAGGTATCTTGAAATGATGATCATGGCCTGGTATGAGCTATGATGTTCAATTTACTATTGTGAATTTTCCTTGAGTGCCATAATATACCTAGCTTCCTGGTAAGAGGTAACAATAGAGTTAATGGACCTCAAGTACCATGTGTGATGCTTGTAATAGTAAGTATCATGTTTGCCTTGGTCAATTGACCGGAAGGTGATGGTTACCTGGAAAAGTGGTAACAATGCTTAATGATGAATCAAGGGTTTAATTACCCAGGGCCATATGATTATGGTGATGAGATTGTGGAGGGATGAGAATTCCCAGTTTTGAAATAAGGGAATGAGTTCTCAATATCTTTTAAACACAGTTGAGTATTTGATGAAAATAGTACATGTTTCTTTATAGCATTGTCATATATAGTAAGTTTTGTTTGAGAACTTGCCTGATGCTAAAAGAATATGAAAATGTACTTAATTAATCAAGAGGAATCTATTCGTGTAGTGCTCTGACCATAGATCCATCATCGTCAGTAGTTGGTGATGGTGAAACAAATTTTCTATGGAATTCCTGGAATTCACATATTTTGAATATGTGGGTGTAAATGGGCGAAAATATCCTTACGTCCGGGTGAAGAGATTGAGGGAAGGTAAACATTAAACCTCTGAATCCTTCATGTGTCAGGATAGATATATCATACATCTCCCGATGGTTGGGATGGATGCATCATTAATCACGCAATGTTATTTTTTTATGTCAGGTCGATGGAGACAAACATTAATGCTCTCGATTGCCGATGAGAGTGCAGTTGACGTTGTAACTCTATAGCGAAGTTCTAGTATACCCTGGAAAGCTATTTGAGCAGTCGACACAGTCCTGCTTGTAGTCCTGTGCGGACCAGGATGTGGGAGGTCATGGGAATCCAACTCTTCCATTGACCTATTTATGGTATCGATTTCGATTCTAGAAATGGTCGGTTGGAGTATGAGTGGTATACCTCATCTCCTCAGAGCTTAAATATGTTTGAAAAATGTAATCAGCCGTGTAGCATATTTGCATAAGATAGAAATACAAGAGTCACTGGTTGATGATATACTGCTTAACATGTCCTGATACATAAATGTTATTTATGATCTTTTAATTCATATCGAACATGAGACATGCTGCCTAATCAAGTTATAGCTATAATTCTTGCATACGAATGTTGCTCTAATCTGCATAGATGTTTATTCATCTACTACTGATTTATATTATCCCACTGCTCAGTTTATTTCTATTAAATTGCAATGACAATGTTTTGGCGGAGAGTTATATCTCCCGTTGGGGCAATTTTTATAATTGTCTCACCCCCGTGGAATCCAATGTTTTTAGGTAGACTTAGAAGACAAGGCAGTAACTCTTCTGCAGCGGAAGAGAAGCAACAGTTACAAGGACAACAGTGATCCATCAGGTGGAGACCTTGGCTGTCTAGTTTTGTATAGTTAGTACTATGAGTCGTCTCTGTACTCTCGGGTCCTAGGAGTTAGTGTTTTGATACTTCGATCTAAGATTTTGTGCATGTATGCGTCGAGGTGCAATGATGCATGTAATGTATATATGAACCAGGATGTAATGTTTTACTTTGGTTCTAAATGAAAGATTTTTTCATGTGAATGGATCTCTTGATAAATGGTATTAATTTTTAGTGATTTTCAGTAATGCGCTGCTAGTAATCGCTTCCGCATTAGTTAATCTTATGTTTTGTGAATCGTTCGCCACAAATAAGTGGTATCAGAGATCTAGGTTTGATGAGTCTATAGAGACATAGGATTAAGGTTGTTGAGTCTATTCTAGTGTCTTCCTGTTATCTGATAGTGTCTTCTGATCATATAGGAGGAGAAGAAAAACTAAAGATGTCTGGATCACACGATGAACACGTTGCTGAGAGCAATGTTGCTGCACCGGAAGGAGGTGCAAGAGACCAAGATAGGGAGGAACTTGTACCTAAACAACCCCAGTTCAATCAAGCTGATATGGGGAACCCAGCCTTCTAGGCTACGTTTGGGCAGTTTATGGCAGCTATGACCCATATGATAGATAGAATGCCATTACATGCACCAAGGGCGCCAGCCCATGATGAAAGACATGGTGCCGACAAGACTTTTGAAAGGTTGAAGAGAGTAGGAGCCTTAGAGTATGTTGGTATAGCCGATCTAGCAGATGTTGATCTATGGTTGACTGAGTTAGAGAAAGCCTTCATAATCCTCATGATTCCTGATGGTGAGAGGGTCAGACATGCTGTATATCTCCTCAAAGGGAGTGTTGGTCACTGGTGGACCATCGAGGAAGGCAAAAGGCCTGGAGTTGTGATTGGATGGGATGAATTCAGACGTGAATTCATCGCTAGATACTTCCCCAAGACGTATCTTGATGAGAAGATCTCTCAGTTTGAGAGAATCAAACAAGGACCTATGAACATTAGTGAGTATGAGGCTAGGTTCATGGAGTTGTTGCGGTTATGTCCGCACATGGCATCCAATGATGAGGAGAGAATTCGGTGGTTTGAGAAAGGGTTGAACGCTAAATTGACCACTCCGGTGTCTGCTCTAGAGAACCGAGAGAGGTTTTCAACTTTCATGGAGTCTGTAAGACGCATAGAGAGGTCTGTAATTGAGAAGCGACAGACCAAGGGTAAGAAGGAATACCCACAGTTTCAAGGACAGAGTGCTGGAAGTTTCAAGAAACCAAGGTATTTTGTGCCTACACCACCACCAAGGTTCAATACCCCGACGCAGTGGACGTCAAGTAGGGGTAGAAACCGTAGTTTACCACCAAAGGGAGCTCACAACTTAGCTTCTATGTCAGTAACAGGACCACCCAGACCACCAAGGGGGAATATAACCTGTTATAGATTTGGAAAAGAAGGCCATGTGGTGAGAGAATGTCCTGAGAAGGTCAGGAGTGTGACCCAGCAACCGAGGCAGAGTCAGTAGGGCTCTCAGAGGCAACAACCTGGTAGTGGTGCTAGAGAACGTGGACAAGCATCCCAAGCCAGTTCTTTGACATCCAATAATCGAGCACAGGGTCAACAGCAAGTGACGACTAGGTTCTATGCTATGAACCAGCCTGAAGTAGTAGTCAACCCTCGGGTTGTGACAGGTCAGATGGAACTGCTTTATTCTGATATGTCTTTATCCTGCTTCGTATCTGTGTTAATTGATTAGGGTGTTATGCACTCTTTTATCACTCGAGAAGTGATTGATGACTGCAATATGATTGTCAGTCATAGAGCAGATAACTTGTTGTTAGAGACACCTTTGATGGGATCGGCAGTATTGCGGGAAGTGTGTTCTCCCTGCAATCTTTTGTATTCTGATCACCGCATTCAAGTGGATATTATACCACTTGAGATGCATGGGTTTGATATAATCCTTGGGATAGACACCTTAGAGAAGTATAAGGTTGTCTTGGATTGTAGTTCCAAGCAAGTTGTGTTCACAGATGGTGATGACACATGGATCTTTCAGGGAGATAGAAAGATTCTTCCCACATGTCTTGTGTCATCTATGGTAGCTGAGAGGTTGATGAGACAAGGATGCCTTGTATTCTTAGCCCATGTGGTTGATACCATAATGCAGAGTCCTCATCCTTCTAAAGTTCCGATAGTTAGGGAATTTGAAGATGTATTTCCTGAAGAACTTCCAGGTGTTCCGCCGCCCTGAGAGATAGATTTTGAAATAAATCTAGTTCCGAGCACGCAACCAATAGCACTAACGCCGTATAGGATGGTGCCTACTGAAATGGCAGAGCTCAAGAAACAACTGCTAGAGTTGCTTGAGAAGGGTTTTATCCGACCGAGCACTTCACCATGGGGTGCTCCAGTCCTTTTTGTTAAGAAAAAGGAAGGGTCTATGCGGTTATGCATTGACTATAGAAAGTTAAACAAGGTAACTATAAAGAACAAGTATCCTCTACCAAGGATTGATGATCTCTTTGACCAGTTGTGTGGTGCAACTGTCTTCTCAAAGATAGATTTGAGGTCGAGATATCATCAGTTACGTATCAAGGAGGGTGACATACCTTAGTCTACCTTTAAGATAAGGTATGGTCACTATGAGTTCACAGTTATGTCGTTTGGACTAACTAATGCACCAGTTGCATTTGTGGAACTCATGAATAGAATCTTTCAACCTTTTCTGGATCAATACATTGTCGTCTTTATAGATGACATTCTGATATTTAGTAGAGATGCTCAACAACATGAGCAGCATCTTTGCCAAGCTCTGACTTTGCTAAGAGAGCATAAGTTATATGCTAAGTTTAGCAAATGTGAGTTCTGGTTTCCAGAGGTTTCTTTTCTTGGACACATAATATCTTCCTCAGGTATTCGTGTTGATCCTAAGAAGGTAGAATCTGTCCTACAATGGGAATAGCCGAAGACAGTGACAGAGATAAGAAGTTTCCTAGGATTGGCATGCTATTACAAGAGGTTCATTAAGAACTTCATTTCAATAGCCTTACCCCTGACCAAGTTGACAAGGAAAGAGATTCCTTTTGTCTGGAATGATAAGTGTCAACAATCTTTCCAGTTGCTGAAGGAAAGGTTAACATGTGCACCTGTACTGGTGCTACTTGAGCAAGGAAAGAGGTATATAGTCTTCTGTGATGCATCCAAGAATGGCTTAGGATGTGTGTTGATGCAGGATAAGCAAGTGATTTCTTTTGCTTCTCGACAGCTTAAGAAACACGAGGAGAATTATCCGACACACGATCTAGAATTAGCTATTGTGGTCCATGCCTTGAAGATCTGGAGACATTATCTCTATGGAGAGACATTCCAGATTTTCATAGACCATAAGAATCTGAAGTATATCTTTTCTCAGCATGACCTAAACATGAGGCAATGTCGCTGGATGGAGTTAATCAAGGACTATGATTGTACAATTGATTATCATCCAGGGAAAGACAATGTGGTTTCTGATGCACTAAGTAGGAAATCAATAACACCAACTTTAGATAAAGCACAACTAAACTCCTTTGTGTGCTCTAAGAGAGATATGTTTATATCCTTGAGGCAAGACAATGTACAGCTTAAAGTGTCGTTGTTAGCCGGGTTGTTAGCTGAGATGCATATAAAACCAACTCTAAGACAATATATTAAAAAAGCACAACAGACTGATTCTATGATTCAGCAGATCAGATCAGAATATGGTAGTGAGAAATGGGATGGTTTCCATGATTCTGATGATCAGGTAGTCTGTTACCATGGTAGGATGGTAGTACCTGATGTTGACAATTTAAGAAAGTTAGTCCTGGAGGAAGCTCATTCTTCAATGTATGCTATGCATCCAGGGAGCACCAAGATGTATCATAACCTAAAGGATATGTATTGGTGGCCTGGTTTGAAGAAGTATGTTGTTGAGTTTGTTATGCGGTGTCTGGTGTGTCAGCAGGTTAAAGCTGAACACCAGAAGCCTGCAGGAACAATGCAACCCCTACCTATACCACAATGGAAATGGGATCATGTGACTATGGACTTTGTGGTTGGTTTGCCTAGAACAGCCAAAAGTCATGATTCCATTTGGGTGATGGTTGATAGGTTGACAAAGACAACACATTTCGTACCTGTCAAAACAACCTATATAGCTGAGAAGCTGGCACAGCTATATGTAGATGAGATAGTGCGTTTGCACGGGGTACCAGTTACCATAGTATCTGATAGAGGTCCTCAGTTTACGAGTCATTTTTGGGAACGACTTCATAAAGCTTTGGGCACTCAGCTGAGGTTTAGTACATCCTTTCATCCTCAAACATATGGACAGTCTAAGAGGACGATACAAACCTTGGAGGACTTGCTTAGGGCATGTGTCTTTCAGTTTGTGGGGAGTTGGGATCTACATCTGAGCTTGATAGAGTTTGCTTATAATAACAACTATCAACACAATATTGAGATGGCACCATATGAGGCTTTATATGGTAGATGTTGTAGATCTCCCCTATGTTGGTATGAAACTGGTGAATATCAACTTTTGGGTCCTGATCTGGTTCACCAAACAACTGAGAAGATAAAGATCATACAACAACAGTTGAAAACAACCCAGGATAGATAGAAATCCTATGCTGAAAAGCGTCATAGACCCTTATAATTCCAAGTCGGAGACATAGTGTACCTCAAGGTTTCACCTTGGAAAGGTATCCTGAGATTTGGAAAGAAAGGGAAGTTAGCTCCGAGATTTATGGGGCCTTATCCAATCATGGAAAGGATGGGAAAGGTAGAATATAAGCTAGAGTTACCACCTGAGTTGCATAGATTGCACCCAGTGTTTCATATCTCTATGTTGAGAAAGTGTCATCCTGACACTGAGTTAGTTCTACAACCTGTGGAGTTAGAACTAAATGATGATATATCTTATGTGGAAGGGCCAGTGTTGATTCTTGATAGAAGAATCAAGAAGTTGAAAAAGAAAGACATTAGTCTTGTAAAAGTCCTCTGGAATCACCATGGCGTTGAAGAAGCTACGTGGGAACTAGAGGATGAGATGCGAAGGAAATATCCTACTCTTTTCTTTTAATGTTTTATTGATGATTTTGGGGACGAAATCATTGTAAGGGGTGGATAAACTTGTAACATTCCTGACCTGGGTTATGAATTAACCCTAGGTGTTTTGCTTAATAAAAGTGATTATATGCATGCTCTTATATTTTGAAAAGTAATTAAGGCTCAAGAGGAACTTATATTACAATTTTAGTCCTTTTTTAATATTGTTGAAATCAATATTTTGCTTGTTTTGGACTAAAGGGCAAATTACCCAAGTTGAGGGGTCTATTTGCAAATTTTGCATGATAATATGTTCCTCATGTATTAAATCATCATGAGAGTGAAGATGATGCAGAGGTATGGCTTGTAATAGCCTGAATACCAAGAAAGAGCTGATAAAGTAATGTTTGTGCATGAAAACCTAGTTTTGGTGTAATGTGCAATTTACCCAAAACCTAGGGTGCAATATGTAATTTACCACTTCAATAAGGTCCCTAATGTTTCTTGGCATCATCTGGAGAAAAGAAAATGAGAGGGGTGCCTCATTTAAATTAAGTTGGAGGAGAGAGAATCTTGATATTAAAATAATTAAGATTTAAGCATAATGGAAACATTAATGCAAAAATAAATAAAATAATTGGAGGGCCTTCAACCAAAATTAAAATGGTGGAATTCAGATATGTGTGGACATCCTTGATCTTTGCAAGGACCGAAAATATCCTAAGGAGGTGAAATTCCACTCACCTTATTATAAGGAAAAGAATTTCCACTCAAAAAAGATATATTAATATTATAAGGGATTGAGGTGCTTAATTTCTTTTCCCTTAATCCATGGATAATGGAAGAGAGCTCGGTGCTATTGAGATGCCTTTGCATGTAAGAAAACCAAGGAGAAAGAGGTGGCAACATTTTTAGAATTAATTGATTTTTATAAGACATTTTCTCTTTCATCAATTTTCTTATAAAAGAGCCTTTTCCAACCCACCTAAGGACCTTTTTCGACCCCACTTCTTCTCCTTGTTTGCAAAACTGACCTAGAGCTAAGAATAGCAGGAAGGACGCCCCCAACCTGTTGGTAAGTCTTTGACCTTCGTTCTTCTTGATTTCATGGTGAAAATCCTAAAACAATGCATGATTCCTTCATTTCTTCACTCCATCTTCAACCCTAGTCGATCCTTTCAATCCAAAAGCTTGAGAAACGACCTTGGGAGGTTGCTAGAGCTACAACCACCATTGGAGCCGTGAAGCTTGGAGCTTGGGATCAGATTTGAAGGTGGGTTATATAACTTAAACCCTTAATCTTGTCATTGAATTTGATTTCTTCATGCAATTGTGTTAATTGTTATGATTGCAATAGCCTTGCTTGATTAATGAAGTTGCCATGGAAAATGGTAGTAGTTCTGTGAGTCTAAAGGTTGAAGATGGTAATCTGTTCATAAGCACACACCTTAATCAAAAAGCAATAGCAAACGGTCTTGGACTTTTGGTCCAAATGGTTTGCAAACTGTTTGGTGAAGTTAGACTCCAAACCGCATGGAATGGTTGACTTTTTGGTGTCTTGAACTACAAACCGCATGGAATGGTTGACCGTTTGGCTTAGTTGACCATCTGAGGTTTGAACTTAATCACAGGTTGGATGATGATCCAATGGACTCAATTGATTGATCCAATGGACTCAATTGATTGATCCAATGTGCACACGATCCTTTAAGTGGAAACCCTAATCAAGTTGATTGAAGAAATCCTTAATTGGTCCTAACGATTTCAACACATTTTGGGTCAAACGGTCTTGAGACCGTTTGGGACCAAATGGTTTCAAAACTGTTTGGTGGGTTAGTAGTTGATCCTTGACCCATGGATGATGATTTAATGGTTTAGATTGATGAACCCTTCAATTGAATAACCAATAGTCAATTCAATGATGCAATTGGAAATCAATTTGATGGATAAATGACCTAGTAAGCCCTTGCGGTTTCGGGACTGATTTGGCCCAAACGATCTTGAGACCGTTTGAGACCAAATGATCTTGAAACCGTTTGGGGCCAAACGGTTTCAAAACCGTTTGGTGGAAAACAATTTCAAAACCGTTTGGTGATGAAACTTCAAAACCGCACAGAGGTTGTTAATGGTTCAATCATTTGGATATTAAATGTAATGATAGTTCTAATAATCCAATGATGGTTAGTAATGTTAATCAATGATGGTGCAAAGGTTAAAACCCTAATAGTACCTAAGTGATTAAGGTCAATTAAGGAAGAAACCCTAATTGCTTATAAGAGCAATGACTTGGTACACTATGTCATTCATAGTTGTATGCACTTGACTAAGGATTGATACGACCTAATCAAGTAGTGAGGAATGATAGAATGAAGTTGATACATGAGCTTGATTCATGTGGTGATTAAGGGTATGATCCTTAAGTAAAGAGATCATGAAACCCTAATCATGAACATAAACCCTAATTGGGATGAATAGTAAACCCTAATTATGGGTAATGGATCATGAAAACCTAATTGGGATGAATAGTAAACCCTAATTATGGGTAATGGATCATGAAACCCTAATTAGGATGAATAGTAAACCCTAATTATGGGTGATGGAACATGAAACCCTAATTGGGATGAATAGTAAACCCTAATTGTGGATTATTGAATATAAATCCTTTTCTAGGGTGAAATTAATGTGAAACCCTATCTAAGGATGGTTTCATGAGAAACCCTGATGTTTGATGTGTTGTGAAGCTCAAATCCAGGGTAATACTATGTACTGTTTAATGAACCCTAATCTTGGGCAATATGGTGATAAACCATATCTTTGATGTGATAATGAGATGATTATCCTCATGTGACATGAAATGGAAAACCCTAACCCTGGTGAGGGATTAGTGGTGTTACCCATGAATAGTGAATTCATATTTGTTGTACATGGTTCTGATATGCAATTGATATCACTGTTATCATCTGTGCTAACCATGCAGGTATCTTGAAATGATGATCATGGCCAGGTATGAGCTATGATGTTCAATTCACTATTGTGATTGTGCCTTGAGTGCCATAATATACCTTGCTGCCTGGTAAGAGGTAACAAGAGAGTTAATGGACCTCAAGTACCATGTGTGATGCTTGTAATAGTAAGTATCATGTTTGCCTTGGTCAATTGATCTGAAGGTGATGGTTACCTGGAAAAGTGGTAACAATGCTTAATGATGAATCAAGGGTTTAATTACCCAGGGCCATATGATTATGGTGATGAGATTGTGGAGGGATGAGAATTCCCAGTTTTGAAATAAGGGAATGAGTTCCCAATATCTTTTAAAGACAATTGAGTATTTGATGAAAATAGTACATGTTTCTTTATAGCATTGTCATAGTAAATTTTTGTTTGAGAACTTGCCTGATGCAAAAAAAAATAAAAATGTACTTAATTAATCAAGTGGAATCTATTCATGTAGTGCTCTGACCATAGATCCATCATCGTTAGTAGTTGGTGATGGTGAAATAGATTTTCTATGGAATTCCTAGAATTCACATATTTTGAATATGTGGGGGTAAATGGGCAAAAATATCCTTACGTCCAGGTGAAGAGATTGAGGGAAGGTAAACACTAAACCTCTCAATCCTTCATGTATCGGGATAGATGTATCATAAATCTCCCGATGGTTGGGATGGATGCATCATTAATCTCCCAATGTTATTTTTTTTATGTTGGGTCGATGGAGACAAACATTAATGCTCTCGATTTCCGATGAGAGTGCAGTTGACGTTGTAACTCTATAGCAAAGTTCTAGTATACCCTGGAAAGCTATTTGAGCAGTCGACACATTCCTGCTTGTAGTCCTGTGATGACCAGGATGTGGGAGGTCATGGGAATCCGGCTCTTCCATTGACCTATTTATGGTATTGATTTCGATTCTAGAAATGGTCGGTTGGAGTATGAGCGGTATACCTCATCTCCTCAGAGCTTAAATATGTTTGAAAAATGTAATTAGTCGTGTAGCGTATTTGCATAAGATAGAAATATGAGAGTCACTGGTTGATGATATACTTCTTAACATGTCCTGATACATAAATGTTATTTATGATCTTTTAATTCATATCGAATATGAGACATGCTGCCTAATCAAGTTATAGCTATAATGCTTGCATAAGAATGTTGCTCTAATCTGCATAGATGTTGATTCATCTACTACTAATTTATATTATCCCACTACTCAGTTTATTTCTATTAAAATGCAATGACAATATTTTGGCGGAGAGTTATATCTCCCGCTGGGGCAATTTTTATAATTTTCTCACCCCCGTGGGATCCAATGTTTTTAGGTAGACGCAGACGACAAGGCAGAAACTCTTCTACAGGGGAAGAGCAGCAACAGTTACAAGGACAACAGTGATCCATCAGGTGGAGACCTTGGCTGTCTAGTTTTGTGTAGTTAGTCCTATGAGTCATCTCTGTACTCTCGGGTCCTAGGAGTTAGTGTTTTGATACTTTGATCTAAGATTTTGTGCATGTATGCCTCGAGGTGCAATGATGCATGTAATGTATATATGAACCAGGATGTAATGTTTTACTTTGGTTCTAAATGAAAGAGTTTTTCATGTGAATGGATCTCTTGATAAATGGTTTTAATTTTTAGTGATTTTCGAAAATCCGCTGCTAGTAATCGCTTCCGCATTAGTTAATATTATGTTTTGTGAATTGTTCGCCACATATATAGGTTAAGGTCTCAGCTCCCCTAAGATTGGGGACTCCTAGGCTTCATCGTGAAACCCCATGAATCCCAGGATGGATGGGTATAGGAAGATCTCTCAGAGACGTTGGGACTAATCCCAGCTCTGCGCCTCTCCTTTTTCGTGATCAAATCACAAACAAAAATCATCCAACCTGTTCTCTGGTTTAGGTCTTCTATCATGACCAGGATTGTGCCAAGATCCAACGGTCCCTGTCACGTAGGTTCTTAGAAAATAGAAATCCAATTCTATTACCATGTGACATTTAATACGACCAATGGACTATCCATTCACTTTAGGAAAACTTACAAAAACCATATATCTCTTCTCATTTATCATTTTTCTTCCAAATTTTAGGGCTCGTCTTGTATTATCATTATCTGCTCATACCCCAAGTTTAAGTCCAAAACTCAAAAGGAAAGAGGTGTATTCTTCACATGCAAGTTATTATACATTAAGCTTAGTTTATTCATATTTTCTATTTCTTTCACTTTTATCTTCTTTATTTGGATTCCTTGTATCACAAGAAATCATATGGATTTGAAATCCACTTCTGAATGAATAAACTCTTAGCCTTCTAGATAATTCCACATAATTCTTTAACATTAACTCAATTACTCTTATTAATAGATTCATTTTCCTCATTATTCTCTTTTAACTATATTGGGCTTATTATTCAACAAGGCCCACAAAGATAAAGGAAATATTGCAAAGGAAATCCATTCCATACACATAAATCATACAATTTCATAATCACACATTTTATTGGAGAAATTGTATTTCAAACCATTCAATCCCAAAAATTGGGGTTGTAATATACTTCCCCTCTTATAAGAATTTTCCCTCAAAATTCCACCAAACATACAAACAATCAGGATAAGACTTTACCATGACCATCATTGGCTCCGATGTGGCTTCATCCTCTCCATGGTGCTTCCAAAGAACATTTACTATATCTATATTCATACATTTGAGCTTTTTCACCTTGGTATCTAGAATCCTCATAGATGACTCAGGATATGTCAGCTTCCCTTTAGAGCCCAATAGGTTCATTGCTCAGCGCATGGATCGAGTACATCACATAGTTCTCTAGACCGGACATTGGAACACATCATACATCATATTATCCTGAGGGTAAGGCTAAACATAAGCAACTCCACCAGTCAATCTTAAATGGACCCATATATCAAGGACTCAACTTTCTTAGCTATAGCTCGGAGGGGTTGGATTTTCTTAACACATGTTTATCCACAGTGAATTGCATATCAGTCTACTCCACATCAGCACGCGACTCCTGTCGATCCTAGTATTCCTCAGCCATTGCTCGATCAAAGTGACTTCATCTCCAAATACTGTGGTTTTTCTGACCTTCACAAGGTCCTAACACTGACATCATCCTAATGAAGCAGTGACCGATACGGCCACCCATATAGAGTTTCTTACATCACGATACTGACTATGGTGGCTATCATAACAAGTAAACTCTACTAGGGGTAGAACTACTCCCATGAATCACCCTAAATGAACACATATGCTCTCATCAGACCTTCTAGAGTCTGACTCATACTATCTTGACTACCCATCAGTCAGAGGGTGATATGTTGCATGAAACTTTAGTCTAGTGTCGAGTTCTTCATGTACCTACTTCCACAACATGGAAGTGAACTGAAGGTTATGCTCAAAATATTGAACTCAGATCATTATGTAGTTGAACTACCTCTCTCTCTCTCTATATATATATTAATGGAAGTTCCCTTCAACCAAAAATGAGATGGTTGAATTTGAATAAGAATGGACGTCCTTGTGCCTTGCAAAGGCAACGATATATCTAAAGTGAGTGGAGAGCCCACTCACATTAGTTAAAGGAAAAGTAATATCCACTCAATTTTGGATATTATTATAATGGTTAAGGTGCTTAATTTGTTTTCTTTTAATTCATCGATAATGCAGAGGAATTAGAAGGTGGGGAAGATGGCTTCGTATACAAGGGATTGAGGGGAGCATGTGTCACAAAATTTGGGAGTTGAAGGATTATTATATCACTTTCTCTCTCATTGAATTTCCCATATAAACATCTCATTTCCAACTCAAATGAAAGGCTTTTCCGACCCTTATTTCTTCCCTTGCTTTGGTTGAACAAAAACGAGCTTAGGAGCAATAGGAGGACGTGCCCCAACCTGTAGGTAAGCTCCATAATCATCTTCAACCTTGATTTCATGGTGGAAATCGAAATTCAATGCTTAATTTCTTCTCTTCTTCATTCAATCTTCGATCTTAGCCATTCACTTCACTAAAAAACATGAGTATGGGCCTTGGACAGTTGAGAGAGCTTCATTCACCATTGAGGACGTGAAGCTTGAAGCTTGGATTCAGTTTTCAAGGTGGGTTATATAACTTGAACCCTTAAATGTCATTATTGCTTGCAATTTATTCACCATATGTTGATTCTTTCTTCATTCTAGAAATTCCATTGGATTAGTTGTTGAAATTAACACAAGAATCACAACAAATTTTGAAGGTCTGGAGCTTGAAGATGATAATGTCATCTTAAGAACACACCTCAACAAAGTACATGAGCCAACAGTTTCAACATTGGAACCAATCCGTTTCAAGATCGATTGAAACCAAACAGTCTCAAGACCGTTTGGGAGTAAACTGTCTCAAGACCATTTGAGATAAAATGGTCTCAAACCGTGTGGAGGATTAATGCTGATGTGGATGGATGATGATCCAATAGTATCAATTGAATTGATTTTAAAGGTTCCATGTATGGATGATCCACTAATTTCAAACCCTAATTGGTTGAATTGATTGAAACCCTAATTGATGAAATAGATTTTTGGGATTGGATGACCCAAACAGTCTCAAGACGTTTGGATGTCAAGGATTGTGATGGATGGTTGGAGATCCAAGGGATATGAGTTGAATTACTTTCAATAGTTTAGATGATGGATGGTTCCATGATTGAAATCCCTAAATCAATTTGATGATGGAAATCCTAATTGGTCCAATCAGTTTTGAGGTGGTTTGGAACCAAACGGTCTCAAGACCGTTTGAGATCAAACAGTCTCAAAATGTTTGGAGGTCCTTTCGGTTTCAAGATCAATTCATCCAATCAGTTTCAAGGGAAGTTGTTCAAATGGTTTCAATGTATATTTGCTCAAACAGTTTCTAGGGCTAGATGCCCAAACGGTTTCAAAACAGCTTAAGACCAAACGGTCTGAGACCTAGAATGCCCAAACGGTTTCAAAACCATTTGGAGGGAAAACAGTTTCAAAACCATTTGAAGGTTAAAAAGGGGCAAAACCGTTTGGAGGTTCAAGGTACCCAAAATCATTTGGAGACTCAAGGTTATAAAAGAACAATTGATTCCATAATTGATAATGATAATTATCAAAGATAAGTACAATGGTTGAATCCCTAAAGTACTTAGGTGATTAGTACATTTAAAGTGGTTAAACTTTAATGCTTATGAAAGTAGTAACTCCATACACTATGATAACCCTAGATGTATGTACTTGAATAATGGGTTGATCCAAGTTGATAACTATGGAATAATCATCATCCTAGAGAGGATGAGAGAGAGGAATTCATACATGTATAATGATCATGTAGTGATTAAGCCTCAATATTTTCAACATGTAATTAGGGTATAATCCTTGATAAAGAGATCATGAAACCCTAATCGAGAAGGTTGATGGGCTCTAACCCTAATTCAGGGCAATGTTAGATGAAACCCTAATCTAGGGTAATGGTATAGCCCTAATCTAGGGTAATGATATGATAAATCCCAATTCACGGTAATATAATGAAAAACCCTAATTTAAGAGGATGCTTCATGAAACCCTAATTTGGGGAAAAGTTATAATAAATGATAATCAAGGGTAATATCATATGAAACCCTAATACAGTGATGTGATGTGAAATCCTAATCAAGGGTGATATCATATGTAACCCTAATGCAGTGATGTGATGTGAAATCCTAATCAAGGGTGATATCATATGAAACCCTAATGTAGTGATGACGTGAAATCCTAATCAAGGGTGATATCAATTGAAATTCTAATGCAGTAATGTGATGTGAAACCCTGATCAAGGGTGATGTCATATGAAACCTTAATATAGAAATGAGATGAGAGACTCTAATCCAGGGTGATGTTATGAAATGCTATATGAAACCTTACCCTAATATAGGTTGAAGATATGTAAACCCCAAGTTTGGGTTATAGTGTATGAAACCCTAAATCTTGGGCAATATGATGATAAACCATAACCCTAACTTTGGGAAATGAGTTGAGAAACCCTAATATCAGATAATGCTATGTGAAACCCT
The DNA here is from genome assembly GCA_963693085.1 of Alisma plantago-aquatica. Classification (NCBI taxonomy): domain Eukaryota; kingdom Viridiplantae; phylum Streptophyta; class Magnoliopsida; order Alismatales; family Alismataceae; genus Alisma; species Alisma plantago-aquatica. Next base: position 749,416,820 of record OY856413.1, read on the forward strand.
GATATAAAAGGATGATACGTGAGATTCTAATATAGAGTGATGTTATGTGAAACCCAAATATGGGGAGATGTTATGTAAACCCTAATTGATAAAGATGGAAAACCCTATTCCTAATAATGGAATAGTGATCAATAAATTGATAAGTGGAACACCTAAAAAGGTCAATAATAGATATCTTTATATCGAGATGAGTCCACATCTTTGATACTGGTTGCATATTTTAAATAAGTGATTTATGACCAATACATTACATAATAAATGTGATGAACTGGTGCATAAAGTTTTAGGATGGGAGATACCCTAATACAAGATAAGTTGATGAACTTAAAATAAAGGTGATGAGGGAAGTGATACATCAAGACATGATAGGTATCACATCCAACACCTCAAGATTGATACACCTTGATATATTCTAAATCCAATATACTTGGATGATTAACACATGAAGTGTGCCATGTCAATTGTTACATTGAGATGTATTGCACTTTGATAAGTGTAGGCCAGCATACCTTAAGAAAAGGTTAAGACAAGCTAATAAAGTATGATGTAATCATATCTTGGTAAATATGAGAGAGGAACTTATATCTTGTGTTGATAATTCATTTAATGATAAGTGATGAGTATAAATAAGCATGATTGAATACTTATGTTATCAATGTTGGCTCCTAGTTGTGTGGGACAATGAATTAGGGCTTGATCATCAATAATATGATCTTGAGAACCTAAATGGTTAGTAATGGAAAAACCTAACCCTAATGAAGGGTGATGATATGTAAGAGAAATCCTAACCCTAAATAAGGGAATAGTGATGCTACTCTTACATTGCATAGTGCTGATTGATATAATTGATATCATGTAATGATCATGCAGGCAATCATGAGATAATGAGCATAGCCAGGTATGAGCTATGATGTGTTAATTATTAAAATGCTTTATGGGCCTTGTGAGCCATGACATGTATTGTTGCCTAGTAAGAGGTAACAAGAGACTAATGGCCTTTGAGAGCCAAGTGAGATGCTTTTGTAGCAAGTATCATGTTTACCTTGGTCAGATGACCTAAAGGTATTAGTTACATGAGAAGTGGTAACAAGTGTTCTTTGATGAACTAAGGGTTTGAATACCCATATTCCATAATCATGATGATAAGATATTAAGGAATGAGGATGCTCACGATGTAACAAGGGATTAAGATCCCAATGTTCTATAAAGTTTTGAAAAGTACTAGATAGATGAATTATACTTTTCTTTGTAGCATTTTTCATAATAATTCTTATTTGAGAACTTGACTGATGCTAAAAGAATACGGTAATGCACATAATTAACCAAGCGGAATCTCATCATGTAGTGCCCTGGCCATATAACCATCAGTGTCAGAATTTGCTAGATGGTGAAATGGGCTGCTCCGCGGCATAACCCGGAATGCATATTTTTGAATATGCAGGGGTGATGGGAGAAAATATCCTTACGCCCTAATGGAGGAATCGATGCGAGATAAACATTAAATCTCTCCATCCTTAATTATATATGTCGGGGTGGATGTATCACTAATCCCCCAATAACAGGATGGATGTATCACGGATCTCCCGATAATATTAATGCCGGATCGATGTGAGATAAACATGAAATCTCTCAATTGCGAAGAGAGTACAGCCGCCACTGTAACTCTATAGTGAAGTTACCAGTATGCCCTGGAAAGCTATTTAGCAGAGACACAAGATGTCCTACATTAAATCACATACTGACCGAGATAAGGGAGGTCATGGTAGCTGGCTCCTCCATTGACCTTGTATGGCACCGATTTCAAATTCACAATGGTCAGTTGGAGTATGAGCGGTATACCTCATCTCCTCAGGGCATAAGTGTGATTGTAAAATGTAATCATCCGTATAGCATGTTTGCTTAAGGATTGAATATGAAAATCATTGGATGATGTTACATTTCTTTATTCATCTTAGTTAATAGATGATATATTTATGATTCCTTACATTCCTTGCAAAGCAGATAGATGATTTATAATCTACCATGGGTAGATGCAATGTTCTTCTTAAGAAAGAATATTATCTTATTCTAATCACACAATGATTAATATTGTTGTTGATATAAAAGAACTCCTGCTCAGCTTATTACTATTTATCTGCAATAATAATGTTTCTGGCTGAGAGTTATATCTCTCTCTGGGGCAATTTTCAATTGTCTCACCCCCGTGGGAACCAACTTTTTAGGTAGACATAGAAGAAGAGGCGGAAACCCTATTACAGGGAAAGGACGGCAGCAGCAGCATTAGGGACAGCAGTGACATCTCAGGTGGAGGCACTTGCTGTCATGTTTTGTATAGAAAGTCCTATGTGTCGTCTCTGTACTCTCAGGTCCTCAGAGTTAGTAGATAGTGATTTTATCATCGATATGAATTTTGAATTGAATGCCTTGAGGCTTATGTTGCTTATGTATTGTTTGACAAAGAAACTGTTGTATGTAATCCTCGAGAAGAAATGGTACATGGTATGTACTTGTGAACCAGAATGTATATGTAATACTTTGGTTCTTGTTATAAGAGTTTTCGGGAATTGGATCTCTTTGCAAAAAGGTTTTAATTTTTAGTGATTTTCAGTAATCCACTATTAATGATCGCTCCCACTTAGTTAATGATGTTTTGTTCGAACGTTGCGTCACAATTTAGTGGTATCAGAGCTCTAGGTTCGCTGAGTCTACAGAGACATAGGACTAAGGTTGTTGAGTCTATTCTAGTGTCTTCCAGTTAACCTGATAAGTGTCTTCTACTCATATAGGAGAAGAAGAACTTAAAGATGTCTAGATCACAGGAAGAACATGCTGTTGAGAGCAGCAATGTTGGACCAACAGAAGGTGCAAGGGACCAGACGAGAGAAGAACGAGTGCCTGAGAACCCCCAAGATGATCCAACAATGATAAGGGATCCTTCTTTTAATATCACTATTGGGAAAGCTAGGACAACAATGATGCATATAGTAGACCATATATTAGCAATGCAGCCAGACTACCATCCCCCAATGATGAAGTTTTGGACTCCAACAGGATTCTTGCTCAACATCAGCATGTTGGAGCAATGAATACTGATGAAAGGAATAGGTTACAACCTAAAACCAGGATTTTCCATGGGTGTAGGCAGTCTGGACATATCAGAAAAGACTGTCCAGAAAAGGATAATGAGGAAATAATTAAGAAAAGGCCTATCCAAACTCGGGATCAGAGGCCTAGTGGTTCCAAAAAGGGGAAGTTTTTGGTACCATCGGTACAACCAAGGTCTGGTGTAATAAGGAAACGGATACCCAGAAAGGGTAAAGGACCTTTTAGACAATATTAAGAGCTTAGAACATGTTACCAGTGTAGACAGGTAGGACATCTAGCGAGAGATTGTCCAGCTGGAAACACAATGGTAACCCGACCATCGAGGCAGAGACATCAAGGTCATCAGATGAAATAGTTTTCTAGTGGTACATGAGGACGTGGATAGACGTCCCAGGTAGGATCAACTACATTAAATAACAAAGAACAAAGTCAACATCAGGTAATGATAAGATTCTATGAAAAGAATCAGCCTGAGGCAGTAAACAAACTATGAGGTAAGACATGTCAGCTGAAATAGTTACTTTCTAATATATATTATTTCATGATTTCATGTGTAAAAATAAGAAATCAGTTGTTTTTTAGCTTTCTTTGACTAGTCATATGAGGGCACAAAGAAGATGAGAACTTACATTTTATTCAGTATTCCTTTAAATGCTTTATAATATCACTTAATTATGTGAAAAATGATGAAATATGGAAGTGATGCCTGAACAAAATCTAGGAATGCTAAATCTTGTGTTTATGATGATATGAAAAGTGAGGAACATGATAGTAAATAAAGTGCATACTACCTAATCTCAGTACTTGTATACCCTGGCCAGGTATAGAATTATTGGAGATAAGGCTCGTATGGAACTCTTACATTGTTATCTTTCTGATTACTTTGATCAAGTAGTCATTTTGAAACAATCTAGAGAGCATAAAGAAACCAGAAATATGGCATGCATATCTTTATCACATCCTAAGTACAATAAAAAGGAATCTGAGATGATCTCAGATCAATCTATGTGTATGAGGAAGTAAAAGTATAATCCTCATGATAAAGAAAATGAGACAAGGGAGATGATCCCTACCTGGTAAAGCCTGTGTGTATAGTAAAGATCTTTTCCCATGATGTGGAAATGGGAAGCGTGATGAAATCACAAAATGTTCATAAATATGTTAGACAATAGCAAAGGAATGAGTAATGACATGTAAACATCCTTATAATTCTGATGCTGATAGCAAGGAACCTAAGATGAAACAAGAGTAAATGACTCATGAACAGTTGAAAGTTCATGCTATAATTAGAGGAGATGATAATCTTTTCTCTTTGATAAACAAGCCTGGATGATAATGGGGTGATAAGAGAAATATGTTTCTTTGTGTTCTCTTCTTTTTTGAACATGGAAATCAAGTGAGTACTATGACACTTGATGTGCATGGATTAGAAATAATCCAATGATGGATACTTAGAAAAGTATCATCTCATCTTGGACTTTTGGTTCCAAGATAAAGACATGTGTAACAAGTAATGTTCCAGAGATAAAAGAAAGACCCTTTTATTTGTGTGTGTCTGGTAGTAACAATAGAGAGATGGAAATAATGAGTATGTGATGTGATTTTGACACATGTGATGGATACCAAAGTAAGAAATTCTGGTATCTAAAAAAAATCAGGTGGTATGGAAAAGTAAAAGCATAACTCCTAATTAGAGGATTAATGTTGGTTACCTGGAATGGCCAATTGTGAAATCAGTCCAATTACATAAAATAGAATGGACATCACTTGTTAGGGGTTTATGCTCTGCATAAACATAACATCGACAAGAATGTACTAATTGAAAGAATAATTGTAAAATCATTGTGGATAAAGTTTATCAAGTTAAAAATAATTCTAAAGATACCTCTAAGATAAGTTCTTAATTGGTAAGTAACCACCCCTTATGACAAAAGTATGTACAACTAATGAGATAGTTGGTACAAGTAATAAGAAAGTTTAGTGTTGTGTCAGTAGATTAGATGGCACAACAGATATATGATAATACTGGTAGTCAAAAGTGGGTGGCAAAATGTAATTCTGGTCTTTCCTTGGAAGTGAAATACTAAACTGAATAAGGAGTATGGGAGACTCCCCCGAACCAAGAATCTTGTCACATAAAGTTATAAATTTAGAAAGGTGATAATTAGTGAGGTTTGACACTTGAATAGAATGAGGCACATATAATGTATCCCTAACAAAGAAAAATGCTATCTGACACAGAGCTGACTCTACAGTAAAAAATGAAAAAGATAGTAGAGTATGTGTCATGTGTAATCGATTATATGATAACCTTGTGTGGAAGAAATTGTGTTGATCAAAGTTATATGGCATCTCCATGACATTAAGATGTTATGTGGAGACTTGATGATATAGAGAATGAATAATATTTGTCTCCCTTTATCTGGGATTTCGGAGACGAAATCCTTGTTAGGGGTTTATAATTTGTAACATCCCTGACTTGGGTTATGTTTTAACCCTAGATGTTTTGTTTAAGAAAGATAATTATATGCTTTCTCTTATATTTTGAAAAGTAATTAAGGCTCAAGAGGAACTTATGTTTCAATTTTAGTCCTTTTTGAATAATGTTGAAACAATGTTTTACTTGTTTTGGACTAAAGTGCAAATTACCCAAGTTGAGGGGTTAACTTGCAAATATTACATGAAAAAATGTTTCTATAGTGTTGAAGAATCATAATAATGAAAATGAGGCAGAAGTATGGCTTGTGGTAGCCTGAGCACCAAGAAAGTGCTTATTAAGCAATGTTGTGCATTAAAACCTAGTTTTGGTGTAATGTGCAAATTACCCAAAACCTAGGGTTCAATATGCAAAATACCACCTCTAGAGAGTCCCTCATGTTTCTTGGAATAATGTAGAGAAAATAAAATAAGAGGGGGTCTCATTTGAATCACTTTGGAGGAGAGAGAATCTTGATATTAAAATAATCAAGATTTAAGCATAATTGAAACCCTAATTCAATTTAATGCAAAAAAATATATATTAATGGAAGTTCCCTTCAACCAAAAATGATATGGTTGAATTTGCATAAGAATTTACGTCCTTGTGCCTTGCAAAGGCAACGAAATATCTAAAGTGAGTGGAGAGCCCACTCACATTAGTTAAAGGAAAAGTAATATCCACTCAATTTTGGATATTATTATTATAATGGTTAAGGTGCTTAATTTGTTTTATTTTAATTCATGGATAATGAAGAGGAATTAGAAGGTGGGGAAGATGGATTCGTATACAAGGGATTAAGGGGAGCATGTGGCACAAAATTTGGGAGTTGAAGGATTATTATATCACTTTCTCTCTCGTTGAATTTCCCTTATAAACATCTCAATTCCAACTCAAATGAAAGGCTTTTCTGACACTTCTTTATTTCCATGCTTTGGTTGAACACAAAGGAGCTTAGGAGAAACAGTAGGACATGCCCCAACTTGTAGGTAAGCTCCATAGTCATATTCAACCTTGATTTCATGGTGGAAATCAAAATTCAATGCTTAATTTCTTCTCTTCTTCATTCAATCTTCAACCTTAGCCATTCATTTCACTCAAAGACTTGAGTACGGGCATTGGACAGATAAGAGAGCTTCATTCACCATTGAGGACGTGAAGCTTGAATCTTGGATTCAGTTTTGAAGGCGGGTTATATAACTTGAACCCTTAAATGTCATTATTGCTTGCAATTTATTCACCATATGTTGATTCTTTCTTCGTTCTTGAAATTCCATTTGATTAGTTGTTGAAATTACCACAAGAATCACAGCAAATTTTGAAGGTCTGGATCTTGAAGATGATGATTTCATCTTAAGCACACACCTCAACAAAGTACATGAGCAAACGGTTTCAACATTGGAACCAATCAGTTTCAAGATCGATTGAAACCAAACGGTCTCAAGACCGTTTGGGAGTAAATGGTCTCAAGACCATTTGAGATCAAACGGTCTCAAACCATGTGGAGGATTAATGCTGATGTGGATGGATGATGATCCAATAATATCAATTGAATTGATTTTAAAGGTTCCATGTATGGATGATCCACGAATTTCAAACCCTAATCGGTTGAATTGATTGAAACCCTAATTGATGAAATTGATTTTTTGGATTGGATGACCCAAATGGTCTCAAGACTGTTTGGAGGTCAAGGGTTGTGATGGATGGTTGGAGATCCAAGGGCTAAAAGTTGAATTACTTTCAATAATTCAGATGATGTATGGTTCCATGATTGAAATCCCTAAATCAATTTGATGATGGAAATCCTAATTGGTCCAATCAGTTTTGAGGTGGTTTGGAACCAAACGGTCTCAAGACCGTTTGAGATCAAACGGTCTCAAACCATTTGGAGGTCCTTTCGGTTTCAAGATCAATTCATCCAATCAGTTTCAAGGGAAGTTGTTCAAACGGTTTCAATGTATATTTGCTCAAACAGTTTCTAGGGCTAGATGCCCAAACGGTTTCAAAACAGCTTCAGACCAAACGGTTTGAGACCTAGAATGCCCAAACAGTTTCAAAACCGTTTGGAGGGAAAACAGTTTCAAAACCATTTGGAGGGCAAACGGTTTCAAAACCGTTTGAAGGTTAAAAAGGGGCAAAACCGTTTGGAGGTTCAAGGTACCCAAAACCATTTGGAGACTCAAGGTTATAAAAGACCAATTGATTCCATAATTGATAATGATGATTATCAAAGATAAGTACAATGATTGAATCCCTAAAGTACTTAGGTGATTAGTACATTTAAAGTGGTTAACCTTTAATGCTTATGAAAGAAGTAACTGAATACACTATGATAACCCTAGATGTATGTACTTGAATAATGGGTTCATCCAACTTGATAAGTATGGAATAATTAGCATCCTAGAGAGGATGAGAGAGAGAGGAATTCATACATCCATAATGATCATGGAGTGATTAAGCGTCAATATTTTCAACATGTAATTAGGGTATAATCCTTGATAAAGAGATCATGAAACCCTAATTGAGAATGTTGATGGGCTCTAACCCTAATTCAGGGCAATGTTAAATGAAACCCTAATCTAGGGTAATGGTATAACCCTAATCTAGGGTAATGATATGAGAAATCCCAATTCAGGGTAATATAATGAAAAACCCTAATTTAAGAGGATTCTTCATGAAACCCTAATTTGGGGAAAAGCTATAATAAATCCTAATCACGGGTGATATCATATGAAACCCTAATGTAGTGATGTGATGTGAAATCCTAATCAAGGGTGATATCATATGAAACCCTAATGCAGTGATGTGATGTGAAATCCTAATCAAGGGTGATATCATATGAAACCCTAATGCAGTGATGACATGTGAAATCCTAATCAAGGGCGATATCATATGAAATTCTAATGCAGGAATGTGATGTGAAACCATGATCAATGGTGATGTCATATGAAACCTTAATATAGAAATGGGACGAGAGACTCTAATCCAGGGTGATGTTATGAAATGTTATATGCAACCTTACCCTAATATAGGGTGAAGATATGTAAACCCTAAGTTTGGGTTATAGTGTATGAAACCCTAAATTTTGGGTAATATGATGATAAACCATAACCCTAACTTTAGGCTATGCGTTGAGAAACCCTAATCTCAGATAATGCTATGTGAAACCCTGATATAAAAGGATGATATGTGAAATTCTAATATAGAGTGATGTTATGTGAAACCCAAATATGGGGAGATTTTATGTAAACCCTAATTGATAAAGATGGAAAACCCTATTACTAATAATGGAATAGTGATCAATAAATTGATAAGTGAAACACCTAAAAAGGTCAATAATAGATATATTTATATCAATAGTGCCATAACTCGAGATGAGTCCACATCATTGATACTGGTTACATATTTCAAATAAGTGATTTATGACCAATACATTACATAATAAATGTGATGAACTGGTGCATAAAGTATTAGGATGGGAGATACTCTAATACAAGATAAGTTGATGAACTTAAAATAAAGGTGATGAGGGAAGTGATACATCAAGACATGATAGGTATCACATCCAGCACCTCATGATTGATACACCTTGATGTATTCTAAATCCAATATACTTGGATGATTAACACATGAAGTGTGCCATGTCAATCGTTACAATGAGATGTAATGCACTTTGATAAGTGTAGGTCAGCATACCTTAAGAAAATGTTAAGCCAAGCTAATAAAGTATAATGTAATCATATCTTCGTAAATATGAGAGAGGAACTTATATCTTGTGTTGATAATTCATTTAATGATAAGTGATGAGTATAAATAAGCATGATTGAATACTTATGTTATCAACGTTGGCTCCTAGCTATGTGGGGGCAATGAATTAGGGCTTGATCATCAATAATATGATCTTGAGAACCTAAATGGTTAGTAATGGAAAAACCTAACCCTAATGAAGGGTGATGATATGTAAGAGAAATCCTAACCCTAAATAAGGGAATAGTGATGCTACTCTTACATTGCATAGTGCTGATATGTAATTGATATAACTGTTATCATGTAATGATCATGCAGGCAATCATGAGATGATGAGCATAGCCAGGTATGAGCTATGATGTGTTAATTATTTAAATGCTTTATGGGCCTTGTGAACCATTACATGTATTGTTGCCTAGTAAGAGGTAACAAGAGACTAATGGCCTTTGAGAGCCAAGTGAGATGCTTTTGTAGCAAGTATCATGTTTACCTTGGTTAGATGACCTGAAGGTATTAGTTACCTGATAATTGGTAACAAGTGTTCTTTGATGAACTAATGGTTTGAATACCCATAATCCATAATCATGATGATAAGATATTAAGGAATGAGGATGCTCATGATGTAACAAGGGATTAAGATCCCAATGTTCTATAAAGTTTTGCAAAGTACTTGATAGATGAATTATACTTTTCTTTGTAGCATTTGTCGTAATAATTCTTGTTTGAGAACTTGACTGATGCTAAAAGAATACGGTAATGCACATAATTAACCAAGTGGAATCTCATCATGTGGTGCCCTGGCCATATAACCATCAGTGTCAGAATTTGCTGGATGGTGAAACGGGTTGCTCCACGGCATAACCCAGAATGCATATTTTTGAATATGTGGGGTGATGGATGAAAATATCCTTACACATTAATGGAGGAATTCATGTGAGATAAACATAAAATCTCTCCATCCTTCATTATATATATCGGGTTGGATGTATCACTAATCCCCCGATAACGAGATGGATGTATCACGAATCTCCCGATAATATTAATGCCAGATCGATGTGAGATAAACATGAAATCTCTCGATTGCGAAGAGAGTACATCCGCCACTGTAACTCTATAGAGAAGTTACCAGTATACCCTAGAAAGCTATTTAGCAGAGACACAAGATGTCCTGCATTAAATCTCGTACTGATCGAGATAAGGGAGGTCATGGTAGCCGACTCTTCCATTGACCTTGTATGGCACCGATTTTGACTTCGCAATGGTCGGTTGGAGTATGAGCGGCATACCTCATCTCCTCAGAGCATAAGTGTGATTGTAAAATATAATCAGTCGTATATCATGTTTGCTTAAGGATTGAATACAAAAATCATTGGCTGATGTTACATTTCTTTATGCATCTTAGTTGATAGATGATATATTTATGATTCCTTACATTCCTTGCAAAGCAGATAGATGATTTATAATCTACCATGGGTAGATGCAATGCTCTTCTTAAGAAAGAATATTATCTTATTCTAAGCACACAATGATTAATACTACTGTTGATATAAAAGAACTCTTGCTCAACTTATTACAATTTATCTGCAATAATAATGTTTCTGGCAGAGAGTTATATCTCTCACTGGGACAATTTTCAATTGTCTCATCCCCGTGGAAACCAACTTTTTAGGTAGACGCATAAGAAGAGGCGAAAATCCTATTGCAGGGAAAGGACAGCAGCATCATCATCAGGGATAGCACTGACATCTCAGGTGGAGGCACTTGTTGTCATGTTTTGTATAGAAAGTCCTATGTGTCATCTCTGTACTCTCAGGTCCTCAGAGTTAGTAGATAGTTCTTTTATCATCGATATGAGATTTTGGCTTGAACGCCTCAAGGTTTATGTTGCTTATGTATAGTTTGACAAAACAACTGTTGTATGTAATCCTCGAGAAGAAATGGTACAGGGTATGTACTTGTGAACCAGAATGTATATGTAATACTTTGGTTCTTGTTATAAGAGTTTTCAGGAATTGGATCTCTTTGCAAAAATGTTTTAATTTTTAGTTTTTTTCAGTAATCCTCTATTAATGATTGCTCCCACTTAGTTAATGATGTTTTGTTCGAATGTTGCGTCATAAGAGGTATCTTATTTCGAGTCAAATCCTCTGATTTCGTCTAGGCAATCACATAGAATCTAGGCATCCTCGTAGACCGACTAGCGAGGCAGATGAAAATCTTGCCAGCCCCTGGGTTGTGATCCTTTTCAAGAAACCTCCATCTTTGGAAAATCTGCTAATAACTCCCTTGGGTTCTAAAGAGTATGTAAAATTTAATAGTTATTAGAGATTAAATGGAAAACCATGCTCTGATACCAATTATAATGACCCCGCTTCCCAGTAACCCCCAATTATGGAAGACGAAGAATCTAGAGCCATTATCCCAAAACAAGATCAATGGTTTTGCAAATAATCAAAACTAATTAATAAATTCTACCAAAGACTAAGCTTAAATTTGGATAAAAAATTTCTTACTTATCACATACCTTTCAAAAGTAGGAATATGGAACTTCTACCCAATGTAGAGTTGTATCTAACTAAATCCTCCTTTATAAATTAACTTTATTCCTCACAAGTTCCACTTTACTATTTGTCCAATTTCAAATATTCCTAAAATTCCAACAGCCAAAACGTCAGTCAGTATAAATGAATATACCGGTATGTGGTGACAACCAAAATATTGCACATATGTTCTAACAACTTAATCACATCAAATAGTTGTTAACAATGCAAGATTACATTTTTCAATATGACTTCCCAACTATTTTTACTCATACTCTGGGATACCCTCTCTTAGGGTTTAGTCCTTGAAAGGGACTTTAAGGCTACCTTCTCCATCCTTAGATTGGTACCTGGGGTCACCTCTCTGGGTGCCCAATGGTCTTCCTTCTGGGGCTTGACCACATATGACCTTCCCTTCGGGGCTTGGTCTCTTATCATACATACATAGATGGTATGTAGGTTTGGGCAAGTCATATATATACTTAAATTGTGATAATCATATTCACTTTAAAGATTGCATAAATAAAAGCATCCAAACAGTTTATTTCATGAAATCGATAAAATGTCGAGAAAAACACCAAGAAACTTAAAGCACGTATTCATAATTAAACACATACCTTATTTGGAAATTTTACAAGAAATAAGCACAATCCAATCCAATCAGGTAATCCAAACAACCAATCAAGTACTCACACACAAGTACAATTGAATCCTAAAAAGCATGTATCATCTAATTACTACATACTCATCATGAACTCACTTTATTGACTTGTGGATCCCTCTTAGGGTTTTCTAAGTTGAAATATGATTTCTTTAGGATTCTTTAGATCTATTTCTCAACTTTGCCTTTTTATGTCTACAAAACCCTAAAACAACATTTCTATGTTTGAAACCCAAATTACTCATCTATTCATATTAAAGCCTCTTTATCATCAAATTGGATTAGGATCATCCTAATATCATCTCATACAAAGGATCTCGAAATGTAACTCATTAAAAGTCATTAACACCTAAATTAGATTTTCTATGCCCATTAATGCACTTTATTCATATGAAACCCTAAATTTACCAATTAAGCACATGGATCATCTACTTAGACATCAAAATGCCTTTTATTAACAACATGTTAATATGCTCATAGAACATCCACATTCATCTTCTCAATTTCATAGAACATCAAATTAGTGTTTTTCTTAGTTATAAAGCATTAAGAATAGCAACTTTAGATACTTTTTGAACTATGATTACATTCAGGCTCTAACCCTATTTTTATTGCAATGTACATAACTTTCTAATCAAATTTCATGTATTACATGTCCCCATCTGATTTACCATTAATTAGATATGAATTTTACTAAATAATCACTTTCTAGCTAATGGGAGCTTGCCATCTCAGCAAGACAACTCGGGTCCCACCCACGCCACCTGGACTGGGCCCACCAATCAGGCCTTGCCATCTCAGCACAACCTACTGATTAGGACGTGCGCTCGCACTATCAAAAATAAAATGAAAAGACCAGCATGCCCTTACCTGAATAATGTCAACTCAAGGGTAGGAGGGTAAAAGCTCACTTGATCATCTTCTACCTTGACCCAACTCCAAACATTGAGAGGATGGTCAACTCCTTTGTTGACTTTGAGCTCCAAAGCCTCTGCATGTGAACCAAAGGCAGAGGAAGTGTCACCTTATCTTGCCGAACTCAAAGGACTCGCCAATTCCGCACTTGCCTCACGCCGCCGTCAGGATGACACCACTCCAGATCTTGTCAGAGTTGCTCTGAGATGACAACAAAGGTTGAAATGGATTCTTCAATTAGTGATAGAAAAATGATTATGGAATCCTTCTGAACTCGCGAGGGTAGTTTTTAGATGTGTTGGTACCGCGAAGTACCCCCCTATATAGGGTAAGGTATCGGCTCCCCTGAGATTGAGGACTCCTAGGTTTCATCACGAAACCCCATGAATCTTAGGATGGATGGGTTCGAGAAGGTCTCCCGAAGACATTGGGACTAATCCCAGCTCTTCTCGTCTCCTTTCTCATGATAAAATCGCAAATAAAAATCATCCAAAATGTTCTCTAGTTTAGGTCTTCTATTGCGACCAACGGTCTGTGTCATGTGGGTTCTTAGAAAATGAGCATGTGGGTTCTTAGAAAATAGAAATCCAATTCTATTACCAGTGCAACATTTAATATGATTAATGGATTATCCATGTACTTTAGGAAAACTTGCAAAAACCATATCTCTCTCCTCGTTTATCCTTTTTCATCCAAATTTTAGGGAAGTCTTGTATTAGCATTATCTACTCATACCCCAAGTTTGAGTCCCAAACTCAAAAGGAAAGATGTGTTTTCTTTACATGCAAGTTATTATATGTTAAAGCTTAGTTTATTAATATTTTCTCTTTCTTTCACTTTTATCTTCTTTAATTGGATTCCTTGTATCACAAGAAATCATATGGATTTGAAATCCACTTCTTGATGAATAAACTCTTAGCCTTCTAGATAATTTCACATAATTCTTTAACATTAACTTAATTACTCTTATTAATAGATTCCTATTCCTCATTATTCTCTTTTAACTATATTGGGCTTATTATTCAACAAGGCCCAGGAAGACAAAGGAAATACTGTAAAGGAAATCCATTCGATTCACATAAATCATACAATTTCATAATCACACATTTTATTGGAGAAATTGCATTTCAAACCATTCAAGTCCAATAATCAGGGTTGTAACATCTTATGTTTACACTTTTGTGTTGTTCAAGGTTAGGCTTTTGTTGGGTCTTGTTGATCCAAATGAAGGGCTCCATTGTTAGTATGATGCCCTTATTTTTGGCATGATTTGTGAGGTTCATGATGGATGAATGAACCTCTAAGCAAAAGAAATCATATAGTCCCTCCTTTAAAGTACAAAAAAACAAAATAACCATCCACAACATTTTACTTGGACATAACCAAAACATGTAATGTAGGTGCATGAAGCATTACAAACCATTGTTATTATTCAAAGTAATAGAAGGATATATCATGTAATTACGTAAATAAACATACCTATGATTAAAATATAAATTTGGTCTTATAGAAAGGTTTGTATTTGTTGCTCTGAACCCATTCTAAACCAGCATATCAGTATGACAAAGGTCCAACACTCATTCATGTTTAAAAGTTAAGGCTAATTCTCATCCTTTTCCTAAATAGAGGATAATGGTTGTCTAAGGCCATTCATCTATTATCCAAACAGAGAGTATGAATGAAGCTTATACTTTCTCAATATCACCAACATAAACCCTTAGCTTTGAGCATGGAAGTTTCCCTTGATCTCACATTCAACCACCAAAAGAAACCATATAAGGATCCATTGGGTAGTGGGATGGTGATAGACGTTGCAGTAGAACAACAACAAATTGTCATGTTAACCCTCTGACATGATCTCCCTAGTAATGATGTTTTCAAAAATAAAGGGGTAGTGAGAAATATATTTCCACCTATGAGATTGTGTGGTTCCCTTTTGTGAAGACAATGCACATCCCTATGAATGGTCTACACATGTGTGTGGCTATTAAGGTCTTCAAATGTAAGTGTGTGCTACATTTACAGTTATACTCATTGATGTGGATGGGTGTGAACTCAATAGGGATGGACGACATTGGTTCTATGGGGTGCTATCTCTGTTTCTCAGTCTCTCTCCCACTACCTCTGCGGTGACTGTGGTTTCTAAGTTTGGGTTTCATTAATAGGAGTGGTCTATCATATATATATATATATATATATATATATATATATATATATATATATATATATATATATATATATATATATATATATATATATATATATATAGTCAGGATAGCATTCACTCAAGTGTATTCGGAGCAGAATACACTCAAGTAGTTTTCCAAGATGCAATATTTTTTAAAATATAATCTATTGACCTTCTTAAACATCATGTGAATAGCTCATATATAAAATTGGAACCCATTTGGACATTTACAGGTCATCTTATGAAGACTACAAAAGTTATGCATTTCAAATTAGTTTTGTGCGTTGATTTTGTTACCCTCAGATGAGTGACTTATACTCATCCGAATGAGCTCAAAATTTTTATGTAGCCTAATTATAGTGTAACAATGAAGATCAATGGTTTACATTTTACAAAAAAAAATCTTGATATGCAAAGACCGCTTGAGTGTAGCGTGCGATCTGTACACTCGAGTATATTCTAGCCTGACTCTCTCTCTCTCTCTCTCTCTCTCTGTCTATATATATATATATATATATATATATATATATATATATATATATATATATATATATATATATATATATGCAATATAGTATCATGTTTTAGATCTAGTATAAGTAATATATTAACTATGACCAAGATTATTTAATTATAACTATGTTTATATAATCATTAAGTAAATATTTTGAATCTCCTATTCTTCAAGTTCACATCCCTAACCTGGGTTATGCCTTAACCCTAGATGTTTTGCTTAATAAAGTTGATTAGATTCTTGCCCTTATTTCTTGAAAAGTAATTAAGGCTCAAGAGGAACTTATGTTTCAATTTTAGTCCTTTTTGAATAATGTTGAAATAATGTTTTGCTTGTTTTGGACTAAAGTGCATGCATGATACAATATATCTTGAATATTGCATTGTGGTGATGTTTGTGTCACACCCCTGACCTGGGTTTTGGGATAACCCTAGAAGCTTTTCCTAAGTATATTTCTTAAAACTTTGTCTTAATCCTTTGAATAGTAATTTAGACTTAAGGAGAGTTTAATTCTCAATTTTGAACTTATTGCAAATTGTTTGTGCCTTATATGATAGTTTTGGTAAAGATTGCAATTTAACCAAATGTAGGATTTATGTGTAGATTATAACCTTTAGAGTGTTACTTCTCTCTCTTAGCATCATATAGTGGAGAGAGAAAGAAGGGGGAACCTTGTTTGAGTCTTGGTTGAATGATAGCACTCATTGTGGTGAAAGAACTAAAGAAGTATTGAGTGTTTTGAGCCTAAATCTGGTTGTGCTGAGTTATGAAGTATATATGGGAATGCCTATCGGCTTGGAAGACATAGAGGAGGTCCCATATTGGTTTACCATCCTTTTGAAAGTACTCATCTCAAGCTAAGCACCTCAAGTAATTGAAGCATATTGGTTTAGATGTTCCTTGAAAAAGTCGTATCGATTTGCTCACTAAGTGATATTGGGTTGTGATATCTTTTCAAGCAAGATACCCAATGGTCGATATCTTATCAATGGATTATCCTTATGAGTTTTGCATGGAAAGATAATTATGGATGCATGAATGCACCATGCATGGACACATGTCACCTAAGTACATATGGTGATGATACTTCACAAACACTCTCTCTCTTGAACCTCAACTATATAAGCCTCTCTTTTTACCTACAAGTGAAACTTTTGACTTTCATATCATCCTTTTCTTGGAGGAAGACCATATAAGCTTGAGGAATAGGAAGGAGATCGAGCATCTTGCCTAAGGTTAAGCCATGGTCATCTTCAACCTTGGGTGGACTATGCTTCTCGGGTCATGGTTCATTTCTTTCTTTTTTTCTTCACCAAGTTATTAACTATGGTATCTTCTTTCATATAGAAGTGTTGTGATCGAGTCTTGGACTTTTTGATAAGTCATCTTCAACCTTGGGAATGTGGATGTTTGCAGCTTGAAGCTCTTGTGGTTGATCTTGCAGTGGGTTATTTAACTTGAATTCAACTCTATTATTATTCACCTTCTTTCATGCAATACTTGATGATTCCTTTTCAATTTCAACCTTCCTTGATTGAATGATGATTTTATGAGATCTAATGGATATATGGGGTTGTTGTCCATGAACCAAAGTGTTAATGGACAAAGGGCTGAAGCTTGAAGATGATGGAATCATCTTTGCACAAACCGATATTATCTTAGGGAACTCTTAACTAACATGGTGATATGTAATGGGAAACTTATACACTAGAAGTCCTAACTTCTTACCGGTTTGTTACATGTAAAGGACCATTGATCTTTTAGTTGTCTAACTTGTCATCTAAAGCAAAAGACGAGGGCATACTGATATCCTAAAGGTAACTAAGTTGACACACACTTTCCCTATGATATGGATGGCCGTCATGACTTGTGATGCCTAAAAAAGATATGTTGTTGATCCGTAAGGACCTAGAAGAAGCTAGGCTGATATGCTTGACACCATTAAAATGATATGCCTTAATGACACTAGCTCGTCATGACCAAGAAAATGTCTTGTAAGATGGAGTATCAAACCATGATGCCTTAGTTGAGTATAGAGGCCAACATGGACAACCCTAACCCTAGTAATCTGATACACTCACAAACTGATACCCCTCTAGCCCGACACACCATGTTGAAGTATGGACAACACATTCCTTGTAGTCATGGTCGACACACCAAGTAGTGGTGAGGCCGATATCACTAGGTGATAGCAATGACCGATACACAAAGGGATAGCTAGGCCGACACATTAGATAGTACACTATGGCCGATACCCTAAGAGTTAGGGTGGCCAATACGCTAAAGTGAGGTCAAGTTGTGATGTCTATGTGAGGTGAAAATATTTTGCTAAATTATAAAGGAGGTGGTGCACCAAGGTATGGTGAAGGCAATTCACTAAATCTGATTCAAGGCCGATATCACCCTAAGCACCTCACAACCGATAACACCCTAAGCACCTCTAAACCAATACCTCTTTGAGGTTCCATGGCCGACACAAATGAGGAGTGTCATGGCCGGTACATGTTCCTTGGCCGACAGAAGTAGATGTGTCTAGGCCGAAACAAGTGAATGTGTCTAGGCCAACCAAGGATTAGAGTGAAGGCCGATACACCTTGATGAGTATAGGTTGATACACCTTGGTGAGTGTAGGCTGATACACCTTGAATGTAATCTATGAATACACTATGAAGTAATGATATGGATACACTTTAATAAGTGGAGGCTGATAAACCGTAAAAAGGATTAAATCAATGTAATATGCATGTTGAATTCGATATCCTAGTAAGGATAAGAGAGAAACTTGTATTACTCATATGAGAAAGGTAATACTTCATGTTCATAATCAATTGATGATATTTGATAAAGTATGCTTGAACACTTATGGAAATAATATAACTCTTATGATGCGAATTAAGGTTTGATTGATAAATATGCAATTAAAAACCTAAATTGGCTACAAGGGGAAACCCTAACCCTAATTATGAGAGGGTTGCAATTTGAATAATTCTCTTTATGGCATGGTCATGATATTTACTTGATATTTCATTTACTAAGAAATCCTAACCATGCAGGTATTGTGAAGTAATGAGCTTAACTAGGTATGAGCTATGATGAAATAGCATTATAAAGATTATATAAGCCCTTGTGAGCCATGTGATATACTTGTACAACAAGTATGATATATATATGGGTCTGATGACCTAGAAATGATTGTTTCCTGGTAAAAGGTGACACTACTCCATAATTAACTGAGGGTTTGATACCCAACACATGTGATCAAGATAATGATAATGTTGAAGGGATGAGATTCTCAATAAAGTGTTCAGGGGATTGAGATCCCAAGATGAGGGTAACAAGATGTGTTCCAATTGATACAAGATTCCTTGAAAAATATGTTACACCTATCTATGTAGAATTTATTTATAATTCATTCTTGTAACTTGATTGATGCTAAAAGAAGTAGTAATGCACTTAACCTATCAAGTGAACTAAAAATGTATACTTGCCCTGGCCATAGATCCATTCATTGTCAGGATTTGTTGAATGGCGACACGAGTTTATTTGGAGTGCGTATTATTGAATATGCGGGGTGCAAGTTGAGGTATATCTTTGTATCCTTAACTAACATGATTGGATATGGGTCATACCCTGAATGTTAGGATTTTCTTTGAGTCATACCCTAACAAAAGTGTGGTTGTACTGTGACTCAATAAACAATCAAGATTGGTTACAGACCATACCTTGATATAATCAAGATTGATTACGGGTCATACCCTGATTAGGGAACAACTACAGGTTGTATCTATCTATAGATGAGTCTATATACCCAGGCTAGATAATTGTAGTTTGACTCATAATGTCACTGCCAGTAATCTCGTACTAACTGAGAAAGGAGAGGTCATGGAGTCTGGCTCTTCCATGGACCTTGTATGGAACTGATGTTACTTAGAAGTGATCAGTTGGAGCATGAGCAGTATATCTTATCTCTTCAGGGTATATGATTGATTGTTAAAAGATGTAATCACCCATCTAGCATTTTTGCTTAAGGATCAAATACGAAACATTGAATGAGGCTGCAATTAATTTTATATGTCTTAGTTGATAAATGCTATACATGTTCTTCACATTCCTTATAAAAATAATTAGATGATCTATTGCTCAGTCATAGTTATTTTAACTACTTAAGTGGTAAAGATTGATCTACTCTGCATATAACAAATAGTTATACCTTTTTAATTCAATAAAGGTTTCTTCTGCTCTCTTTCATAAGATTTATCTGTGATGATAATATTGTTGGATGAGGATTATATCTCCCACTGAGATATGGATCTCACCATGTGTGTTTTCACACTTTTTAGGTGGATGTGCATGAGGAGGTAGAGATCGTGTAGTAGAGAGCAGGCAACAGCAGCAAGGATAGTAGTAACAACTCAGGTTGAGAGTGTTATTTTATGTCTTATAGATATAGAGTCATATGTGTTATCCATGTACTATCAAGTCCTTTAGGAGATAGTGTGTAAACAATTTTATAATCGATCTGAGATTTTGTCTAGGACACTTTGATGAATGATGTTGCTTTTTTATATATTTTGGTAATGCAACTAATATTTCATATTCTTACGAGATGATGGAACAATGTATAAAGTGAACCATGATGTATATATGGCTTGGTTCTTTCTGTAAAGAGTTTCCAGGTAGTGGATCTCATGCTAAAAATATTTTAATTTTTAGTGATTTTTGTAAATCCGTTGCTAATGGTTATTTTCATGTAGTTTTATGCGATAATGCTATCGGTTTGAAAGTGGTCGTCACAATTTTTGGTATCAGAGCCTTAGGCTCACTGAGTTTACCGGGACATAGGATTAAGGTCTATGAGTATGTTCTAGTGTCCTCCAGTTTATCTTATAGTGACTTCTACTTATATAGAAGTAGAAGTAAGGCTTAAAGATGTTCGGAGAACACGAAGAACATGTTGTTGAGAGCAACGTTGTTTCACCAGGAGGAGGTGTAAGGGAATAGGCGAGAGAAGAACAAGTGCCCGGGTATCCCTAGTTGGACATGAATATGCTGGAAAATCCTACTTTTCACACTCTCTTTGGGCAGTTCATGACGACGGTAACACATATGGCGGACATGATACCAACACCACCACCTAGGGCACCAGTCCCCAATGTAGAATCTTTGGGTTCTAGTAAAACTTTTGAATGGCTACGCCGTGTACGATCTATAGAATATGTTGGAACAACTGACCCCATATATGTAGATTTGTGGCTCACTGAGTTAGAAAAAGATTTTAAGATCCTTAGCATCCTACAAACTAAAAAAGGTAGGCATGTTGTGTACCTATAAAAAGGAAGTGTTGGCCGTTGGTGGGCCATTGAAGAGGATAATAGGCCTAATCTTGGGGTCGGATGGGAGGAATTCCGACGTGAGTTTACCAATAGGTACTTTCCTTAGACGTGCCTAGATGATAAAATCTCACAATTTCAACGGAATAGGCAAGGGACTATGAAGATCAATGAGTATGAAGGTAAGTTCATGGAGCTTCTGCTGTTCTGTCCACACATGGCTACTGCAGACCATGAGAGGATTTAGCATTTTGAGAAGGGTCAGAACACTAAGTTATCCACATCTGTAGCTGCTTTAGAGAATAGGGGAGATTTGCTATGTTTGTGGAATCGATTGGGAGGATAGAAAGGTCAGTACTAGAGAAATGTGAGGCCAACTTTAGGAAAGGACCTGCCCAGATCCAAGGATAGAGGTCTGGAAGCTACAAGAAACCAAGGTTCCTTGCACCGTCAACATCACAAAGGTTCAATGCTTAGACGCAGTGGATGAAAAGTAAGGGTAGAGGTCATAATTTTCCGCCTACTGGAGCCCATAGTGTGAATCAATGTCAGTGATAAGGCCCTCTAGGCTACAACAAGAGACCATAACCTGCCACAAGTGTGGGCATACATGACATCGGATGAGGGATTATTCAGTAAGAGATACTGAGGTAACCCAACCACCAAGGCAGAGTCAACAAGTTTCTCTGAGGAAACAGTTCAGTAGTGGTGCAAGAGAACGAGAACATGGATAGGCATCTCAAGTAGTTTCATCTACACAAACAATGAGATACTATGCTATGAGTTAGCCAAAAGTAGTAGTCAACCCACGAGTTGTGACATGTCAAATGGAGTTATTTCAATCTGATATGTCTTCATCTTGCTTCATATATGTTTTGATTGACCCAGGCGCTACACACTCCTTTATCACTTGTGAAGTGATTCGTAACTATCTTTTGCCTGTTAGTCATAGAACGAATACATTTTCTAGTAGAAACTTCATTAGTTGGTTCTGTAGTGTTACAAGTGGTATGTTCCTCATGTGTTCTTTCTTTATTAGAACACAACATTCATGTAGATCTTATACCACATGAGATGCATGTATTTGATGTAATCCTTGAGATGGACACCTTGGAAAAATATAAGGTAGTCTTAGATTGTGGTTCCAAGCAAGCTATGTTCACATATGGTGGTGAGACATGGATCTTTCAGAGAGACAGGAAGATTATTTCAACATGTCTAGTATCGAAAATGATAGTCGAGAGACTGTTATGACATGGGTGTGAGGCATTCTTAGCACTTGTAGTGGATACCAAGGTAGAATATCCTAGTAATCTAGAAGTGCCAGTTGTCAAGGAGTTTAAGGATGTGTTTCCTGAGGAATTTCCTGATGTTCCCCCACCTCGAGAGATTGATTTCAAGATCAATCTAGTTCTTGGTACAAAACCAATATCCCAAACACCTTATAGGATGGCAACAACTAAAATGGCAGAATTAAAGAAACAGTTACAAGAGTTACTTGACAAAGGTTTTATCTGGCCAAGTACATCGCCATTGGGTGCTCTAGTACTTTTTGTAAAGAAAAGGGATGGATCTATGAGGTTATGTATAGACTATAGATAGTTGAACAAGGTAATAGTAAAGAACAAGTATGCTCTGCCAAAGATAGATGATTTATTTGATCAGTTGTGTGGCGGAACAATATTCTCTAAGATAGACCTAAGGTCAGGATATCATTAGTTACAAATTAAGGAGGATGACATACCCAAGTCAGCTTTTAGGACAAGGTATGGTCATTATGAGTTTATAGTTATGTCATTTGGACTAACTAATGCACTGACAGCATTCATTGATTTGATGAATAGAGTGTTTCGGCCATTCCTTGATCAGTTTATAGTGGTCTTTATACATGGAATTTTAATATACAGTCACGATATCCAATAACATGAATAACATCTTCATCAAGCATTGAATTTGTTAAGACAACACTAGCTATATGCTAAGTTAAGAAAGTGTGTTTTCTGGTTATCAGAATTATCTTTTCTAGGACATATCATATCTGCTATTTATGTTGATCCTAAAAAGGTGGAGTTTGTTCTAGAATGGGGACATCCTAAGACATCAACAGAGATTTGCAGTTTCCTAGGTTTGGTATGTTACTATAGGAGGTTCATCAAAGACTCCAGTTCGGTAGCATTACCCCTAACTAGGTTAACTAGGAAGGATGTTCCTTTTGTCTGGAATGACAAGTGTCAACGCTCTTTTCATTTGTTGAAGGAAAAGTTGACCACTGCGTCAGTGTTAGTGTTACCTGAGCAAGGAAAAGGATACATTGTCTTTTGTGATGCCTCAAAGAATGGTTTGGGGTGTGTGTTGATGCAGGATAAATGAGTGATTTCTTTTTCCTATCGAAAAATTAAGAAATACGAGGAGAATTATCCTACACACGAGATAGAATTGGCTATAGTGATTCATGCCTTCAAAATCTAGAGACATTACCTATACGGGGTGAAGTGTTAGATTTTTACAGACCATAAGAATCTGAAGTACATCTTTTCACAAGAAGAATTAAACATGAGACAGTGTCACTATATGGAACTAATTAAAGACTATGATTGCACGATTGATTATCATCCAAGAAAGGCTAATGTGGTGGCAGACGCGCTAAGCAAAAAGTCCTCATATTCATTCACAGATAAAGCACGGTTGAATGTACAGCTGGAAGTATCGTTGCTAGCTGGATGGTTGGCACAAATGCAAGTAAAACCTATGCTCAGACAACAAAATAAAAAAGTACAACAGGCGGATAGTTTGATACAACAGATCAGATCTGAATATGGCAGTGAGAAGTGGGATGGCTTTCATGAGTCAGTAGATCGAACAGTTTTTTTTACCATGGTAGAATAGTGGTACCTAATGTCAATAACCTAAGGAAGATAGTTATGGAAGAAGCACATTCATCTATGTATGTTATGCATCTATGAAGTACCAAGATGTATCACAATATAAAAGATATGTATTGGTGGCCTGGTTGAAAGAAGGATGTAGCTGGGTTTGTTATGTGATGTCCAATATGTCAGCAAGTTAAGGCTGAGCACTAGAAGCCTACAGGAACATTACAACCATTACCTATACCGCAGTGGAAGTGGGATCATGTGACAATGGGTTTTGTAGTTGGTTCTCTTAGAACAACCAAAGGTAACGAGTCCATTTTGGTGATTGTTGATAGGTTTACAAAGCCGACACATTTTCTTCCTGTTAAGACAATATACACTGCTGAGAAACTTGCACATGTTTATGTAGATGATATAGTGCGGTTGCATGGAGTCCCAACAACGATTATGTCTGACAGAGGTCCTCAGTTTACAAGTCACTTTTGGGAGCGATTAAACACAACCTTGGGTATGTAGTTAAAGTTTAGTACTACTTTCCACCCTCAGACATATGGACAATCTAAAAGGACTATACAAACCTTAGAAGACTTGCTTAGGGAATGTGTTCTTTAGTTTGTAGGTAGCTGGGATATACATTTGAGTTTGATAGATCTTGACTACAATAATAGTTATAAAAAACATTGATATGGCAACATACAAAGCATTGTATTGTAGATGTTGTAGATTTCCGTTATGCTGGTATGAAATAGGATAATGCCAACTTCTTGTTCCTGAACTCGTGCAATAGACAACAGAAAAGATTAAAGTGATAAATCAACATTAAAGGCAACATAGGACATACAGAAGTCATATTCTGATAATCACCATAGACCTTTAGAATTCCAAGTCGAAGTCAGAGTGTATCTCAAGGTCTCTCCTTGCAAAGGTGTCCTCATATTTGGGAAGAAGGGTAATTTGGCTCCTAGATTTATGGGACCTTATCCGGTGATAGCACGTGTTGGAAAGGTAGTTTATAAGTTGGAACTACCACCTAAATTGCATAGATCACATCTAGTATTTCATGTATCTATGTTGAGAAAATGTAACCCTAATACAAAGCTTATATTACAACCTACAGAGGTAGAATTAGATGAATATATATCCTATGTGCAAGGTCCAACGTTGATTCTTGATAGAAGAATCAAGAAGTTGAAAAAGAAAGATATTGTGCTTGTGAAATTCCTTGGCATCATCGTGGTGTTGAAGAATCTACATGAGAGCTAGAGGAGGAGATGAGGATGAAGTACCCTTCTCTTTTCTCTTAAGATTCCAGGGACGAAATCCTTGTTAGGGGTTGATAACTTGTAACACCCCTGACGTGAGTTTTGGGATAACCCTCAAAGCTTTGCTAAGTAAGTTTCTTAGAACTTTGTCTTGTATACTAAGTTACTTCTCCTACCAAAAACCTAGATTGCTAGCTCACTTGATTGCATGAAAGTATGTTACTTCACACAACAAGTCTCTATTATACTAGTCCAACTAAAAGTTTATCTAGGAAAGTAACACCAAAACCTAGGATTTACATAACACAATTGTATTAGTTATGGATACATGTTCTATTATTGTGATTTCTCTATCAACTTACCATTTCATGGGATTACTTGCACATGGTCTCTAGATTTTACTACCATTCCTAGTTTTCCTCGATTTAAGTATGAATGACTGGTTTTGTAAAACTAGCTTTTGCCTTGGGATCATTTAGATTATCACCACCAAGTTGGTAGACCAAGCTAGTTCATGAACGACAAACTCAAACTATATCACCATGATCTTTTTTTTACATATAACTTAGTATATTATCTAAATTAATATGATTCTTTAGGGAATTGTGAAGATTTTTTTTACCAAAGTAACATTTATGATGGTATACTTAGATATGCTTACTAACCACCCAGAATTCTAAACACTATTGATTTCACCTATTCATTTAATAATATTATAGACCCAAGTGTACAAGGCTCCACCCCTTAAATGACCTATCTCATCATATAAAGAATCAAGAGGGTAGCCAACTAGATTATAGCTATGTTTTTTTATCTGATATCACACTTTTCCTGGGGTCATAGGGTTGAATAGGAAAATCAAAGATTTCTTCATTAAAGATCTATCCACTACTAAAACTTTCTTGTGGTGGTGGCTTGGTTCAAACCATCGATGAAATCTCACAAAGTTTTTTTTTGTTGTAAATATAATATAATAATGAAAATAAGTTTGACGATGAAAACCTTGCGATGGGAATCCAAAATGGTGCCAAAAACAATTTGAGAACCAAGTCAACCACTTTTTGTCACATACAACATATACTATCACCTTAACATAACTTCATATTGACAAAAGAGGTTTATCTACACACATCATCAACGAATAAAACAAGCATATCCAAATTCTAGATAAGGAGGGGATACATGTTTCTTCTAGCATGTCATTAACTTCTAGTAGGTCCTACTAGGAACGACCTCTATTATTGCACCATTCTCTTAGTCATGACTTAGGACATCACTTCCCAAAACATAATTTATTTATAAGACCATGTAACCATAATAAGAAGAGATCAGGGTCTCTACTTTCCTAGTTGGTTTACATCCATGGTGTCAATACAAGCGCATGTGAACTAGCTAGTCAAACTATTCTTCATCTCGCACAAAAGATGAACTAATTACAAGGTGGAGATGAGAGAGTGGTCAGCACTTTATGAATCAACCTTAGATGTCCCTACCTCCCATAACCTCAGTTTTAGTGTACACACAAAGTTTCAAGAAAAAGAGTACCCACTATAGATTTTGAACATGATTGTTCCTCCATTTGTCCTCGAGAAAAATAGCATGGCACATAGTTTTAATCTGTGAACCAACTACATGATCATTCCTTTTTAGGACAAGGGAGTTAGCATCATCCCTACCTTATGGGTATGTGAGGGATGAGCACCCAAATGTAGTAACTTAAAACCTATATCTTTCTTCAGATAATCCTTGTTTATAAGATATCCCAAGTTTAACTAGTATCATATCTAGCCTTTAGAGCAAAACAATGATGAGATAACTTTATTTGTTGTAGGAAAGTCAAACCAAACCTTAAGGGACCTAATTCATATCCTCACATACAATCATTGGACATCTTAAAATCTAAAACTCATGCCAATATTCTAAGTTTGATCCGTGCATGCTTAGTCTACATAATGTGTGTATCATAGGCATGCTAGAAAATAACAAAAACAAAAGGTTTAATGACTTGTACTAGGATTGCACACCATTCTGTGAGTTTAGGTCAACCTACTCTCTGTAGTACATGAATTTTCCTCCCACAAATATGGAAGGTAGAGGCTACTTCCTAGCAGAGTTGACCTTTACATATAGAAAGCTATGCCTATAAAGAGAGGGTAGGATTGATAAGATTGTACCTAATACTAGGACATCCACATACTATGCTTAGGTGAAACCCTAATTGGTAAACACGACTCAGGTTTAAGTTTGATAACAACCTCTAAGGGTCATCTACCTACTAAGGAACAATCTAGGATAGCTTGAAATAGTCTAGTTATCGACTGCTTAGGCTCTGATACCATTATGTAAAGAATGGGACCTGATAGTGGGCCCACGCGATGGTACAACTATAAGCCATGAAATAATTAAGCAACAGAAAACATAACTATTGCAAAGTTACAAAATATGCTCATGTACATAACTTTCTCACCCTGAGGGTGGTACATAAAATAAAAACATTATATGTATATACACATGATCCCATATGTAGAGGGTAATAAGGCTATCTCAAGCTATCCTTATGTTCACCAAAGAGCTTATGATCATCTTGTGCCTCTGCCATGTAAAGCATCTACACCTGGGTGGTGGGAACACCCAAAAAAAAGGAAGCAAGGTATGAATCAGTAAACACTAAGTATGTACATTAAAAGATTAACTAGGCATTAATTGATACAAAAGTAAAGTAAGATGTTTCCATCAAAAGGGGGCCATTAAAGCTAGGTAAGTTTCAATGAGAAGTAACACGAGAAGAAATTTTTAAAATAATGAAGCAATATAAGTAAAGCATTAAACAACGATTCTTGCCATAATCAATCATCAATATCACAACAAATATTTGCATGCAGATATATTGGACTGAAGTAACTATAGTAGGGCCAGGATACCACTGAGTCATTGGCCTAAGTAAAATGGGTGGAAAATCACACCCTAGGTGGAAAAGCACGCCTCTGTATAAATAAGGGTAGAAATGCATATCTCGGGTAGAAACACATACCCTAATGGTTACGCATAAGCGTCTACGATAGTTAAACTAGTCAAATTATCTAACTTGCATAAATAGAGTGGCAAGATAGTTTACATCACCATTTACATTTCCAAGAATCATACCCAAGCAAGTGGGGTCATTGACCCAATTCAACATGATATTAATAATTTCAAAAAAACAACAATAAGTTCAATTGAGAGTATATGATTTGTTCAACAAATAGAATAAGAGAAAATATTTTAAAAGATGCTTCATTATGGGAAAGTTTAGTCATATAAATGCCCAGTTAAATATAGGGAGGAGTACATACCTTATGCATCTAAGAGTTTACTCTAATAAGACACTTGATTCATTATGTTACCTCTTCATCCTAGAAGTACATTATCTGATGTCAGTCAAAATAAATCAAATGTGTGTATTCATCTCTAGTATTATTAGACATATTGTTCCTATCTCGATCCAGGCACCTAAAGGCATATTAGGGGATTTAATCTATTGAATTCGACTTTTCCATATATGTCCTTAATATCCTTATTTTTATCTATTTGTCCCTTTATGAGGTAAACATAACCATTATATGCATCATTAGTAAGAATAGTTAATTTGATGCTAACTATTAGATGATATTTAGAACCATTGATTCTATTAATTTTCTTTACTCCTAATGACATATTATTTCCTCTATATAAATTATCTAGGTCATACCCATATTGACATATGTTAAATAAAATCAAAATACATGTAGGTCATGATGTGGGTATACAATATGGTTTCTACATTGATTTCCCTCGTATTTTATATATCTTAGGATCATATTTATACACCTATGTATTAAATTGGTCAATTGTTGATCTAGTAAATATCAGAATAAGTATAATGTGTATATATAGATTATCTATTATGTCATTTGACATACTTTTTGGACCTACATGCATTTAGTTATCAATGGGTTGTTAGTATACACACTCGAGCACTTTAGCTATATACATGTGTAACATTCCAATCAATGATTTTATTTCTAGTTTATATCATTCCCAACAATTATCTATTAAGTTAATTATATGGAGATCCAGTATTAGATGATCTTCTTATCCAAAAATTGTAGGAAGGTTGGTGAGCTTACCATCGTTGATTTGAACTTGATATTTGTCCATGTTTCTAAGATGAGGATACTCATTAGCTTCATCAACTTAAGGAGAGCACCTATAACTCCTAGTTGCAACATGCATGTCATGACCGTGAGCGGTTAGAAGAAAGTCATCGAATCTGGGGTTGGGACTCCAGCTACGATGACAATGGCTATAGGAGATGACTTTCTTCCCAACTATGACATCTGGGAGCTTTGGCAAGAATGGTGTTGGAGTGAGGAAGCTAGATCAGTATTGAGTCTACATGCTTTCCTTAGGAGCCATCAACGGTCACTTCAATAGGTGGAATTATTGCCTGACAACCATGACGACCAATGGTGGTCTTCTGCGTCCTGGTGGCGATTTCCTGCAACTTGGTTGTGAATGTTTGTAGCCTGAGGAGCAAGGGTGATGGAGATGAGACATCAATGATGGTTTAGGCCCAGATGTGGAGGTTATAGGAACGTAGAGTTTTGGCTTGAAGATCGTTAGGCATCGGGTGTTGTAGTGACCATCATGGTGGTTGTGGTTGGGTTGAGTCGTGAGGAGTATGTAGTGAATGGCGGTGGTTGCCCGATCCCTGGATTTTGGAAGAAAAGAACTCAAGGTTGAGGATTCCAAAAAATGGTTGTAGGATGACTGGCTAAAAGAAGAGGGCTTGCAGGCCCTCCCTCGTACACTCGTATCCATTGGAAAAAAGGTTTCAAAGGTGAGTTAAGGGAATTGGGAGGTTCCAACATCAAGTCGATTGGAGGAGATCAGTTTGTGAGCAGGAGTCATGGATGTGGAAAGATCATACTTCATTGAGGTTGAAGACCCTTGGTAGTAGATATGTGTTACGGGGAGTCAAAGGTCATGTTGTCCGTTTGCTAGAGATTCCAGGTGGGTGAAGGTGGAAGGGTGGTGTGGCAAGAATCTTGAGCGATAACCCTTGCAATCTGGTGAAGCAGTCTGCTATTGGTGAGGGACATCACAACTCCTTTGGCTTCCATTTGTCACTGTTGTGAGCCGATGGTTATCAACATACAAGCTACAACAGAGCACAAACCCACATGAGGAGAGGAGGAAGGGAGTAGGGGCACCTCCAGGTCCACACGTGATCTGAGGATGAGAGGTTAGCTTCCTAGGAACCTTAGTGGAAAGGAAGGTAGTCGGGGAAGAGGTCTAAAGGTTAGGAGGAAGAAGAAGACGTGCATCCATTGCAGGTTTATGTTATATGCTGATTGTAGGGTCTAGAGGTTTTGTAGCTAGGGTTTTATATGTAGGGAGAGGAGAAGAGATGGTCGAGTCGTGATTAGAAATTGGTCGCCTGTTGTTTCTCTGTGGCCTACAAAGCACAGGACGGCGTAGTTGTTTCATAATTTTCATGGATCATTCATAAAGACTCCATAGTTACTTGGTCAAGTGCCTAGTGTTGGTGGCAGAGGTGTTCTACTTTCTTGGTGTCCTTGAGAATGGGTCATAAAACCGAAATCATTGTGGTAGACTAGGGCACTAGTACTTTTCTAAGGGGGATTGGGTTTCCAGGTACTGGGATAACGACCTTCGACCGTTCTTGCAAGGAATACAACCCGACGTGTAGGTGCCAGTCTTGGGGCAGTCAAAGCCCTATTTGACCGTGATTTATACCTATATTATTAATCTAATGTTTACTCTTCTTTAATATTCCTTTCTTCATAAAATTATATCTCCTAATTTACTAGTCTTTTTAGTCTAAACTTTTTGTCATGCCTTTAGATGACATTAAACTAAATCTTTAAAATATAAACTCCTATACTTATGATTCCAAAGTGCCCAATAAATTTGTTCTCACACTAAAGCAAATATGGATATCTTAAAATAGTCCCTAATGTATTTTATGTGATTCCAAAGCCAAGAATCTCAAATCAAGTTCAATTTATTAGTTTTGGGTCCCAAATGGGATAATTTGATTAAGATCAAGATAATTTGCATTTTGATGTTCAACTTTCAAGATAATCGAAATGAAGTGTACATACAAGTGAAAATTTAGCAAACGAGGTTTTCAATTTGAGAGGATTATAAATAATAGCTTGAAATTTAATTTAGTACCAAAATCCAGTATGTTACAATCTCATCCCCAACTCCACAAATTGAAATCATATGTCGTTGACTTGCACATTCTTAAATTAGGTTTAATCATTTTTCATATAGTTGGTTTCCACAACAAATTTGATGTATTATTCATTTCTTAATTTCCACTACAATACCCAACTAGGGAATAAATAAGAATGAGTACTCTAACTATACACATAATCTAATTCCCAACTCCTCAAACTAAAATTATATGTCATTGTCATGCACATTATTAAATTAGGTTTAATCATTTTTTTGTAATTAGTTTCCTTCCTCTACAAGTTGTATACTTTCCTTCCTATAACTTATTTACTTTAATATATGTGTACATCATGGACAAGTGATATACTTTCTTACACCACATAATAACGTACTCATATTCCAATGAAAGTGGTTGACAATAGATTTATGTGATTCACACTATTAACATTGGATCAGCCAACTTTTGTTTTTTTCCGCCTTAATCCCATCTTTTCACACAAAAATGCAGAGGACCAAGTTTATCTTTCAACAACACAAGGTGCATTAAGTCAACAATAATGTTGGTTCTTTTCCTTTTTTCTTTACACAACATATTTTTGGCATTATATTCATTCTTATTCATATGAATAGATTCATAATTTATGTTTCACATGTGTGATTGAATGGACACCCCAATGACAACATATACCAAAAAAAACTATAAATAACATCCTCAGAAATCATGCATCAAAGAAGTATTCTTCACATTGCCAATTATTGGAGGCCATAGTGGGACACTTTTATAGAAATCTTCTTAGTGCCATATTATCTCTCACTTGGATCCATCCAGAAATCCTTCACGATGCATTTTGTCTGATGAAAAAAATGGCAATGTCATCAAGCCTGACACATAAAGTGGAAGATTGTGATGAATGAATCACTGCCTACCTCATTATCTATGTTCCCGACGACCTCTAAAATGGAATCATTAAAATATTCACCACCCAACTTCCATATGGGACAACCTTGGTGAATCAAATGGCACTCACATCTTCCAACATGCACTGGAGGCACTAGGAGAAACACAAGATGATATATCCATATCTAAATTCCACAACCACATGTATGGACTTTTCCATCTAAGAAATTTTAATAGGCCTTCGTACACCACCTATTTTCCTCACAAGAAGGAGTTACATATGTACTAATTCCTTATGCATTTATGCCCAAAATTTTAGTCGTGTGTGACCAATATGATCCAATGGTTGATCACACCTTATCTAGAATCCATAATCCTTTAACTTGTGGTATATGAGACTCATCTCTAGCTTGTCAAGAATACAACATCAACACACCAGTCGCCTCCAGTCACATTTGGCACTAAAATGGCTCCTGCAGTGGTTATTTTTGCAAGGACAAAACCCCTTGACCATCTTACGTGTACATATTGTAACAATAAAGGCCTTTAGTAATAAGTGTTTAACCTTCACCTAAAGCTTTATCAAGATTATAAGGAAAGAACAAGCGTATTGTTGTGCCAGCTACAACAAATAATACTGGCATAACATTGAGAGTGAGAAATAATTTTTCTCTTCCAATGAGATTGCATACTCACAAGGACAAATTATCAAGATGGTGTTGTTTTCCCCTTGATTTCTACAAGCATTAAAGACACAACTTCATATTTATCTTCCTCATTTCTAGGTACATCCTATGACACATGGATCATGGATTCATATTAAGATCATCATATGACTCCCATTTCTTCTATGTGAATGATTTGCTACACTCTACAACCACCACCAATAGAAATGGTAGACACTTCATTCTTGACATATCTCAATTTTGATTCATCATAACCCAATCTTCAACTAGTGGAATCCTACTTTTCCTCAATTTTGCATGTAAATATCTTAGAAATGGATGTCATATTTGTTGAAAAAATTTGTGATTCTTGGTTGGAATATTCTTTTTATAAAGTTGAGTCTTGGTTTAGGTGATTGGTACACAACTATGGTTGGTGATATATATCTTATGTCTATTCTTCACATTCTGAACATCACTCACATTATTATTTTTGGAGTAATGGACTCACCTACTTTATGAAATTATAAACTTGGCCATGCAAGTCATCCTAGTAATCTTATAAGTCTAGTACTCTTAGTTGATTTTATATTTCCAATTGATAACAATATTTCAAAAGAGCAAACTTGCAAAATCTGAGCTCGTTATTTTCCAAAGTCAACCAATAAAAGTGCAACCTTCTTTATATTTTTATTTTTTAGGGAACCTTAAGTTGTCACCTAAATAAAGGGGATTTGAATATTATGTAACTTTATATTAATGATTTCAAGAAATATACATGGGTCTTCCATGTAAACATCATGTTTGGAGTTCCACACAAATACCAATCCTTATCCAACAAAGTTAAAATCCAACACAACAAATCATTTGTGTGTTCTAAATATATGTAAAAAAGGAGTACACACCCACTACCATGTGCAAGGTCCTAAATTCAAGTGGCATCATATTTTGACAGTGTTTCCCCTACACCTATGAGTAGAATGGCATTACTGAGTGCAAGCATAAACACATTTTTGAAACCGCTCTTGCCCTCCTCATAGAGATGGAGTTCTTTAGTGTTGTTGTACATAATTCATCCTTACACCCACTTATTGCATCACATGTCCACTCAGAGTCTAGGGGTCTTACTACATGAAAAAGTCTACAACAAACCACCATCCTACACCCACCTATGTGTTTTTGACAGCATTGGAATTTTCCTTTTTCTTAAAACAAGCAAAATGTTGTGTCCTTCTAGGATACATTGATGAAAACAAATGGTATTGTAGTTTTTACCCTATTTATCATCTCTTGATCATATAAAGGCATGTTTCCTTTCTTGAAGAGACACCTTATCACACTTCTATCAACACTTGTCACACCTTGTGTTATGACTTCATCACTACCACTCATGAAGAATACACTACACTTTCAACATCCACCACAAACAATGTAATTGAAGCTACTCATTTTGAGCTTCCAATTGAGATTGAGGTTATCCTAGTCGAGCCTTCCACATGACTATGGATACCCATGGTGATCCCTGAAACAATAGTCGCCAAACTGACAAACAAATCGTTACTAATTAAGCGGAATAAACATAAACAGCGGATTAACAAAAATCACTAAAATTTAAAACCATTTTGCAAGGAGATCCTTGTATAGAAAATTTTTACTGAAAGATTCAAAACTCATACATATCATGATTGACATTGTACAACATTGTTTCATCTCATCTCGAGGACAACATATAACAGTTGCTCTATCAAAACACATACTGGAGCAACATAAAACCTTGAGGCATTCAAGCTAAAATCTCATATTTTTCATGAAACCAGTACGAACCAACTCCAAGGACCTGAGAGTACAGAGACGACACATAGGACTCATATCTACAAGACATGACAGACAGTACATTCAACCTGAGTTGTCACTGTTGTCTCAGCTGTTATTCTTCCTCTGCAAAAAGGTCTTCACCTCCTTGTGCACGTCCACCTAAAAATTTGGATTCCACGGGGGTGAGATAATTGTAAATTACCCCAGCGAGAGATATAACTCTCTGTCAACAATATTATTATCACAGTTTTAATGGTATAAAATTGAGCAGAAGATAAGTAGTTTTAGAATATTCTCATCTTTTAAAGCATTGCAACTATCTGTGATAGAGTAGTAATTCATTTATTCTCTTTATAAGGAATGGGAAGAACATGTATATCATTTACTCATCATACTATATCAACATCTCAAGCTTATCCAGTGAAACTCATTATCATGGTATGTCATCCATGAATCATTCTCATTTCTATTTATTGGCCTCAACCAATCTGCTAACTAGATATTTAATTGTACCATTCATGTGAGTATACATCATCATATTATATTCAGGCATTGGACTATGCCAATCCTATGCAACTATTTCAGGCATTGGACTATGCCAATCCTGTGCAAACATCACTGAATACCACATCACTTTTACTAGGCATTATACCTTGGCCAAGCCATCATACTTATTCACATCCTTTCTATAAACAAGTATCCCTCTCATATATTTCAAACACTATAGCCCTTATTTGGCTATAAGCATAAAGCATGTTTGATCAAGATTTCATTATTATTAATGTATCCATTTATTATTATCATTATATTACTAAGTTTCCATTTCTTAGTTTATTTTGAACATTATCATTTCTTACATGAGACTTTTATAAACACCTTGTTACCTCTCACTAGGCAACACCTATCCTCATGGCTCACAAGGCCCATTAAGTATCTTGTCACCTCTCACTAGGCAACAAATTATCACATGGCTCACAAGGCCATAACACATCTTGTCAACTCTCACTAGGCAACAAATTATCACATGGCTCACAAGGCCATAACACATCTTATCACCTCTCACTAGGAAACAACTTATTCTCATGGCTCACAAAGCCCATAACACATCTTTTCACCTCTCACTAGGCAACAAATTATCACATGGCTCACAAGGCCATAACACATCTTGTCACCTCTCACTAGGCAACAAATTATTCTCATGCTCACAAAGCCCATAACACATCTTGTCACCTCTCACTAGGCAACAAATTATCACATGGCTCACAAGGCCATAACACATCTTGTCACCTCTCACTAGGCAACAACTTATTCTCATGGCTCACAAAGCCCAGAACACATCTTGTCACCTCTCACTAGGCAACAAATCATCACATGGCTCACAAGGCCATAACACATCTTGTCACCTCTCACTAGGCAAAAAATTATCACATGGCTCACAAGGCCATAACATCTTTATACTTTTATACAAGTATTTAACATGCCTTACAAGGCTTATGCAATAAGAGAATTACAACC
The DNA here is from genome assembly GCA_963693085.1 of Alisma plantago-aquatica. Classification (NCBI taxonomy): domain Eukaryota; kingdom Viridiplantae; phylum Streptophyta; class Magnoliopsida; order Alismatales; family Alismataceae; genus Alisma; species Alisma plantago-aquatica. The sequence goes on from OY856413.1 coordinate 749,453,549, forward strand.
ATCCCATCATTGGGATTAGGGTTTCCCCTTTATGACCGATTAGGGTTTCATGTTTATTTTATTGATCCAAACCCTGACTCATTGATCCACACATATAGTAGCATACATTTATATCATAAGTATCCAATCATACTTATTTATTCTCAACATTTATCATTAAATGATTACCAACACAAGGTACGAGTTTCTCTCTCATCCTCTCTAGGATATTGATTACATCATACTTTATTGTTTTGGCTTAACCCTTTCTCAAGGTATGTTAGCCTACACTTATCAAAGTGCATTAAACTCATTACATTTCAATGTAACAATTGGCATGACACACTTCATGTGTTACTCATCCATACATATTGGATTTAAGATGCATCAAGGTGTAGCAACCTTAAAGTGTTGGATGTGATATTTACCATACCTTGGTGTATCACTTCCCTCATCACTTTTAACTTAGTTAAGTTCATCAACTTATATTGTATTAGGGTATTTCCCATCCTAATACTTTATCCACTATCCCATCATATTAATCTTGTAAAGTATTGACCATAAGTCATACACTTGAATCACCCAGCTATCATCAATGATATGGACTCATCTCGGATAAATGCACTGTTGATATAAGGTTGTCCATTATCAACCACATTAGGTGTTTCACCTATAAAGGTATTAGCCACACCATAACTTGGTGTTATTATTATCACTCCTAAGAGTGTCTTGCCCTCACCTTTACAAGGTATCTCGGATTATAAGTGTGCATATGTTCATCATATCGGGTTGTTAGTATATGAGCACTCACCATATCGGGCTAGAAGTATATACACACCATTCATATCGGGCTCAAGGTGTTTGTATGTGTTACCCATGTCATGCATGAGGTATTAAGCCATCACCATGTTGGGCTAGACATCAACTAGGGTTGTGTATCGGGCTACCATATCGTGCAATAGCACTTACTATTCTTTGCTCATATTTGGTTGCCCAAATTAGGGTTTCACATCAACTTATAAGTATTCATTTAACCTTGTATCATGCATGGAGTCTATACTTGACTCCCTATCATGAAAGAGGTGTATACTACACCTCCATATAGTGCAACAATGTATTCATTCATATCCATATCATTCAAGTGAAGAAGGTGCATCATCATATCGGGTTAAAGGTGCTTACTTGTGTGCTTGCACTCGATATCACTTTTATAAAGTAATATCATCATCTTCAAGTTCTAGACCTTTGTTCTAACTATTATAGTTCATGTCAACAGGTCTAAGAAACTACTAGAACTCATAATTTCATCAACTATTTTAGGAAATTTTGGAATTAAAAGTAGATCATTAAATACAGCAATTTAGGTGATGAATAATAACATGGTTGAGTTCAAGTTATATAACCCGCCTTAAGAACAACTTCAAAGCTAAAAGCTCCAAAGCTCCACGTTCCTAAGGTTGAAGATGACTTATAAAAAGTCCAAGGCTTGTTCACAACTCCTTCATATACAAGGAATCACCATGGATACAATTGGTGAAGAAGAAAAGAAAGGTAGTTCATAACCCTAATTCCATGGTTCAATTCAAGCTTGAAGACAACTATAGCTTACCTTAGGGTTAAGTTTTGAGTTCCTTATCTCCTTGGACGACACCCTACAACTATTGGGCGATATGGACATCCTCTTTGCCGACACAACTTTGCTTGTGGCCGATACCCCTCACTTGTGGCCAAAGTCACTTCAATTGGCCGATATCAACTTGCTATGGGCAATATCAACATCTGCTATGGCCGATATACTTGCTATGGCCGATACCCAAGGCCTATGCACGATACCCTTGTGCTCTTGAATGACATTCCACCCCTCTTGCACGATATGATACTCACTTGCACGATATGGCACTCACTTGGAGTCAAAACACTTCACTCTATGGCCGATATCACCCTATATGGCCGATATCACCTACTTGGGCGATATGGTCTTGCCATGGGCGATACCCCAAGGCCCATGCACGATAACACAGAATATCTTCACGATATGGGAGATCTATGCACGATAACTTAGGGTAGGAGGGTGGTAAGGGTCGCAAAATTGCACCAAGGGGTGAAACTAGGGGTATATATACTTGTTGTTCATGAAGGAAGGCAAAAAATGAGGTGTCAACATTTTGAGCTAGTAGGTGCCACGTGTCATGCATGGGTGACACGTGTACATGCATGCATCAAAATTTATCTTGTCTTGCAAAACAGTTGAGAATCATTTAGGGATAAAGATTCGTCCATTACATATCTCTTTGAATAAGATATATCAACAAAATCACCACTTTATTCACAACTCATCACAACTTTGCTAAGGAAGTTGTAACCCGACACACCTCACCTCCTTGAGGTGCTTTGCACGATATGGACTTTTCCAAGATTCCAAAAAACTATATGGGACACCTCCTTGGGCTCCATGGCCGATAGGCACTCATATATAAGCTTTTCAACTTGATACAACTCAAGTTAAGCTTTCAAATTCAACCCTTTTCTTGGTCATTTCTTCACCAAGATTACCATCATTCATAATGGAATCAAGTATGGTGTATCCTCCTTTATCTCTCTTATAAATGATGCTATGAGGGAGTAGTAACACTCTAGATGTGGTAATTTTCATGTTAATCCCACATTTTGGGTAAATTGCAATTTGTACCAAAATTGGTGCACAATGCTCCAACATTGTTCAAACAAGTTCAAACTTGGAATTTAGGCATTGCACGAGCCACCACTTAACATCATTATCTCTCTTATGATTGTAAAACACATGTGGTACATTCAACATGTGACATTTTGCATTATAACCACTCAAATTGGGTAAATTGCACTTTAGTCCAAAACAAAGGAAAATTGCTCAAACAACATTCAATCAGGACCAAATTTGAAACATGAGTGTGTCACATGATAACAAAACACCTTAGAGGATTATATTAAAGTTATAAGAAACTTTATTAGTCAATACAAATAGGGTTACCTCATAACCCAGGTCAGGGTCGTTACAATCCCCCTATGATGCCTTCACTAATGGATATTTATTCTACCTATTTTGAGCCTCATGCATAATCAGATGACATGACACATGATTATGGACCCAAATATGTAAATAATATTTTTTCTACAGAAAAAAATGGGCTTAAGAATATCTAAATGCAAAATCCAACCAAATCCATGCTACATTTATTCAATGTTCACAAGTTACTTGTCATAATATTCATGTTTCCTCATCACTCTGAATACAAGTTCTATTCCATCTTCATATCAGGAAGTTGTTGGTTTCATGCAACTGAAAGAAGTGTATGTATTAATATCTCCATGCCTTTGAGATCACCCACAATCGGGATCTTGTTTCTCTACCAACAGTAATTTCAATTATTAGTTTTAAGTTGTATTCCAAAATCAAGAACAAGGATAATGGAACAAATGCTAAATACAAAGCATACCAAATTTCTAGGGACTTACTCAGGAGTATGGCATAGAATATGAAGAAATGTTTGCTCTAGTTTCTCACTTGATCACTATCAGATGTCTTCTACATGTTTCAACATACCATCAATAGCCTCTCTACTAGATGGATGTTTAAAATGTTTTTCTACATGGAGAACTATCAAAAACAATGTACATGGATCTGCCCCCCAAATGGCTAGTAACTGAATCTCATATTTTTCTTAAGCTTAGAACCCTTTGTGGGCCTATACAAGCACCTAAGGCATGGATTGAAGGCTTCATAAAAGCCATCACCTACACAAGTTATACTTATATCTCATATGATTATTCAATATTCATATCCCACACACCTCAAGGATGAGTCATTCTACTCCTATATTTGGATGACATGATTATAGAACATAAAATGTAGAAAGATTCAATGAATTACAAAATTATTCTTCCAAACAATTTCAAATTAAGGACCTTAGGAAACATTGCTACATTTGAAGCCTAGAGATTGCTCATAAACACTAAGAAATTTTGATCTTACAATAAAAGTATGTGATCCATACATTGAGAAGGCCAATATATTTGACTTATGTGAAGTAGACCAACCTATTGCACTTTATGTGAAACTGTTCCCTGCTAATGGTAAGCCACTTCCTAATCCCACAAGGTGTCGTCAACTAATGGGACAACTTCTATGCATGTGCATCACTTGGCCTAAAATTGAGCATGTTGTTAGAATTGTGTCATGGTTCTTGTATTCTCCTAAAGTGTCAATTATGTTATTTTACTTCATATGGTATGCTACATATATGAAACAATGACACAATCTCTCTTTATGAATTATTTTCACAACCTTACCTTGTGGGCATATACTAACATTGACTGGGATGGATGCCCAACCACCAGATACTCCACTATGAGTTTTGTCTTCTTCTTGATAATTCCTTCATTTCATGTAGGATTAAAAACATGACATTTTATCTCTTTATTCCATGAAGGTAGAGTACATAGGAATGCATGATATCACTCAATAAATAGCACACATCCATTGGCTTGTAAGAGATATCAGAGTTATCATTTATGATGTTGCAATTATCTTCTATGACAAATGAATATGTAGTGATCCTAATATAATTGACATGAATAAGAACAAAGAGATAGATGTTCACTTTGTGAGATAAAATCATCTATAAGACATCATCACACTACCCTTCATAAACTCTACATATCAGGTTGCATACTTCTTCACAAAGACATAAGCTACATCAAATCAAAATATTTTGATACACACTCTGAATCTTTGATACGCCTTGAGTTTGAGGTGGGTGTTCATATTAGTTATTTTCCTTGTCTATAACTTCTCTACTCTTCCTACCTATAACTTTTTGCTTTCCTTCCTCTAATTTCAATATTTTACTTAAGCATGTGCATGTCAGATAAGTATTTCCTTATACCTTACACATTGTAAGCACATACTATTATTTAAAGTAAATTTGTTAATAGTATACTCATGAGATTCACACAATTAATAGTCACTATCTTAAAGACAAATAAACATAATAAATCAAATGAATTTATTTATAAACAAATCAAATAAAAATTATATCATTATAATCATCATATGGATGTCTCTCATGTCATGTAGACGGATAAGATCCTCATGTGCCAAGATCTATGATACAACTAGTGTAATACTAATAACTAGGTTATCAACCACTAAGGTAAGTTCCAATATCATTTAGGTATCATTAATATTGTTTGACCGTATTTCATCCCGTAAAAATGTAAATCAAAAACCCTCATCACAATAAAAATGTTATGTTGATTACTCAACCTCTTATAAATATATGGAACTTAACAATGGAACATATACTTTCTAATTTATAAATAATAAATCAACTATAAATATATCAAATACTTATATATTATAGCCAAATAATGTTTTATAAGAAACTTGTAACCCAGAAATGAAAAGCACGCACCAAAGATCATCATGCTAAGTGGAATCCCATTTAGGAATTTACTGGTTTATAATATTGATTAAGGAATATTCCTCAATCAAGTTAAGTCATATAGGTCAATTCATCTAAATTGGAACTTAGGTATAATAAGAAGGCACAAAATGAAATTTAGGAAAAAATATCAAATTGCAATTCATTCAAGTATTTTATACATGAAGTAATAGTTTAGTATCATATACTAGGTTAGAACATGAAGAAGTTAATAAACTAATAACTAAACAGATGTCAATTCCGTTTCAAATACACATCAAATGCCCTCAATAGAATAATTAGTTAGAAACATTTTTATATAGAAATAGAAAGGGAATGTATCCAATCTCTAAAACAATAAAAAAACTAAAAAAAGATAAGAACACCCACAACAATATCACAAAAGTAGAACCAAAAACATGTAGTGAATCTCGACCTAGGCCAACTTTCACTAAAGAATAAGAAAAGTACTGCTAAAGTAGAACTCACACCCACTGGACCATAACCTCTCCTCACCATCCATGGCTGTAAGAATAAGAAGTCACAAATAGGAGATAAATCACCTTAAAACAACCATATATAAAACGAGAAACTCCAAACATGTCCAATGATAAAAAAGAAGCAAAGTACCCCAAAGATTACCACTGAAATCACCAAGACTTCTCCAAATGGAAGAAAACTACATCATCATTCAAGGTTGTTGTTGGATATATAGACAAGGTGGAAAATACTAAACATTCTCAAACACAAAGTACTTTTGAAACCCAATGATTGAGAGACTCTGTGAGGCCAGTCTGAAATCTCCTAATTGTCTAATCTCCAAATTTTAGACCTCCCACTAATAATGATATTGAGCTACCATCAACCAAAAATTTAGTATATATGTGATAATTCTATCAATTTTGTTGACCCAAATTTCTTACAAAGTAGTCAATCAGATGCCACCCTTCACATATTGTGACTGAAGTCTGGTATGACTTATTGGGCAAGTCCATTGACCTATTCACCAAGTCAATGCCTAAAAAAGAATGGAAACTTTGTGGCATTAGGTATTAAGTAATCAAGTCCAAAGAAATATTGGAGTTTTTAATCAGAGTTTTTTATATCACATTTTCAACTTAATAATTCATTTTTGGATCATTGATAAGAAATAGGTCGAATCAAAGTAGTAAATAATTGCCAAAAATTTAGGATAAGCATAAAGTTACATGTATTGGCCGAAATGGAATTAGACATCTCTAGAAACATGGAATTGAATTTGATTTTTATTCGATCTTTTTTGTAAGATGAGATAAGGGTATTACGAAGACAATCCTAAATTTTTGTATCAATTGGAGGCATCTAGAGACCTAGGCAAGTTTTATATGATAATGATAATATTTGGACATATAGGATCAATCCAATTTAAATTGGATCTTTTATTGGCCAGAGACTTAAATCTAGACTAAGTCCTAGATTCTAGGATGTTTCACGATGAAATCATTGGTCATACTCAATCAAGGACCATATGGGTCATACTCACTGTCTAACTCCTAAAGAAGAGACCCGCACTTCTAGGACTCAAACCCCGACCTTAATCTTTCTCCATATGCCACGATTTTCAACAATTATGGTCCCATTGGCCTTGGGAGATATTGTTGAACCCAAAAGCCTCTAGTTTGTCCATTATCTCTTTCCATGGGAGTAGTGCCCAAATCACATATAATCTAGGGGGTTAGGGATAATCACCAAAGACGTTACTCACAAAACCATGCCTATATAAAACTACCCATAGAACCCTCACGGCTCCCATAACTGGACCCTACTCTCAATTTCTCTAAAAAATTCCTCCAAATCCTAGTTGGTCTCTAACTTCCTCTCCAACAACCTAGACCTCACTCTGATGACTCTAAGCATATCCAACCAATTCCCTAGGCTTGAAGCTTCACAATAAGCCCATCAATGTGCTCCAATCACTTCAAAAGACAATGAATGTAAAACCTCCAAACTCATCATCTCTCTTTCCTAGTTTCTAACCTTACAAAACCCACCTAGCCTTCTCCTTTTTGGCCACCTCACCATGAGTGAAAGAGCTTGTTGGCTTTTAAGAGGTCTACCAAACTAAGACCAATCCTTGACCATGATTGTCAAGGATTAAGCCCAGAATTAACCTCAGAGTCGATTCCATGACTTGTTGCTTCATGTGCAGGACTTGGGGTAGAATCTCCATGAGGGATATACCTTAATACCCCTTATCTAAGTGATAAAATATGATCATCATGTGAACCTTTTCCCTTAAATTAATATCCATCCAACCCACACCCATCTTGGAAGATGTAGCAAGTTGTGATTGGCTGGTATATACTTAATTATGCAAAATTTATAGAAATTCTAGCTCTAAATATGGTGATTTGTATGACAAATTGATTACAAAAATGTCTATAATCATAAAATATTGGTTTGAAAAGCTATTGAATTTTCCTATATGAAAAGTATGTTTGCACAAACAAAATATGAGAAAAAAATTGAAAACCCTTATTTTGATATGTAAGATGCTTATCTTTCTTAAATACAATTACACAAGGACATAATTGGTGTTGCTTAGTAATAAAAAAATCTCACGATTCATGCAATATTGATTTATGATTAGGATTTCCTTTTCAAGGGATCGATACTATGAAAAAAATAGGGTTTGAAGTCTAACTCTAGATATTGTAGTGTTTTGGGAAAGGTGCCACAATAGAATAACACATTTTTTTTCTATTTTACCATAGTCGTCGGATCTGGCATAACTATAAATCATCAATGAACATAAGACATGGAATGAAATAAGAGTACACCTTGTGAGCACTAGTTGTACAATAGCTAGACACATATTTGGTGGTGAATAACTCAAATTTTCATATCCAAATCTGAATTGACCACTAAGCTGTTGCACTATAGTCTTCTTCACATCACCTTGTCATTATCTTGTGTAACACCTTCTCCGAGTCTCTGTAGAAATGCCTCGACATCTACTTCATCGATGTAGATGAGAGAGAATGTGGTGAACCACCTTGGCCACCAAGATGAAGCAGAATATGAGTTTTTAATTTGACAATCATATTCTCCTATCTTGGATGCTCGTGCTTAATGAATATTTCTCTCTCTTTAAGAGAGAAATTTCATAGAAGCTTGTCACACAATTTGTGTCAAGTGATATATATATATATATCCACACTTGGTGACAACCTCCTGTCCTAGTCCTTGACAAATTTGCTCCCAACACGTGATCCATTTTCATTTTGGTTTTCCAATTGAAATCAAGTAGTACTAGCTGATTGGTTGCAATATTTAGTTCAGTAAAATTCAAGGAAAGCCATGCACCACAAGTCACAATATTAACGTGGATATTCTCAGATATATATTGCACTTCTTTATGAGATCATAATTTTAGGTTCAAAAGAAAATTCCTTCTAATTATTTACGGTACATGTAGCTTCAATTCATGATCAGATAGTCAAGTCCATCTTAGAAATATATATATATATATATATATATAGAGAGAGAGAGAGAGAGAGAGTCAGCCAAGAATACACTCGAGTGTATAGATCGCACAGATACAGTCAAGTGTGTTTGCATATTAAGACTTTTTTTACAAGATTTAAACCATTGATCTTCATTGTCGTACTATAATTAGGCTACATACAAATTTTGAGCCCATTTGGATGAGTGTAAGTCACTCATCCGAGGGCAACAAAATTGACGCACGAAAATAATTTGAAATGCATAATTTTTGTGGTCCTTATGAAATGACCTTTAAATGTCCAAATGTGCTCAAATTTTTTATATGAGTTATTCACAAGAGGATTAAGAAGATCAACATATTAGATTTTTGAAAAAAAATATTACATCATTAAAAACAACTTGACTGTATTCTGCTTCGAATACACTCAAGTGTATTCTAGCCTGACTCTCTCTCTCTATCTTTCTCTCTCTCTCTCTCTCTATATATATATATATATATATATATATAGAGAGAGAGAGAGATAGAGAGAGACAGAGAGAGTCAGGCTAGTGTACACTCGAGTGTACCGGAGGCACCGTACACCTCAGTCATTTTTAAAGATACAATAACTTTTTGAAAAATATAAACCATTGATCTTCTTAAATATCATAAGAACATACTATATAACAAATTTTAGCTCATTTGGACACTTATAGGTCGTGCATCTAAAGGATGCAAAAGTCAAGCATTTCAAATTAGTTTTGTGCGTCGATTTTGTTGCCCTTAGATGAGTGTCTTACACTCATCCAAATGAGCTCAAATTTTGTATGTGACCTATTATTATTGTAACCATTAAGATCAGTGGATTAGATTTTAGAAAAATATGGCCTACATAGACAAACACAATTGGGGTGTACAGTGTAATCATTACACTCGAGTGTATTCTAGCCTGATTCTCTCTCTCTCTCTCTCTATATATATATATATATATATATATATATATATATATATATATATATATATATATATATATATATATATATATATATATATATATATATATATATATACACTAGAGAGTGGGTAACTAAATCTCGCTACCCGGCACTGTTGCGCTGTCTGCCTCTTTCCCTACGCGTGACCGAAGCTTCTGTAAATCTCCATTGTTCAGCGGTTCTCCTCTGATCTCCTCCGCCGCTGGCAAGCATCCGCCGCTAGATGGGCTGCTATCGTCCATCTGCCGTAGAGTATTGGGGTTTCTATTCGTTGCTCCGGCTTCTCCCTCTCCTCCGCCCCTCTTCAATCTAGGAGCTCTAATTGACGGCTCGGCTATTGCTTCCTAAGCTACATTGACAGTGACAAGGTCTCCTTCTGTATCGATCAAGTGCTCCAAGTGTGTCTACATCTTGCCCATCCTTCCCCTAGAGCAGTGCCCCGATCTAAAAGCGACGCCCGACCTAGAAGGGAACCATTCTCTGCTATCCTTTTTATCTCTCACCTGTTTGCGATGACCTCCCCTACTCAGCCTTGATCCGGCTACCTCCAGCGGCCTGCAGTGATGCCCTAGGCACCTCAAAGGAGCGACGACGCTCCAAGATAGTTCAAGTGAATGCCTGCAGAACTTGTCAAGCAGTAGTGTTGATCAATTCTTCTCTCTATTAAGGTACTCTGTCATTACCCCTTTTCTGCAATTGTCGGCTTGTTTGAGAATTGTGCCGCTCTGGGCCTCGCCTGGCCTTGTTTTCTTACTTCCTACCTTCGACGACATGTACGAGATGTGCCCAATGTAGTAGCTTTTTCAAATCCTTGCTCTTTTTTCTAGTTGTTTTGAAGCTCACTTGGAAAGCTACATATAACCTTATTTGTCCAAGTTACCTTTGTGTATTTTCTTCTTCAATTCAAGTGTTTGTGTCCAACTCAGAAATCTATTTTATTCTGATTTGTAATTTAGAATACAAATCTTCTTGCAGTTACTCATTTGTTATGTTGGGTTACTCTTCGACCTGATAGAGTTACTCTCTGATGTTTTAGGGTTACTCCTCTGTCCTGCTGAGTTACTCCCAAATGCTGTAATGGATCCCAACCTTGATATAGATGCTTCTAATTCAAATGTCGGCCTTGATAATGATAATGCTAATTCTTATCCTTCTGTTGGTGCTTCCACTCTGCCCCCAGCTGCAGTTCCTAAAATTGGTCTCCACTTTGGAAGTTTAGATGAAGCTATCTCATTCTATTCTAGCTACGCTGGCATGATTGGTTTTAATATCAGGAAAGATGACAACAAGTATGAACGGGGAACTAACATTCTCATTGCCAAAGATCTGGTTTGTGAAAAGAAGGGTACAATGGGTTGTTCTAAGAGGTCAAGAGGGCTTTTGAGCCCCGTTTGTGATAAAGTGGGTAAGTTGCAAAAAAATCTATCTAAGAAGCACAAGCGGTCTGTGAAGAGGTGTGGTTGTGGAGCCATGATCCGATTCACACTAGACAAGTCCTCATCCATGTGGGTTGTGACAGCCTTTGTTGAGGAACACAACCACGATCTTGTTGATGATGCACATCTATGTTACCTGAAGTGTAACTCGTCTCTTGATGAAACTCAAAAGGATATCCTTTATTCCATGAGCCAAGCTAACATACATGTATCGAGACAAATCGCATTGATGGCATCCGAGTCTGGCGGCTATGAAAATCTAACATTTACCAGTAGACTAGCTCATGGACACATCAGTAGCAAGAGGAAAGAGTCGGCCAAGTACGACGTCGACATGGTCTTGGATTGGTTTGCCAAGTTTAAGGTACTCGATCAGAAATTCTTCTATACATACCAAAATGATCATGATTGTTGCTTGACTCATCTATTTTGGGTTGATCCTATTTCTGTTGAAGATTGCGAGTTGTTTGGCCATGTGATTGTTTTTTACACCACCTACCACACCAACAAGTATTTGATGGTTTTTGGAATGTTTGGTGGTGTTGATCACCATCGTAAGACGGTCTTTTTTGCTTCAGCTCTTATGTTTGATGAGAAGTATGAGTCATTTTTCTGGGTTTTCAAGTAGTATCTACTTTGTTTTGGCAAAGAGTCGGTTTCCATCATAACCGATCAAGACTCGGCTATGAATGATGCTATCCTTACTATTTTTTGAATTGCAAGCATCACTTCTGCAGCTGGCACATCCTACAGAAGCTTCCCTCTAAGCTTGGTGGTCTTCCTAACAAGGACTAGATCATAAGCTCCTTGAATGATTGCGTGTGGAATGTGGATGATGTCTGTATATTTGAAGAGAGGTGTGATTCTGTTGTTGAGGAGTATGGTCTATCTTTCATTACTTGGTTGTCTGACATGTATGCGATGCGTTCGGAGTGGGTTATGTGCTATATGTAGTCTTCCTTCTTTGCGGGCATGAGGACAACGCAGAGGAGTGAGAGCTTGAATGCATTCCTTAGAAGCCATGTGAATAGTAGGAAGACTCTCTTTGAACTTGTATGTTCATTGGAGACTACGTACTCTCATGTATGGGAGATTGAAAATTTCAAAGACTTTGAAGACGAGTATAGTAATCTCCTTTTGTCATCACTGTGGCCTCTGGAGGAGCAAATGAGAGGTATATACACCAAGTCAATCTTTAAGATCTTTCAGAGTGAGGTTCATCAAAGCATGATCTACAATGTAAAGGAAGCTTCAGAAGAAGGTGTGTTTGAAGTGTATCGTGTCGGTGGCCTTGGATCTGCCCGCATCTTGAAGAAAAAGTCATCGAGTGAGATTGTTTCTTGCAACTGTTGCATGTTGGAATTCAAAGGTATCCCTTGCAGGCACATCCTATCTTATTTGAAGAGTCGTGACTTTTGCACTCTTCCCGAGCCATACATACTTAAGAGGTGGACCAAAGGGTACATAGAACATCCTTTGATTTTTTGCAAAGTGTCAGTTAGTCATCCATCCACTGGGAGGACTCTTAAGCTTGTTTCTGCCTGCAATTCGATTATGAACATAGCGTGTAGGAACAATGATGTAGATCTTTGCCATGAAAAACGGTTAGCCTTGCAAAATGAGCTGTTAGAATTGGATCTCACTGATATTGGTGTAGATGCAGGTGCTGGTGTAACTACTTCAAATACAACTTCTTCTTTCACTGTCAAGGTTCATATCCCCAATGTTTGCAAAACTAAGGGGAGACCCAAATCCACAGATGTGAGGTTTAAATCTGGAGTTGAGAATGCCCAGTCTAAAAGAGAGAGGTCATGCAAGATTTGCTTAGAGTTTGATGTTAACCATGATAGCAGGAACTGTCCTAAGAAGTAGTCCATTCTACAGTGATGCTCTTTCTAGACTATCTGTTGTCATTGTTTACTTCTCAATGACTATATATGGTGTTGCTTGTGTTGTTTTTTGTGTTTGATGTTTATATTTGTTATCTTATCCTGCTACTGATCTATTCTGTTCTTCTCTTCCAGCTCCTGGTGCTGCTCGCTAAGCTTTATTTTCTGCTATTGTTGTTGATTGTGGGGAGCATCCTGGTGCTACTTATTGTGGTTTTGTTTGTTCTTTTATCATGCGATTGGGAGCTTTTACTGCTGTTACAATTCATGGATATGTGCTACTGCTAATGCTCTTGTGATGTGCTACTACTTCTACTTCTGCTGATGGTTATGTGCTACTGCTACTTTTAGTGTGATGAGCTGCTGCTGCTACTGCTGTTAAGATCATTCTTGTTTTGCTGATTGGGAGTTTCTGCTACTATTTCTACTGCTCGTGTTCTAGTATTGTTGCTACTGCTATTGATGTATATGTGGTTCTATCTTTTATAGTGGAGTTTGTAGTTGATTAGTATGTCAGTGAGGCATGTTCAAATCTGTAATGGGTTGTTCTTTTTGTGTAGTTTTGTGAAAGTGATTTTGTAACCTTCTATGTACTTCACTTGTGTTTGTAATCTATATTTGTGTTACCTTGTGCTCCAACAGTTGTATGTATACTCTAAATATGTTACAAAGAATATGCTCTGATCAGTTGTTATTCTTTTTGACGAATATGTGTTTGTCTTTGTGTGCAATGGATACTCTTAGTGTTGTCACATTTACTCTTACAAAGTATAAGAGTAACTAAGTTTGAATCATAATGTTTCTTTTCTAGGCTATCACTGTTACTCGTATTGCTGTTAGAGTTACTCGTAGTGCTCGTTCAATTACTCGCAGGGTTGTCACAGTTACTCGTATTGTTTTCACAGTTACTCTAACTGCTATTTGAGTTACTCGTAGTGCTCGTTCAGTTACTCACATTGTTGTCATAGTTACTCGTAGTGTTTCACAGTTACTCACAGGCTTTTTTCAGTTACTCCTAGGGTTTTTTAGTTACTCGCAAGGTTTTTTCAGTTACTTGCATGGCTTTTTCAGTTACTCGCAGGGTTTTTTAGTTACTTGTAGGGTTGTGATAGTTACTCACAGTGTTTGTTCAGTTACTCGTAGGTTTGTGACAGTTACTCGCAGTGTTTGTTCAGTTACTCGCATTGTTTGTTCAGTTACTCGTAGGGTTGTGACAGTTACTCATAGTGTTTTCACAGTTACTCTAACTGCTATTACAGTTACTTGCAGTGTGGTGTCTGACTCGCAAAAATGAGATTAACTAATGTGGAAGGGTATTATTAACAGCAGAATTACTGAAAATCACTAAAAATTAAAACCATTTATCAAGAGATCCATTCACAAGAAAACTCTTTCATTTAGTACCAAAGTAAACTTTACATACTGGTTCATATATACATTACATGCATCATTGCACCTTGAGGCATACACGCACAAAATCTCAGATCGAAGTATCAAAACACTAACTCCTAGGACCTGAGAGTATAGAGATGACTCATAGGACTAACTACACAAGACCAGATAGCCAATGCCTCCACCTGATGGATCACTGTTGTCCCTGTGACTATTGCTGCTGCTCTTCTCCTACAGAAGAGTTTCTACCTTGTCGTCTGCGTCTACCTAAAAACATTGGATCCCACGGGGGTGAGAAAATTATAAAAATTGCCCCAGCAGGAGATATAACTCTGCGCCAAAACATTGTCATTGCAGTTTATTAGGAATAAATTGAACAGTGGGATAATATAAATCAATAACAGGTGAATCAACATCTATGCAGACTAGAGCAACATTCTTGTGCAATATTATAGCTATAATTTGATTAAGCAGCATATCTCATATGCAATATGAGTTAAATAAACATAAGTCCATTTGTAAGGACATGCTAAGTTGTATATCATCAATCAGTGTTTCTCATATTTCAATCTTATGCAAATACGCTACACGACTGATTATATTATACAAACAGATTTAAGCTCTGAGGAGATGAGGTATACCGCTCATACTCCAACCGACCATTTCTAGAATCAAAGTTGGTACCATAAATAGGTCAATGGAAGAGCCGGATTCCCATGACCTCCCACATTCTGGTCAGCACAGGACTACAAGCAGGACTGTGTCGACTACTCAAATAGCTTTCCAAGGTATACTGGAACTTCTCTATAGAGTTACAGCGTCAACTGCACTCTCATCGGTAATCGAGAGCATTAATGTTTATCTCCATCGACGTGACATAAAATAACATTGGGAGATTAATGATACATCCATCCCAACCATCGGGAGATTTATGATACATCTATCCCGACACTTGAAGGATTGAGAGTTTTAGTGTTTACCTTCCCTCAATCTCTTCACCCAGACATAAGGATATTTTCACCCATTTACCCCCGCATATTCAAAATATGTGAATTCCAGGAATTCCATAGAAAACATGTTTCACCATCACCAACTGCTGACGATGATGGATCTATGGTCAGAGCACTACATGAATAGATTCCACTTGATTAATTAAGTACATTTTTATATTCTTTTAGCATCAAACAAGTTCTCAAACACAACTTATTATAACAATGCTATAAAGAAACATGTACTATTTTCATCAATCTTAAAAAGGCATTGGGGACTCAGTCCCTTATTTCAAAACTGGGAATTCTCATTCTTTCTCAATTTCATCACCATAATCATATGGCTCTGGGTAATTAAACCATTGATTCATCATTAAGCATTGTTACCACTTTTCCAGGCAACCATCACCTTCAGGTCAATTGACCAAGGCAAACATGATACTTGCTATTACAAGCATCACACATGGTACATGAGGCCCATTAACTCTCTTATTACCTCTTACCAGGAAACAAGGTATATTATGGCACTCAAGGTTCAATCACCATAGTGAATTAAACATCATAGCTCATACCTGGCCATGATCATTATTTCAACATACATGCATGGTTAGCACAGATGATAACAGTGATATCAATTGCATAACATAACCATGCTCAACAAATATGAATTCACTATTCATGGGTAACACCACTAATCCCTTACCAGGGTTAGGGTTTCCCATTTCATGTCATATGAGAATAATCGTCTCATTTCCACATCATAGTTATGGTTTGTTACCATATTGCCCAAAATTAGGGTTCATTAACCAATACATAGTATCACCGTGGATTTGAGCTCCACAGAACATCAGACATCAGGGTTTCTCATGAAACCATCCTTGGTTAAGGCTTCACATCAAATTCACCCTATAAAAAGATTTACATTCAATAATCCACAATTAGGGTTTACTATTCATCCCAATTAGGGTTTCATGTTCCATTACCCATAATTAGGGTTTACTATTCATCCCAATTAGGGTTTCATGTTCCATTACCCATAATTAGGGTTTACTATACACATCATCACCCTAAACTAGGACTACATCCACACCTTGGATTAGGGTTTCAATTATAATTGCCCTTGATTAGGGTCCTTGGGTTCATGATTAGGGTTTCATGATCTCTTTACTTAAGGATCATACCCTAAATCACCACATGAATTAAACTCATGTATCAAATCAATGTTATTATCCTCTCAACTTGATTAGGTCAAATCAGTCCTTCAATCAAGTTCATACAACTATGAATGACATAGTGTACCAAGTCATTGATCTTATCTCAATTAGGGTTCCTTCCTTAATTGACACTAATCCCTAGGTACTATTAGGGTTACAACCTTTGTACCTTTATTGATTAACCATCATTGGATAATTGGAATCATCATTGACTTCAATATCCAAATGATTGAACCACTAACAACCTCCATGCAGTTTTGAAGTTTCAACACCAAACGGTTTTGTAACCATTTGCTACCAAACGATTTTGAAACCGTTTGACCCCAAACAGTTTTGAAACTGTTTGGCCCCAAACGGTTTCAAGACCGTTTGGGCCAAATCAGTCCCAAAACCGCAAGGGCTCATTAGGTCAACCATCAATTCCATTGATCTCCAATTGTATCATTGAATCGACTATTAGATATTCAATTGAAGGAATCATCAATCCAAACTATTATATCTTCATCCATGGGTCAAGGATCAACCTCCAATCCACCAAACGGTTTTGAAACCATTTGGTCCCAAACGGTTTCAAGACCGTTTGGGATCAAATGGTCTCAACACCGTTTGCCCCAAAAAGTCTTGAAATCATTAGGACCAATCAAGGATTTCTTCAATCAATTCAAGTAGGGTTTCCACTTGAAGGATCGTGCACACATTGGATCAATTAATTAAGTCCATTGGATCATCATCCAACCTTTTATTGAGTTCAGACCTCAAACGGTCAACTAAACTGTAACATCCCTGACTTGGGTTATGAACTAACCCTAGGTGTTTTGCTTAATTATGTAATTAGATACTTGTGATTATCTTGTGGTATGTAATTAAAGCTCCTGAGGAACATATGTTTCCATTTTTGTCCTTTTTAAACAATGTTTTAGTATTGTTTTGTAATACAGGGACTTATGTGCAAATTACCCAATTAAAAGGGGTTAACTTGCAAATTGCACATGTTAAGATGTTCCTTTGGTGTTGAGACATCATAATAATTAATATGATGAAGTATGATGGATTCTCCAAGTTTGGGCACCAAGATGCAACTTGTGGAGCAATCCTTATACTTAAAACCCTAATTTTGGTGTAAAGTGCAATTTACCCAAAATATGGGGTGCAACTTGTAAAATACACCTTTTAGAGTATCTTTATGACTATTGGAATCAATTAGAGTAAAAATGATGAAGGGGGCATTTCATTTGAATAATCATATAATAAGGAACACCTTTGTATTTAAAATTTCCAAGTGGTAAGTAAGAAGACCCTTATATATGTGCAACTTAGTAATAAGTTGACTATCTTTGCCTTTAGTTCATGGTTTTAAAAGGAGTTTTCCCTTATAAATGAGGAGAAGGGACGTGCAAAGAAGAAAGGAGGGACCTAGATGAGAAATGGAGAACTAGTTGTCCTTATGTTGGATATAACCCCAAAGTACTTATACACTTTCCTTTGCAACCAAAGACAACATTTCCTTTCTTCTATCACTTATCACCTTGCTTGGACCGACTAAGGAAGAGCTTTGGAGCTTTGGAGCAGAGGAGAACGACCAAGGAGCAGCTAGGTAAGTTGGGTCATCTTCTTGCTCGGATTCATGGAGAAAGTTGGATGACAAGGTTGGTTTTATGGTTATCTTACTTAGTTCTCTCTTTTTAGCCGATCTTTCCCAACCTTTCCTTGGAGAAACACCTTTGGCCGACCTGTGGAGCTCTAGATGCCATTAAAGGCTTGAAGCTTGGAAGCTTGGAGCTCTAGGAACAACCATAAGGTGGGTTTTATAACTCTAAACCTTTTGCTTTTTTATGCATATCCTTGTTCTTGCAAATAAGTAGCTAGTTCTTCTTCTTCCCCACTCTTCCTTGCACTTTTGCAAGAAAAACCACGAAGTAACCGACCTGTTCTAAGGATGAAGATGATGGGCGTGAATTCCTAGGTAACTTTACCAAACGACCTTGGACCATTTGGTCTAAACGGTTTGCAAGACCGTTTAGATTCAAACGGTCTCCAAGACCATTTGGTAGGGTTGACCAAGTGAAGACCATTTAGAGGTCTATTGGATATATATTAAATTAATCAATTACAAAGAATCATGACCTAATTGCAAACCAATCACAAGTTGAAGGCACTTCAACCCTCTAAACCCTAATCGGGTTCAATTGATGATTTCAAGGATCAATTTTGTTGAACTTTGGGTTGAGTGACCCAAACGGTTTCAAAATCATTTGGGAATCACCCAAACGGTCTCAAGACCGTTTGGTGACCACCCAAGACCGTTTGGAGGTCTAGGGTTAAGGTAATTTGACCAATTTAGGGTCCAATCACAATAGGTTGTTGAATTAATCCAAAATGCTGATTTGAGACTTAATTAGGGTTCAATCCTTATCAATTTGACTTAGATTTTGATGTGACTTTGGGAAAACGGTCTCAAGACCATTTGGAGGGTATCCAAATGATCCCAAGACCGTTTGGGCCAAGTTTGAGTCCAATTGGAGGTCAATTGATGAGTTCAGCCTCAATTAGACTCATGTTGATCAATGTTGATGGTTAACCGATTACAAACCCTAATTGAATTGGTTTCAACCCTAATTGGCTATCAATTGAGGGTCAATTGAGTGTTCAATTGGTTAAGTCTAACCCTAATTGGCTCAATTGATAAGTGGTTAACATAGATGAGGTCAATTGAGGGGCTCAACCTTGAAAACCCTAATCGATTACAAGTGTTGATGCACTTTTTGGGTCCAATCGGTTTTGAGATGTTTGGACCAAACAGTCTCAAGACCGTTTGAATCCAAACGGTCTCAAGACCGTTTGGGCTCAAACGATCTCAAGGTCGTTTAGACTCAATCGATCTCAAGGTCATTCAATTTCAAACGGTTTCAAAGTCAACTCACCCAAATGGTCAACAAATTGAAACGGTCTCAAGACCGTTTAGATTCAAATGGTCTTGAGGGTGACCAAGTTCAAACGGTTTGGAAGTCAACCTAACCAAACGGTCAACACTTCCATATGGTCTCAGGACCATTTGGAGGTTGAAAGTGTGTAATCGTTTGGGGACTTTAGGGTTATGATTACTTAATGCTTTGAAGGTTTAAATGGTTCAATGGTTGTTTAACCTAAACCCTAATGATACCTAAAATGATGTTAAGGGGTTAAGTAATTAGTAACTTGACCTATGATTAGATGATGTTGGGCATTACCAATGTACCCTTTAAGGGTTCAAGAAGATAACACATCTTGATCAAGTAAACCCTAATGAACATAGTGGTGATGACTAGACCTATATTAATCAAAGGTGACTTGACCTAACCAAAATTAGAGTGATGTAAACATCATCTAGTAATGAGGAGAGAGAAGGATCCTAATGTGAATAAGAACCAAGTAACATATCTTCAATATGTAAGAATGTACGTGATTAGGGTATGATCCATCAAGGTGAGATCATGGAAACCTTAATTATGATGATTAATGAATCTTAACCTAATTTGAGGGCATCAATGATGATAGATTTCATACATAATGATGCTATGTGCTCAATTCACTATGAAGTGAATAATAAACCCTAATTCAAGGTTAATAACATGTAATGTGAATAGTAAACCCTAATTTAGGGTGATTTGATGAATGAATTATATCTGGGGTATGCCTTTGAGTATGAAACCCTAATTTCATGTTGTAACATGAGGAATCCTTATGCCTTGTAAGCTAAAGAGGTTCAATAACCCTATAATGAAGTGAACAAATCCAAACCCTAGAAATCAATGGTATGTTGTTGATCAGCACGATCGTGCTGAGGAACACGGCCGTGGTAGCTTGCTCTTGCACGACCGTGCAAGAGAGCACGGCCGTGGTATTATGTGGTTGCACGACCATGCAAGGGAGCACGGTCGTGGTGCCTATAAAGTAATTGAAAAGGTTTTGGTATTGTGATGATATTGTTATACATGCATATCTCGAATTATACTAATCATGCAGGTGGTTAGCAAGAAGTAATCATAGCCAGGTAAAGGTTATGATATCATATTCATTGAAAGCATGTTATTAGCTTTATGAATAATGACATACTATGTTGCCTAGTTTAAATGGTAACATATGAGACTAATGGGTTGTAGGAGCCATGAGTAACATCAAGGTCATGCTGATTAGATGACTTATGATGAGATGATTAAGAAATGATATCCATTTGATAACTGATGTGAGTTGGAATTGATACATTTAGTATTCTTCTTATATAGCAGTATTTTTACTAGTTAAATGTTTGGAAACATGTTTGATGCTAAAATAATGCTGAAATGTACCTAACTAATCAAGTATAATCATACCATGTAGAGACCACATAAACCAAATGGTCAACTCAACCATGCGGTTTGGAGTCTAGGGCACCAAACGGTTTGCAAACTGTTTGGTCCCAAACGGTTTGGTGAAACCGTTTGGACCAAAGGTCCAAGACCGTTTTCTATTGTTCTTTGATCAAGGTGTGTGCTTATGAATAGTTTATCATCTTCAACCTTTAAACTCACGGAACTACTGCCATTTTCCATGGCAACTCCGTCAATTAAGCAAGGTTAATGCAATAATGACAATTAAATCAATTGCAAGTAGAAATCGAATTCAATGACAAAGATTAAGGGTTAAAGTTATATAACCCGCCTTCAAATATGATCCCAAGCTCCAAGCTTCATGGTTCCAATGGTGGTTGAAGCTATAGAAACCTCCCAAGGTCGTTTCTCAAGCTTTTGGAGTGAAAGGATCGGCTAGGGTTGAAGATGGAGTGAAGAAATGAAGGAATCATACATTGTTTTATGATTTTCACCATGAAATCAAGAAGAACGAAGATCAAAGGCTTACCAACAGGTTGGGGACGTGCTCCCTGCTGTTCTTAGCTCTCTTGGTCGATTTTTCAAGCAAGGGGAAGAAAGGAATCGAAAAAGACCCTTAGGTGGGTTGGAAAAGGCTCTTTTATAAGAAAATTGATGAAAGAGAAAATGTTTTATTAAAAATCAATTAATTCCATAAATGGTTCCACCTCTTCCTCCTTGGTTTGCTTGCATGCAAAGGCAACTCAAATACACCGAACTCCCTTCCATTATCCATGGATTAAGGGAAAATAAACTAAGCACCTTAATCCATTATAATATTAATATATATATTTGAGTGCGAATTCTTTTCCTTATAATAAGGTGAGTGGAATTTCACCTCCTTAAGATATTTTCGGTCCTTTCAAAGATCAAGGACGTCCACTTATACATCTGAATTCCACCATTTTAATTTTGGTTGAAGGCCCTTTAATTATTTTATTTATTTCTACATTAATACCTCCATTATGCTTAAATCTTAATTATTTTAATATCAAGATTCTCTCTCCTTCAACTTAATTCAAATGAGGCGCCCCTCTTATTTTATTTGCTCCACATGATGCCAATATATATTAGGGACCTTATAAAAATGGTAATTTACATATTGCACCCTAGGTTTTGGGTAAATTGCACATTACACCAAAACTAGGTTTTCATGCACAAACATTGCTTTATCAACTCTTTCTGGAATTCAGGTTATCACAAGCCATACTTCTGCATCATCTTTACTCTCATTATGCTTCAACACATGAGGAACATATTATCATGCACAAATTGCAATTAAACCTCTCAACTTGGGTAATTTGCACTTTAGTCCAGAACAGGCAAAATATTGATTTCAACAATATTCAAAAAGGACTAAAAGTGTAATATAAATTCCTCTTAAGCCCTAAATACTTTCCAAAAGATAAGAGCATGAATATAATTACTCTCATTATGCAAAACACCTAGGGTTACTTCATAACCCAGGTCAGGGATGTTACAAGTTTACCCACCCCTTACAATGATTTCATCCCCGGAATCATCAACAAAATGCTAAGAGAAAAGAGTAGGATATTTCCTTCTCATCTCATCCTCTAGTTCCCACATAGCTTCTTCAAAGCCACGGTGATTCCAGAGGACTTTTACAAGACTAATGTCTTTCTTCCTCAACTTCTTGATTCTTCTGTCAAGAATCAACATTGTCCCTTCAACATAAGATATGTCATCATTTAGTTCTACCTCCACAGGTTGTAGAACTAACTCAGTGTCAGGACGATACTTCCTCAACATAGAGATATGAAACACTGGGTGCAATCTATGCAACTCAGGTGGTAACTCCATCTTATAGGTTACCTTTCCCATCCTCTCAATGATTGGATAAGGCCCCATAAATCTCAGAGCTAACTTCCCTTTCTTTCTAAATCTCAGGATACCTTTCCGAGGTGAAACCTTGAGGTACACCCTGTCTCCAACTTGGAATTCTAAGGGTCTACAACGTTTGTCAGCATAGGATTTCTGTCTATCCTGGGCTATTTTTAACTGTTGTTGTATGATCTTTATCTTCTCAGTTTTTTGTTGAACCAGCTCAGGACCCAAAAGTTGATATTCACCAGTTTCATACCAACATAGAGGAGATCTACAACACCTACCATACAAAGATTCATATGGTACCATCTCAATACTGTGTTGATAGCTATTATTATAAGCAAACTCTATCAAGATCAGATGTAGATCCCAACTCCCCACAAACTGAAGGACACATGCCCTAAGCAAGTCCTCCAAGGTTTGTATCGTCCTCTCAGACTGTCCATCTGTCTGAGGATGAAAGGATGTACTAAACCTTAACTGAGTGCCCAAAGCTTTATGAAGTCGTTCCCAAAAACAACTCGTAAATTGAGGACCTCTATCAGAAACTATTGTAACTGGTACACCATGCAGCCGCACTATCTCATCTATGTAGATTTGTGCAAGCTTCTCAGCTGTATAGGTTGTTTTAACAGGTAAGAAATGTGTTGTCTTTGTCAACCTATCAACTATCACCCAAATGGAATCATGACTTTTGGCTGTTCTAGGCAAACCAACCACAAAGTCCATAGTTACATGATCCTACTTCCACTGTGGTATGGGCAGGGGTTGCATTGTTCCTGTGGGCTTTTGATGTTCAACTTTAACCTACTGACACACCGGACACCGCATAACAAACTCAGCAACATCCTTCTTCAATCCAGGCCACCAATACATATCTTTTAAGTTATGATACATCTTGGTGCTCCCTGGATGCATAGAATACATTGAAGAATGAGCTTCCTTTAAAACTTTTTCTTAAGTTGTCAACATCAGGTACTACCATCCTACCATGGTAACAAACTACCTGATCATCAGAATCATGGAAACCATCCCGTTTCTCACTACCATATTCTGGCCTGATCTGCTGAATCATAGATTCAGTCTGTTGTGCTTCCTTAATCTGCTGTCTCAGAGTTGGTTTTATGTGCATCTCAGCTAGCAACCCGGCTAACAATGACACTTTAAGTTGTACATTGTCTTGCCTTAAGGAGATAAACATATCTCTCTTAAAGCACACTAAGGAGTTTAGTTGTGCTTTATCTAGGGTTGGTGTTGTTGATTTTCTACTTAGTGCATCAGCAACCACATTGTCTTTCCCTGGATGCTAATCAATTGTACAATCATAGTCCTTGATTAACTCCATCCAGCGGCGTTGCCTCATATTTAGCTCATGCTGAGAAAAGATGTACTTTAGGTTCTTATGGTCTGTGAAAATCTGGAATGTTTCTCCATAGAGATAATGTCTCTAGATCTTCAAGGCATGGACCACAGCAGCTAATTCCAGATCGTGTGTCGGATAATTCTCCTCGTGTTTCTTAAGCTGTCGAGAAGCAAAAGAAATCACTTGCTTATCATGCATCAAAACACATCCTAAGACATTCTTAGATGCATCACAGAAGACTATATACCCCTTTCCTTGCTCAGGTAGCACCAACACAGGTGCACATGTTAACCTTTCCTTCAGCAGTTGGAAAGAGTGTTGACACTTGTCATTCCAGACAAAAGCAATCTCCTTCCTTGTCAACTTGGTCAGGGGTAAGGCTATTAAACTGAAGTTCTTAATGAACCTCCTGTAATAGCCATCCAGTCCTATGAAACTTCTTATCTCAGTCGGTGTCTTTGGTTGCTCCCATTACAGGACAAATTCTACCTTTTTAGGATCAACACGAATACTTGAGGCAGATATTACATATCCAAGAAAGGAAACTTCTGGCAACCAAAACTCACACTTGTTAAACTTAGCATATAACTTATGCTCCCTTAGCAAAGTCAAAGCTTGGAGAAGATGTTGTTCATGTTGCTGAGCATCTCTACTATATATCAGAATGTCATCTATAAAGACGACAACATATTGATCTAGAAAAGGTCGAAAGATTCTATTCATGAGTTCCATAAACGTAGCCAGTGCATTAGTTAGTACAAACGACATAACTGTGAACCCATAGTGACCATACCTTGTCCTAAAGGCAGACTTAGGTATGTCACCCTCCTTGATATGTAACTGATGGTATCCCGACCTCAGATCTATCTTAGAAAACACAGCCGCACCACGCAACTGCTCAAACAAGTCATCAATCCTTGGTAAAGGATACTTGTTCTTTGTAGTGACTTTGTTTAACTTTCTATAGTCAATGCATAACCGCATCGACCCATCCTTTTTCTTAACAAAAAGGACTGGTGCACCCCAGGGTGAAGTGCTCGGTCGAATAAAACCTTTCTCAAGAAACTCTTGCAGTTGTTTCTTGAGCTCTACCATCTCAACAGGCGCCATCCTATATGGTGTTTGTGCTATTGGTTGTGTGTCCGGGATAAGATTTATTTCAAAATCAATCTCTCAGGGCGGCGGAACACCTGGAAGTTCTTCAGGAAATACATCTTCAAATTCCCTGACTACAGGAACTTCAAAAGGATGAGGGCTTTCCATTATGGTATCAACCACATGGGCTAATAATGCAAGGCATCCTTGTCTCATCAACTTCTCAGCTACCATAGCTGATACAAGACATGTTGGAAGAATCTTTCTATCTCCCTGAAAGATCCATGTGTCACCGTCATCTGTGAACACATCTTGCTTGGAACTACAATCCAAGACAACCTTATACTTCTCTAAGGTGTCCATTCCAAGGATTATATCAAAACCTTGCATCTCAAGTGGTATAAGATCCACTTGAATGTGGTGATCAGAAAAGAAAAGATTGCAGGGAGAACACACTTCCCACAAAACTACAGATCTCATCAAAGGTGTCTCTAATAGCAAGCTATCTATTCTATGACTAACAATCATATTGCAGTCATCAATCACTTCTCAAGTGATAAAAGAGTGTGTAGCACTCGGATCAACTAACACAGATACAAAGAAGGATAAAGACATATCAGAATAAAGTAGTTCCATCTGACCTGTCACAACCCGAGGGTTGACTACTACTTCAGGCTGGTTCATAGAATAGAACCTAGTTGTCTCTTGTTGTTGACCATGTGCTCGATTGTTAGATGTCGAAGAACCGGCTTGGGACGCTGGTCCACGTCCTCTAGCACCACTGTCAGGCTATTGCCTCTGAGAGCCCTACTGACTCTACCTCGATTGCTGGGTCACACTCCTGACTTTCGCAGGACAGTCTCTCACCACATGGTCTTCTTTTCCACATCTATAACAGGTTATGTTCCCCCTTGGTGGTCTAGGTGGTCTTGTTACTGACATTGAGGCCGAACTGTGAGCTCCCTTTGGTCTTTTTACTGACATTGAGGCTGGAATGTGAGCTCCCTTTGGTGGTAAACTATGGTTTCTACCCTTACTTGACGTCCATTGTGTCTGGGTATTGAACCTTGGTGGTGGTGTAGGCACAGAATACCTTGGTTTCTTGAAACCCCCAGCACTCTGTCCTTGAAACTGTGCGTATTCCTTCTTACCATTGGCCTGTCACTTCTCAACTACCGACCTCTCTATACGTCTTACAGATTCCACAAAAGTTGCAAACCTCTCCCGGTTCTCCAAACCAGACACCGGAGTGGTTAATTCAGTGTTCAGCCCCTTCTCAAACCGCCGAATTCTCTCCTCATCATTTGATGCCATATGCGGATAGAACCACAACAACTCCATAAATCTAGACTCATACTTGCTAATGTTCATAGGCCCTTGCCTAATTTTCTCAAACTGGGATATCTTCTCATCTAGATACGTCTTGGGAAAGTATCTAGTGACAAATTCACGCCTAAATTCATCCCATCCAATCACAACTCCAGGTCTTTTGCCCTCCTCAATGGTCCACCAGTGTCCAACACTTCCTTTGAGGAGATATACAGCATGTCTGACCCTCTCATCATCAAGAATCATAAGGATTCTTAAGGCTTTCTCCAACTCAGTCAACCATAGATCAGCATCCGTCGGATCGGCTGTACCAGCTTACTCTAAGGCTCCTACCCTCTTAAGCCTTTCAAAAGTCTTGCCGGCACCATGTCTTTCATCATGGGGTGTTGCCCTGGGTGCTGGTACTGGCATTCTATCCGTCATGTGGATCATAGCTGCCATAAATTGCCCGAATATCGCCTGGAAGGTTGGGCTCCCCATATCATCTGGGTGGAACTAAAGTTGTTCAGGTATAGGTTCCTCCCTGTCCTGGCCTCTTACACCATTTCCCAGTGTAGAAACACTGCTCTCAGCAGTGTGTTCTTCATGTGATCCAGACATCCTTAGTTCTTCTTCTCCTATAAGAACAGAAGACACTATCAGATAAACTGGAAGACACTTAGAACAGACCCAACTACCTTAATCATATGTCTCTGTAGACTCAGCGAACCTAGAGCTCTGATACCACTAATTTGTGGCGTCTGACTCGTGAAAACAAGATTAACTAATACGGAAGCGTATTATTAACAACGGAATTACTAAAAATCACTAAAAATTAAAACCATTTATCAAGAGATCCATTCACAGGAAAACTCTTTCATTTAGTACCAAAGTAAACATTACATACTGGTTCATATATACATTACATGCATCATTGCACCTCGAGGCATACAGGCACAAAATCTCATATCGAAGTATCAAAACACTAACTCCTAGGACCCGAGAGTACATAGACGACTCATAGGACTAACTACACAAGACCAGACAACCAATGCCTCCACCTGATGGATCACTGTTGTCCCTGTGACTGTTGCTGCTGCTCTTCTCCTGTAGAAGAGTTTCTGCCTTGTCGTCTGCGTCTACCTAAAAACATTGGATCCCATGGGGGTGAGACAATTATAAAAATTGCCCCAGCGGGAGATATAACTCTCTGCCAAAACATTGTCATTGCAGTTTAATAGGAATAAATTGAACAGTGGGATAATATAAATCAATAATAGGTGAATCAACGTCTATGCAGACTAGAGAAACATTCTTGTGCAATATTACAGCTATAATTTGATTAAGCAGCATGTCTCATATGCAATATGAGTTAAATAAACATAAGTCCATTTGTGTATCAAGGACATGCTAAGTTGTATATCATCAATCAGTGTTTCTTGTATTTCAATCTAATGCAAATACACTACACGGCTGATTATATTTTACAAATAGATTTAAGCTCTGAGGAGATGAGGTATACCGCTCATACTCCAACCGACCATTTCTAGAATCAAAATCGGTACCATAAATAGGTCAATGGAAGAGTCGGATTCCCATGACCTCCCACATCCTAGTCAGCACAGGACTACAAGCGGGACTGTGTCGAATACTCAAATAGCTTTCCAGGGTATACTGGAACTTCGCTATAGAGTTACAGCGTCAACTGCACTCTCATCAGTAATCGAGAGCATTAATGTTTATCTCCATCGACATGACATAAAATAACATTGAGAGATTAATGATACATCCATCCCAACCATCAGAAGATTTATGATACGTCTATCCCGACACATGAAGGATTGAGAGGTTTAGTGTATACCTTCCCTCAATCTCTTCATCCGGACGTAAGGATATTTTCTCCCATTTACCCCCGCATATTCAAAATATGCGAATTCCAGGAATTCCATAGAAAACTTGTTTCACCATCACCAACTACTGACGATGATGGATCTATGGTCAGAGCACTACATGAATAGATTCCACTTGATTAATTAAGTACATTTTTATATTCTTTTAGCATCAAACAAGTTCTCAAACACAACTTATTATAACAATGCTATAAAGAAACATGTACTATTTTCATCAATCTTAAAAAGGCATTGGGGACTCAGTCCCTTATTTCAAAACTGGGAATTCTCATTCTTTCTCAATTTCATCACCATAATCATATGGCTCTGGGTAATTAAACCCTTGATTCATCATTAAGCATTCTTACCACTTTTCCAGGTAACCATCACCTTCAGGTCAATTGACCAAGGCAAACATGATACTTGCTATTACAAGCACCACACATGGTACATGAGGCCCATTAACTCTCTGATTACCTCTTACCAGGAAACAAGGTATATTATGGCACTCAAGGTACAATCACCATAGTGAATTAAACATCATAGCTCATACCTGGCCATGATAATTATTTCAACATACCTGCATGGTTAGCATAGATGATAACAGTGATATCAATTGCATAACAGAACCATGCTAAAAAAATATGAATTCACTATTCATGGGTAACACCACTAATCCCTTACCAGGGTTAGGGTTTCCCATTTCATGTCATATGGGAATAAACATCTCATTTCCACATCATAGTTATGGTCTATCACCATATTGCCCAAAATTAGGGTTCATTAAGCAATACATAGTATCACCCTGGATTTGAGCTCCACAGAACATCAGACATCAGGGTTTCTCATGAAACCATCCTTAGTTAAGGTTTCACGTCAAATTCACCATATAAAAAGATTTACATTCAATAATCCACAATTAGGGTTTACTATTCATCCCAATTAGGGTTTCATTTTCCATTACCCATAATTAAGGTTTACTATTCATCCCAATTGGGGTTTCATGTTCCATTACCCATAATTAGGGTTTACTATTCATCCCAATTAGGGTTTCATGTTCCATTACCCATAATTAGGGTTTACTATACACGTCATCATCCTAAACTAGGACTACATCCACACCTTGGATTAGGGTTCAATTATAATTGCCCTGGATTAGGGTCTTGGGTTCATGATTAGGGTTTCATGATCTCTTTACTTAAGGATCATACCCTAAATCACCACATGAATTAAACTCATGTATAAAATCCATGTTATTATCCTCTCAACTTGATTAGGTCAAATCAGTCCTTCAATCAAGTTCATACAACTATGAATGACATAGTGTACCAAGCCATTGATCTTATCTCAATTAGGGTTCCTTCCTTAATTGACACTAATCCCTAGGTACTATTAGGGTTTCAACCTTTGTACCTTTATTGATTAACCATCATTGGATAATTGGAAACATCATTGCCTTCAATATCCAAATGATTGAACCACTAACAACCTCCATGCGGTTTTGAAATTTCAACACCAAACGGTTTTGAAACCGTTTGCCACCAAACGGTTTTGAAACCGTTTGACCCCAAACGGTTTCAAGACCGTTTGGGCCAAATCAGTCCCAAAACCGCAAGGGCTCATTAGGTCAACCATCAATTCAATTGATCTCCAATTGTATCATTGAATCGACTATTAGATATTCAATTGAAGGAATCATCAATCCAAACTATTAGATCTTCATCCATGGGTCAAGGATCAACCTCCAATACACCAAATGGTTTTGAAACCGTTTGGTACCAAACAGTTTCAAGACCGTTTGGGATCAAACAGTCTCAAGACCGTTTTCCCCAAAAAGTCTTGAAATCATTAGGACCAAACAAGGATTTCTTCAATCAATTCAATTAGGGTTTCCACTTGAAGGATCGTGCACACATTGGATCAATTAATTAAGTCCATTGGATCATCATCCAACCTTTGATTGAGTTTAGACCTCAAACGGTCAACTCAACCATGCGGTTTGGAGTCTAGGGCACCAAACGGTTTGCAAATCATTTTGTCCCAAACGGTTTGGTGAAACCGTTTGGACCAAAGGTCCAAGACCGTTTGCTATTGTTCTTTGATCAAGGTGTGTTTTTATGAACAGGTTATCATCTTCAACCTTTAAACTCACGGAACTACTGCCATTTTCCATGGCAACTCCATCAATTAAGCAAGGCTATTGCAATAATGACAATTAAATCAATTGCAAGTAGAAATCGAATTCAATGACAAAGATTAAGGGTTAAAGTTATATAATCCGCCTTCAAATATGATCCCAAGCTCCAAGCTTCACGGATCCAATGGTGGTTGAATCTCTAGCAACCTCCCAAGGTCGTTTCTCAAGCTTTTGGAGTGAAAGGATCGGTTAGGGTTGAAGATGGAGTGAAGAAATGAAGGAATCATACATTGTTTTATGATTTTCACCATGAAATCAAGAAGAACGAAGATCAAAGGCTTACCAAAAGGTTGGGGACGTGCTCCCTGCTGTTCTTAACTCTCTTGGTCGATTTTGCAAGCAAGGGGAAGAAAGGAAACGAAAACGACCCTTAGGTGGGTTGGAAAAGGCTCTTTTATAAGAAAATTGATGAAAGAGAAAATGTTTTATTAAAAATCAATTAATTCAAAAAATGGTTCCAACTCTTCCTCCTTGGTTTGCTTGCATGAAAAGGCAACTCAAAGCCACCGAACTCCCTTTCATTATCCATGGATTAAGGGAAAACAAATTAAGCACCTTAATCCATTATAATATTAATATATATATATTTGAGTGGGAATTATTTTCCTTATACTAAGGTGAGTGGAATTTCACGTACTTAAGATATTTTCGGTCTTTTCAAAGCTCAAGGACGTCCACTTATACATCTGAATTCCACCATTTTAATTTTGGTTGAAGGCCCTTTAATTATTTTATTTATTTCTACATTAATACATCCATTATGCTTAAATCTTGATTATTTTAATATCAAGATTCTCTATCCTTCAACTTAATTCAAATGAGGTGCCCCTCTTATTTTATTTGCTCCACATGATACCAATATATATTAGGGACCTTATAAAAATGGTAATTTACATATTGCACCCTAGGTTTTGGGTAAATTGCACATTACACCAAAACTAGGTTTTCATGCACAAACATTGCTTTATTAGCTCTTTCTGAAATTCAGGCTATCACAAGCCATACTTCTGCATCATCTTCACTCTCATGATGCTTCAACACATGAGGAACATATTATCATGCACAAATTGCAATTAAACCCCTCAACTTGGGTAATTTGCACTTTAGTCCAAAACAGGCAAAATATTGATTTCAACAATATTCAAAAAGGACTAAAAGTGTATTATAAATTCCTCTTGAGCCCTAAATAATTTCCAAAAGATAAGAGCATGCATATAATTACTCTCATTATGCAAAACACCTAGGGTTACTTCATAACCCAGGTCAGGGATGTTACACACAGTGTTTTTTCAATTACTCGCAGTGTTTGTTCAGTTACTCGCAGGTTTGTGACAGTTACTCGCAGTGTTTGTTCAGTTACTCGCAATGTTTTTTTAGTTACTCGTAGGGTTGTGAAAGTTCTCGCAGTGTTTTTGCAGTTACTCTAACTACTATTACAGTTAATCGTATTGTTTTTTAGTTACTCACAGGGTTATGACAGTTACTCACAGTGTTTGTTCAGTTACTCACAGGTTTGTGACAGTTACTCACAGTGTTTGTTCAGTTACTCACATTGTTTGTTCAGTTACTCGTAGGGTTGTGACAGTTACTCGTTGTTGGTATGTATGCCCTGAGATCCAATCATGGGATGATTGGTGGGATACATTAAGATTGATTTGATAAACATCAAAGGCAAGCTTCCAATTCTTTCTGGTTCAGTCATATGAGATAGTGATAGAACAGATTGAATGTCTAGAGAATGACAGTTTTCAATGACATATGCCTTCAGGTTCAGAACCTGAATGATGAGATCATACGGATGCTAAGAGTTTTTACATTCTCATTATGTCCCTAGTCGGATGTCATTGTGGAAGGTAGATAGACAGTAATGACACACAAGACTAGATTGTGGTGTTGGTTGATGACAGAATCTCATTAATCATGATATAGAGATATCAAACCAAACACATAGGTACTTGTTAGAGAACAAGTGTACCGAACAGACCCACCGTGAGTTTGACACATGGAACCATGACATGGTAGTCATAGTTAATACTCACAGTGATGGTGGTGAGTGTGATTCTTTGACCTGAAATCACTACACTCAACACATGTCGTTGGGCACACTTTGACATCATCAAACGTAGTCCTGAAACATGGGTTGTTATAAAGGTGATGATTGGGTGGCTTTGACACATGGGGCTTTTGAGGGGTGAGTGATAGATATGGGATTTGTCCCTCCTGAGGGAGTTTGATATCCATGGCCACTTGATGAGTAGGATTGAGAAAGGCGTGCACGCATGTGTGAATCAGTATGTGATATTGATGTCATGCATATCTCTTCCAATCTACTATGAGATCAAGAAAGTGAATGAACGTTGACAGGACGACTGTTCCATGCCTCGAGTTCATTCGGGATATCAGTGACAAATGAATTATACATTCACTGTAACACCATTCACGGATTCTAGGATTGAAAGTTGTTCTCCAACTTTCTATTTCACTTGGGTAGCACTGATGTGTGACTAGGCACCGCTCTTTGCTTGTGAAGTCATAAGTGTTATGGACTTTCACTGCCAACGTGAAATGGACCTGTAGGGTCACACACATAGGATTTAACCTGGAAGAGGAGTTTTGTCCACAAACAATGTTTAGATTGATTACTAAAGGAGTTTAGTAGTTAAATTAAACACTCAATTAATTGATAGCTCAGTATCATAATGTTCAAGGTGTTGGACTGATTGATTAGAGTATCGGATTGATTGAAACTGCAATTGACTATTTCTGCACAATCTGCACTCACAACCGATCGGCTCATGTGATGAACCGATCGGCTGAGCTTGGTGAACCGATCGGCTCAGGTGGTGAGTTGATCGGCTCATGGACAGGGTGAAACGATTGCTTCAAGTGTTGAAACGATCGTTCAACTAGTCCAACCGAGCAAGTTGGGAAAGTAGGATTGGTGAGAAATTTATTTTCGTTTCACTTGCCCAATTTGATTGGAACAAGGATTGGTATTTGGTACCAATTAGAAATAAAAGAGGAAAAGTCAATTGGAAACTGACCAGGACCATGAACCGACCGGTTCAGAAGTGAACCGACCGTTTCATGGGTCCCAACCGATCGGTTGAGGTGTCAACCGACCGGCTCAGGTCCCCAACCGACCATTTCAAAAATGAAACGATCAGTTCAGGTTGCGCAGTTGGTTGTTTTTGTGGAAAATCTCGAACCCTTCTACTCCTGCTCTAGTCCCATATTGACCGGGATAGAGAACCCTGTCCCATGACCCTCCTATATATAGGGGTATTGGGGGCTTCTCAAAGTACAACTTAGTGCAACCAGTTGCTCTGTAAAGTTGTTGTTCTCTCTGGTTTTGGTAACCGAGAGAGCCCGAGAAAGTGCTACCCGATAAGGGAGGCACAGCAAGGGAAAGACAACTGCAGAAAGCGACTAGTGGCAGGAGAGTGTGTCAGTGACTAGTACGCTGACAGGAGGGTGGGACTCCTTCCAATTCCTTGTGGGACAAGGAGATTGGAGTTCCAGGTGGTCCATGTGGACTACTTCAGAGGCGGGAGATTTCTGCCGCTCAGAGGACAGTTGTCAATCCCGATAGTCTCGGTGAGACCAGGAGTCATCAGTCCCGGTGCGACCAGGAGCTGCACAGACACCGTCCAAGACCGGAGGTGAAGACCGTGCAAGCCGTGCCGTATTGTCACCGAGAAAGACTCGGGATAAGGTATGATTCGACAAACCATCCTTTCCTATTGTATAAACGTTGACGTGTTTCCTTGATCTGGGTTTGGGGAGGAAAAATTTTTGTTTCCGCTGCCTTCTCTTCCTCCCCTAAAACCTAACAGTGGTATCAGAGCCACATCAACTTCTCTATACTTTGGGATTATCGATATGATCGATTTTGGTTTGTCGCCTTTATTTATTGCATACGATGCGAATAAAATTGGCTTTATGCATGTCCAATCCTAAATCCACAAATCCCAATTTACATATATGATATGTATTATGAATGCACTTGATACGCATCGCCCTTAAATGAGTTTTGTGG
The DNA here is from genome assembly GCA_963693085.1 of Alisma plantago-aquatica. Taxonomy (NCBI): domain Eukaryota; kingdom Viridiplantae; phylum Streptophyta; class Magnoliopsida; order Alismatales; family Alismataceae; genus Alisma; species Alisma plantago-aquatica. The sequence continues at coordinate 749,488,489 of OY856413.1, forward strand.
TGGATGTATAGCGTGGTTATGGCCAATAAACCCTATCTGTGTATGGTTGTATGTGGTTGCTTGCATCTCGGTCTGTGCACCGATCTTCCTTCTCCTATTCCTGATGTAACTCGAAATAATTCGAGATTTCTTTCCTACCTTTTCTCCCCTCGAATGTAACTCGAGGTTTCTCTTTTTACAATGTAAAATAGGATAGAATTTTATTTCCTGTTATGTCAAAGAATGGAGGACATCCTGACGATAGCTGAGACGATCGGTTCAAGGAGTGAACCGATCGGTTAACGTTCGAGACGATCAGTTCAAGGAGTGAGCCGATCGGTTGATGACCAATTCGAGGAGCGAGACGAGCAGGTGGCGGCCATGATGAGATGCACGACGACCAGGTGAACCGATCGATTGGAGGAGCCAACCGATCGGCTGGTGGCACCCATCCAACCGGCCTGATGGCAAGCCGATCAATCATGTGATGAGTTGATCAAACCCAGAAAGGCAAAGCACAAAGTTCATCTTGTACAGGTTGCATGTGATGTAGACCTAGATGACTGTGATTCCTCTTGGCTCGAGGAATCACATTAGGATGGCCATAATCATCGCTTTTATTGTTTCACATGTTTTCTGTGGGATATAGCATGTATATGATACATACTGTATATTGTGGTGATTGTATATGTATATGTATATAAAACCAAATCCCTCATTAAATATTAAGTTTTAGATGCCTTCCAAATGCGACACACATGAAAAGCTTGATCGACCAAGTGTGGGCACGCCCTAGCGTGGTGCACCGTCTATCTCGTGGAAGCGTGAAGGAAGAATGTGTGGGTTTGCCCTAGCAGGGTGCATATTCATCATGTTAGCTTTGGGTCGGACTTAACAAGGTGACCTAGATAGGATCTAGCACCTTGAGGCATGGAGATGCTCATGGCAAGGAGTTGCATATGACATCTTATCAAGAGTTTCATATGATGCAATTGGTAAAAGTTGCCTACTTGAGAGATCTAAGTTGTGGGTGACAGCCCTAGCTGGTCCATGACTTAGAGGATTTTAGGATCTTGCCCACTAGAAGGTTGTACGCTGCAATCTTCTGAATTGATGGTGAGGGCTATCAATTTGAACTAAAATAGTGGGAGCTGTAATTAATTAAAGGCCTAATTATATCGTCAACTTTTCAAATCAATCAAATAAGTCAAAAATGAGTTTTGGACTAAAATTGCATATTTCCTTTTGTAGTAAAAATGACAAAAAACAACAATCACTTTTCTTTGCGATCCGTCCTTGAAAAAGGACAAGCTGAATGGGACAAATTTCCACGATTGGTTAGGACGTTGAGAAGCGTTCTCAATCAAAGAGAGAAAGCTCTAAGTCCTAGTTATACCAGAACCAGATGAACTCGATCCCACCACATCAATGGCTGAAAGTATGTTTATGGAAGCATATCGAGGATGACATTGATGAGGAGTGATTGATGTTGTGTTCTCTAAACTATGAGTTGCAGAGACAACATGAGACATATGATGTCTCCAAGACATTGTCCTAGTATGTCATGACAGAAGGAGATCCAGTAAGGTATTCACACACTCAATATGATTGGGTATGTGGAAAGACCTGACTAAGAAGGATTCCCTCTGAGCCAAGAGTTGGCTATTGGTATGATACTGCAAATGTTGCGAGAATCATACAGTTAATGATAAACTACAACATGAACAACTTTGACAAGCGTTAACAAAGTTGTTGGACATGTTGAGGATAGTAGAGGCAAATATGAAGAAAGACTAACCCTAATCTTTGATGAGATCAATGAAAGGTCATTCTTAAGGGCAAGGACAAGGGCAAAGCAAAGAAGTGTTCTGATGCTAGCCAGCAATCTAATCCATCTTCAGCCTCAAGGCACATGGGGAAAGGGTGTATAAGGGATTGCCCTCTATATCTGGAAGAACAAAAGAAGAAGGAGGCGACAAACGTCTCTACTTAAAGGAGTCATGAAAGTAAACTTGTAACACTTTTGAGGTATATGATACCAAGATGTAAAGTGCAAAGCACTCAATAAATGGGGCAAGTGTTGCCACCATAGATAGGAGTACTTTAGTTTATTTTCAGCCTAAAAGGCATGTAATACAGTTATGAATTGCTATTTCATATTTGCCAATAGATAGAAACACTTTATTTTGCATATTGTATGACAATGATGGCAATCAATAAAGAGATGTTTCAATTTATAAAGATATGATCTTTGTGGCAATGCCTTATTTATCTTATGGTATTTGATATGCATAAGATAAAATGATACCTAAAAGTTGTAGATAACTCAAACAATCAAATTAGCATCAATCATGAGAAATTCATTTCTAGTTTCCATATGATGGATAAATCTAGACTCTTTTGGTTAGAGAACCAATAAGAGACATGAATATCTTGAACATGATTAATGAATCTTCACTAATGGTAGTGGGAGAATGATTATCCTATTAGGTATAATACATGTGATGTATTTACATACCTATTGGAACAAATGCTAATACTTCAAATGGTGTTTAGAGAAATACCAATATGAATATCTTGAAGTGTTTAAGATTATCATAGATGAAGTACAAATTTGGTAAAGTGTTAATTCTTGATGAGATCAATGAATGAAATACTTGGACCAAATGTTTGACATCCTTATGAGTGATTATGATAGTGTATCATAGTGAACTCGTGATTAAGGCATGGTGATGTCTAAATCAAGAAGGAATCAAACTCTAAGGAGTTAGATAATGATTATCAAATAACTGAATTCTTCTTAATAAAAGAATACCCCACACTAATAAAGGACATTAAGAATCACAAGGAGTTGTGAGTTCTTATATCCTTAACAGATACACCTCAATTATCTATGTGATGAGTTGTTCATGTGATGAGTCAACTATCTAGATGAATATGAGGAACCGAATTTTGAGTCATGGTTTATGACCATTACGTCCTAAATGACATCCATGTGAACCATAAGGTATGACCTTAATGGTAGCACCCATTGGATGAAATCCATAACTGCAAATGAATCTTAAATGTTAAGATACATGGATAACATTTTGAGAAGGATGATGCTTGTTGATTGCAACTTAATGACTAAGCATTTGACATATGGATACTAAAACCGCATTCCTATGAGGAATAAAACAAGGATGTGTATGTGACACAACCTATAAGGTTTATGAATCCATTAATGCAAATGAAGTCTATAAGTTACAATGGACTAATCAATGTGATTGATTGAGTACAAGCAACTCAGAATTGGATCTTTACTTTGATGATATAGTCAAAGGGTTTGACTGATATGTCAAAGATAAAGAAGGGATCTGTGATTTAGTGGGAGCGTGTTCACATTCCACATGTTGATGTGAAATGGAAATGTTCTAGAATGGAAATCCAAAAGTGGAAATTATCTTTAAGGAAGATAGAGATGTTTCCTATGTGATAGGAATAGAGATCTATAGAGATAGTTCTTGAAAAACCTCTTGACCTGAAAAGAAAAAGCATACATTGGCAATCTATACTGAAGGGTTCAGTATGCATAGATTCAGTGGGAGAAAACTTGTCCATGTTACATGGAGTTAGTATCCCAAGGCCAAGAGTCCAATTCTTATGAAGAATGGGAACACTAAGAATAGATATGGATCTATCATGTATGTAATCATCCCATTATCTTGCATGTATCGACATGCCAAGAACAAAATGCATTCATCATCTTGTATGTAGGACATGGAAATATGATGTGCTCATCCTAATAACTCGTATGTGGGACATGACGAGTGGATGTATGTCTACTTCCAGTAAGGGTTATTGGAATACCATGAGAACTTGATAAGTACTTGAGAAGTACTAGTTCTATGGAGATAAGGAAGAGTTCAATGTAAAGAGTTACATTGATGCAAACTTCTAAAAGGATAGAAAATTAATCGCAAAATATATATAGGATATATAAAAGTGAAAGTTTGTTGATAATTGGAAGTGTTCCAATAAAACCATTTAAAAGGAAATGTCGAGTATCTATGTGTTGGACAACAGCAGTGGATACTATATGGATCTGGAAGTTCATGAGATGAACTTATACATATTCCGCTCATTGATGACAAGTATGGAATCCTTGTTCATGCAATGTGGCTAAAGGTTAGCAAATGAATACTAGATCGCATATTACGGAAACTCCATCTCATATGTGTGATGTACAGTGAAGAGATGTGAGACATGCAATTTATACTAACTTTGGCAAGGTGTTGCCATAACTCACTATGTTCGCACTAGAGCACAGTAACATGTGGGACATGTTTGAAGATCACTATGAGTATGATTCAAGGGTGATTGGCTCGTAGTGCAAGTGGGAGTCTGTTGGTATGTATGCCCTGAGAGACAATCATGGGATGATTGGTGGGATACATTAAGATTGATTTGATAAACATCAAAGGCAAGCTTCCAATTCTTTCTGGTTCAGTCATATGAGATAGTGATAGAACATATTGAATGTCTATAGAATGATAGTACTCAATGACGTATGCCTTCAGGTTCAGGACCTGAACGATGAGATCATACGGATGCTAAGAGTTTGTACATTCTCATTATGTCCCTAGTCAGATGTCATTGTGGAAGGTAGATAGACATCAATGACACACAAGACTAGATTGTGGTGTTGGTTGATGATAGAATCTCATTAGTCATGATATAGAGATATCAAACCAAACACATAGGTACTTGTTAGAGAACAAGTGTACCGGACAGACCCACCGTGAGTTTGACACATGGAACCATGACATGGTAGTCACAGTCAGTACTCACAGTGATGGTGGTGAGTGTGATTCTTTGACTTGAAATCACTACACTCAACACATCTCGTTGGGCACACTTTGACATCATCAAACGCAGTCCTGAAACATGGGTTGTTATAAAGGTGATGATTGGGTGGCTTTGACACATGGGGCTTTTGAGGGGTGAGTGATAGATATGGGATTTGTCCCTCCTGAGGGAGTTTGATATCCATGGCCACTTGATGAGTAGGATTGAGAAAGGCGTGCACGCATGTTTGAATCAGTATGTGATATTGATGTCATACATATATCTTCCAATCTACTCTGAGATCAAGAAAGTGAATGAACATTGACAGGATGACTGTTCCATGCCTCGAGTTCATTCAGGATATCAGTGACAAAGGAATTATACATTCACTGTAACACCATTCACGGATTGTATGATTGAAAGTTGTTCTCCAACTTTTTATTTCACTTGGGTAGCACTGATGTATGACTAGGCACCGCTCTTTGCTTGTGAAGTCATAAGTGTTATGGACTTTCACTGCCAACGTGAAATGGACCTGCAGGGTCACACACATAGGATTTAACCTGGAAGAGGAGTTTTGTCCACAAACAATGTTTAGATTGATTACTAAAGGAGTTTAGTAGTTCAATTAAACACTCAATTAATTGATAGCTCAGTATCATAATGTTCAAGGTGTTGGACTGATTGATTAGAGTATCGGATTGATTGAAACTGCAATTGACTGTTTCTGCACAATCTGCACTCCCAACCGATCGGCTCATGTGATGAACCGATCGGATGAGCTTGGTGAACCAATCGGCTCAGGTGGTGAGTCGATCGGCTCATGGACAGGGTGAAACGATTGCTTCAAGTGTTGAAACGATCGTTCAACTAGTCCAACCGAGCAAGTTGGGAAAGTAGGATTGGTGATAAATTTCTTTTCGTTTCACTTTCCCAATTTGATTGGAACAAGGATTGGTATTTGGTACCAATTAGAAACAAAAGAGGAAAAGTCAATCGGGAACTGACCAGGACCATGAACCGACCAGTTCAGAAGTGAACCGACCGTTTCATGGGTACCAACCGGTCAGTTGAGGTGTCAACCGACCGGCTCAGGTCCCCAACTGACTGTTTTAGAAATGAAATGATCGGTTCAGGTTGCGCAGTTGGTTGTTTTTGTAGAAAATCTCGAACCCTTCTACTCCTGCTTTAGTCCCATATTGCCCGGGATAGAGAACCCTGTCCCATGACCCTCATATATATATAGAGGTATTGGGGGCTTCTCAAAGTACAACTCAGTGAAACCAGTTGCTATGTAAAGTTGTCATTCTCTCTGGTTTTGGTAACCGAGAGAGCCCGAGCAAGTGCTACCCGATAAGGGAGGCACAACAAGGGAAAGACAACTGCAGAAAGCGACTAGTGGTAGGAGAGTGTGTCAGTGACTAGTACGCTGACAGGAGGGTGCGACTCCTTCCAATTCCTTATGGGACAAGGAGATTCGAGTTCCAGGTGGTCCGTGTGGACTACTTCAGAGGCGGGAGATTTCTGCCGCTCGGAGGACAACTGTCAATCCCGACAGTCCCGGTGAGACTAGGAGTCGTTAGTCCCGGTGCGACCAGGAGCTGCACAGACACCATCCAAGACCGGAGGTGAAGACCGTGCAAGCCACGAGGTATTATCGCCGAGCAAGCCTCGGGACAAGGTATGATTCCACAAACCATCCTTTCCTATTGTATAGACGTTGATGTGTTTCCTTGTTCTGGGTTTGGGGAGGAAAATTTTTTGTTTCCGCTGCCTTCTCTGCCTCCCCTAAAATCCAACACTCGTAGTGTTTTCACAGTTACTCTAACTGCTATTACAGTTACTCGCAGGGTTGTGACAGTTACTCACAGTGTTTTCACAGTTACTCTAACTGCTATTACAGTTACTCGCAGGGTTGTGACAGTTACTCGCAGTGTTTGTTCAGTTAATTGTAGGTTTGTGACAGTTACTCGCAGTGTTTGTTCAGTTACTCGCATTGTTTGTTCAGTTACTCATAGGGTTGTGACAGTTACTCGTAGTGTTTTCGCAGTTACTCTAACTGCTATTACAGTTACTCACATGGTTTTTTCAGTTACTCACAGTGCTTGTTCAGTTACTCATAGGTTTGTGATGGCTACTCGCAGTGTTGTCACAATTACTCATAATGTTTTTTCAGTTACTCGTAGTCCTTTTTCAGTTACTCGCAGTGTTTTTTCAATTACTCCAGGGTTGTGATAGTTACTCGTAGGGTTTTTTCAGTTACTCGACCATTACTCTCAGTTACTCAAGCATTACTCTCAGTTACTCAAGAATTAATTTCAGTTACTCAAGCATTACTTTTCAGTTACTCAAGCATTATGTTACTTTTAGTTTAGTTATTCGCATGGTTGTATCAGTTACTCGTAGTGGTTTCAGAGTTACTCTTACAACATTCAAAGCATAAAGGTATTTAAAGCATTCAAGAACATAAGCATTCAAACCATAAATGTATTCGAAGCATTCAAGATCAGCTGTACATTCAGTCTTTTTGCAGCACACTAATAAATAATCCATTTTAATCAGCTGTACATTCATCCAAAATATAAGGGAAAAATCAATATTGTTCAAGATGAGTTGTACATCAAGATCAGCTGTACATTCAGACTTTTCACACCTGTACATTCAAGATCAGCTGTACATTCAGTCTTTTCACAGAGTTTATACATCAGAATAATAGAAGCCTATTGTTCAGGCTTTTCACAGTGGTTATACATCTGAATTACAGAAGCCTATTCTACATTCAGCCAAAATACAAGGGAAAAGTCAATATTGTTCAAGATGAGTTGTACATCAAGATCAGCTGTAAATTTAGGCTTTTCACAACTGTACATTCAAGAGTAGCTATACATTTAGGCTTTCACAGAGCTTATACAATAGAATAACAGAATGCTATTGTTCTTATTTTACAATCAAATCAGTAATCTAGTTTTTTAGCTAGATTTTAGCCATTTATCAAGGCTTGTAACTATTTCTTCCTCCGGGATCTGTTCTTCATGCATTTTTGCTGTTATTTCTTCATTCTTCACTGTTTCATGTTGTTTCTCAGCTTCATCTTCTCCTCCCTTATTCTCCTCAGATTTACCTTCTTTGATGTCTTTGCTTTCATCTTTTTCATCCTCTTTTAGAGGCTGCAGCTGCCCCCTTGCCATCATTCGCTGAAAAACATCAGCCCTTATTACCGGTATGTCTTGGAAGGTGAAATTCATAGTTTTTCCATTGACTAGGCAGTCTAGGTACTTCATGATAAAGATCCCACATTCAAGTGAGTCTTCTTCCTGCTGTGGGCAGATTGAGTACTCTCGTTCCCACTACGACAACTGTCTCCCCTTTTCCGGTGCACCCCTAAAGATTTTGTGCACTATACCCACCTGCATTAAAAAAAGAAAACATTTATTCATCATAAATTAAAGAACATTAATCCTTTCAATCCACTACTAATAGAGTTAATTTTTATAGATCACTTACCCATCTATTGAATTCTTTTCTAGATTTGCTACTCCAACTCATTGAATTATAAGACGGGTGTGCTCCATCCCTGAAACTTGCTTCATACAAGTGCCAGTGGTTGTCGTTGTTTAGTATTGTGAAATCCGAGTCTATTGTGTCCCAATCTTTCATTGGAACGTTGAATTGTTGAGATAGCATGTCAATCTTCTTCATGGTGATGTTCTCAACATCAAATGATAGCTTTTGCTACAAATGTAGAGTTTAAAATTCACATCTATAAGTTTCATTTTTTTTTCTATATTGTAATTTCATGTAAATTTGTATACAAGAGCATAAGTGCTCATGTAGTGCCACGTCAACCCCTTCTTCCTCCACTTGCTTGTGCTCTCCTTGAGCATCTGTACAAAGTAGTCGAGAACCTAGAAAAAACCAAAATCTTTCTTAGTTTAGCAATCCAAATTATCTATTTCAAAGAGTTACACTACGTTCTTGTTTCTTACAGGTGATTGCGTCATTTGATCCATGTACAGGAGGGTGGCGAGGTCCTTCCCCATGCACCAAGTGTCTTCACTGAATTTCCATTCTTGTTTTGACCTGCCAATTATTTTTATAGATGCTATACATACGAGTTGGATATTGAAACAGTAATGTTTTATCATTTTACACTTGACAATAACCAATTCTCTTACATTTCTTATATGTTGTCCATGAAGTGATGGACAATATCTTTGGTTTCTTTTGTTTTGAAATGTTCAAAACCTATGAAATTTGACATCTTGTACTGTCAACAACAATAGAGCAATCCATGTTAGAATCAATCTTCATTTTGTATAAGTTACTTAAGCATTACTATCAGTTACTCAAGCATTACTTTCAGTTACTCAAGCATTGCATTCAGTTACTCAATCATTAGGTTTAGTTACTCAAGCATTAGGTTCAGTTACTCAATACTTACTTACAGTTACTCAAGCATTAGGTTCAGTTACTCAAGATTTAGGTTCAATTACTCAAGCATTACTTGCAGTTATGATATACTTGAAAGGAGATGAAACTTACCTTTTCCTCTCTTCTTTTCTTCACTTTTTTCTCTATGCTTCCTATCTTTAGTTCTTCCATCTTCTTCTTCTTCTTCAATCTTTTTCTGAGCTCCTTCTGCCTTTCTTCTTCTTCTGTCTTCTCCTACTATTTGCTTCTTTCTTCTTGTTTCTTTTGTTCTGCATCTTCTATAGACTTTGGTTGTTCAGAATTGTCATCTTTTGTTTCTTTCTTCTCCTCTTCATCAGCATTTTTCCTTTCATCACTGTGATCTTCTGATTCCACATATTTTCTTTTGAGGGCCAGCCTTCTTCACTTCGTCAGTGGGTCAACATCCTTTGTCGGTGTGTCTTTCGGTTCATCTACATTCACCGAGGAAAAACCCTCTGCAAATTATTTGAATCCACTTTCAGGTGACTGTGATTTGTCACCCTCATCTTCCCACTTTCTTTTTAGATTTTTATTTTATTCTTCTAACTTGGCTATTCTTTCTTCTAGCTTTTTATTCTCCATCTGCAGCTCAGTGAATTTATCAACACTTATTCTTGTGTAGATCTCCTTATGCATTTTGAGCTCCTCCTCCAACATTTGGATTCTTGTCTCCAAGGTGGAGGTGTTAGGAGTGTCTCCCTCTTCGATGATTGGGTTTGTTGGTGCCTTATTGATTGTTGGCTTACATTTTGTTGGCATGTTCTTCAATGATTTTGCATCCTGCCAATTATCTCCCTGGTCTACCACTATCCTTTGATAAACCTGTCCAACATTTAAATAAAAATAATGTGTCACAAAATGAAACATGTATGATTATGTTGTATATTTGATTTTGTAACAAAGATTAGATAATCTTACATCCTTAGGGTCCACTGCCCCTAATTCTATCAATTTCTCAACCGGCGCAACCCACTTCTTTATCCTTGGCTTGGAGTCAAGGAATGTTGGCTTTGCCATCTTTGTCATCTCATATGCCCAAACTTGCATGTAACATATAGAAAATATAATGCATATGTAACTGCCCCCCCATAGTCAATATTGTATCAATGTAGATGAATATGATTTTCTTCACTTACACATAGGCGCATGACATAGCCTGTTGTGTACAGGGTGTTCTTAGCCCCTTCTCTCCTTTCCTTCTTAGCTAGACATTCTCCTTCAGCATCTTCATATTCTTGAAGATACTCCCATGCACCATCTTTGCCCAATTCATCTGCCCAGTGGTTGTGACATCATCTAGGTAGTGGATAATGTAGATTGGTGTGCAATAGCTGGTGTCTGGGATTAGGAATGTTGCTAGCAGGTGCAACATCCACGCGCGACACATATTTTTATTGTCTACTGGATTGTTGGTATTGGCATATTCTTGCCAAAGTTTTGTTAAGTTGTCCTTATGTAGGACATCCTTTTCTCTCAACCTCTTTGAGGTCTCACCTTCATTTCTATTTTTACAAGTCGCCTTGGCAAACTCTTGCCATATCGACTTTACTATGTCAGAATCTTTCCTTTGTTTTATATCTATACCTTTGTTGGGGATACCTAGAATTATCCCCACATCATCTACTGTCATCCTTCTCTCCTCCCTGTTGGCCAGTAGAAATATGTCTTCATCGACATATCTATCTATTAAATCCTCTAACAAGCCTATGTCAACTGCAAGATTTGGCATCTTTATGAGGTTTGCAAAGGCTATTGAGCTTAGAATCATAAGTTGTTCTTTTGTATACACCATGCTCTTGCTGGTGTTGATGTAGCTCTTTAATAAGCACATGTGGTACAGTCTATTTACTCCCACTGCAAACATATCAAAATTTATTGTTAGAGCTCATTGTTTATTTTGTAAAAGCAATTTAATAAACTGCAAGTAACTGAAAATTAAAACAATTACAATTCCATACAATCTTACATTTCTCTTCAGTTGCTTTTCTATTTCCCTTTTGTGTTCTCTTATTTCTTTCCGCTTCCCCCCCCCTCATTTGTAGCCTTTCTTTTCCTTTCTGTTTCCTTCTTCTTCTTTCCTCTTCTTTTGTATCACCATCAGCCTTCCCTTTCTCTTCAGTTTCTTGTTCCTTCCCCTTCCCCTTGGTTTTTGTTTTTCTTCTTTTTACATCACCTTCTTCTTCGCTAGCCTTTTCTGTCTCTTTCTGTTTCTGATTTGCATTTATACTCTCCTCATCCCCTTTGCTTTCTTCTCCTGCATACGAATAGAGTTACTCTGAGAATGTAGTATTTAGCTTAACAATATTGTTTTCTAGTTTAATTGATATGTCTATTGTGTGAGCCACTATTTGTTACTCAAGCATTACTTTCAGAAATAAATACTCAAACATTACTTTCAGTTACTCAAGCATTCTGTAATAGTTACTCAAGAATTAATTTTAGTTACTCAAGTATTCTATAATAGTTACTCAAACTTTATTTTCGGTTACTCAAGCATTAATCTCGGTTACTCAAGCATTATGTAATAGTTACTCAAGCATAAATTTTAGTTACTCAAACATTACTTTCAGTTACTCAAGCATTTTGTAATAGTTACTCAAGCATTAATTTCATTTACTCAAGCATTAATTTCAGTTACTCAAGCATTACTCTTAGTTACTCAAGCATTACTCTCAATTACTCGAGCATTACTCTTCCTATTATAACAGTTACTCGAGACTATCTCATAGTTACTCGAATTTGTTGGTGTAGTTACTCTAGCTACATCATCTAGTTTTAATGTAGTAACTATCATACATTGACACAGCAGTAGTATCCTACATAGCAAGAGGTGTAGGATGCAGAGAAGGTCAAATACACAACAGTAGTAGCCTGCATGAAAACACAAATTACCTTGTTGTTCTTCTTTTCCCGCTTTGTTGCGCGCATCTTCTTTCCTCTCAGTAGCTCTGTTGCCTCTACGACCAGCAGTAGCAACCTTCCACTTTTTTCTTCTATAATAGGTTCCGGGTTGCAAAGCACAGTAAGGTTGCTACTGCTGGTCGTGGAGGCAATAGAGCTACTGAGAAGAAAGAAGCTGCACGCAAAAAAGCGGGAAAAGAAGAACAACAAGGTAATTTGTGTTTTCATGCAGGCTACTACTGTTGTGTCTTTGACCTTCTCTGCATCCTGCCCCTCCTACTATGCAGGCTACTACTGATGTGTCAATGTATGATAGTTACTACATTAAAACTAGACGATGTAGCTAGAGTAACTACACCAACAGATCTGAGTAACTATGAGATAGTCTCGAGTAACTGTTATAATAGGAAGAGTAATGATCGAGTAACTGAGAGTAATGCTTGAGTAACTGAGAGTAATGCTTGAGTAACTAAAATTAATGCTTGAGTAAATGAAATTAATGCTTGAGTAACTATTACAGAATGCTTGAGTAACTGAAAGTAATGTTTGAGTAACTGAAATTTATGCTTGAGTAACTATTACAGAATGCTTGAGTAACCAAGATTAATGCTTGAGTAACCAAAAATAAAGTTTGAGTAACTATTACAGAATACTTGAGTAACTAAAATTAATTCTTGAGTAACTATTACAGAATGCTTGAGTAACCGAAAGTAATGTTTGAGTATTTATTTCTGAAAGTAATGCTTGAGTAACAAATAGTGTCTCACACACTAGACATATCAATTAAACTAGAAAACAATATTGTTAAGCTAAATACTACATTCTTGGAGTAACTCTATTCGTATGCAGGAGAAGAGAGAAAAGGGGATGAGGAGAGTACAAATGCAAATAATAAATAGAAAGAGACAGAAAAGGCTAGCGAAGAAGAAGGTGATGAAAAAAGAAAAAAATGAAAACCAAGGGGAAAGGGAAGGAACAAGCAATTGAAGAGAAAGGGAAGGCTGATGGTGATACAGAAGAAGAGGAAAGAAGAAGAAGGAAATAGAAAGGAAAAGAAAAGGCTACAAATGAGGGGGGGGGAAGTGGAAAAAATAAGAGAACACAAAAGGGAAAAGGAAAAGCAACTGAAGAGAAAGGTAAGATTGTATGGAATTGTAATTGTTTTAATTTCCATTTACTTGCAGTTTATTAAATTGCTTTTACAAAATAAACAATGAGCTCGAACAATAAATTTTGATATATTTGCAGTGGGAGTAAATAGATTGTACCACATGTGCTCCTTAATGAGCTACATCAACACCAGCAAGAGCATGGTGTATACAAAAGAACAACTTATGATGTTGAGCTCAACAACCTTTGCAAATCTCATAAAGATGCCAAATCTTGTGGTTGACATAGGCTTGTTAGTGGATTTAATAGATAGATATGTCGATGAAGACATATTTCTACTGGCCAATGGGGAGGAGAGAAGGATGATAGTAGATGGTGTGGGGATAATTCTAGGTATCCCCAGCAAAGGTATAGAAATAAAACAAAGGAAAGATTCTGACATAGTAAAGTTGATATGGCAAGAGTTTGCCAAGGCGACTTGTAAAAATAGAAATGAAGGTGAGACATCAAAGAGATTGAGAGAAAAGGATGTCCTGCATAATGACAACTTAACAAAACTTTGGCAAGAATATGCCAAGACCAACAATCCAGCGGACAATAAAAATATGTGTCGCGTGTAGATGTTGCACCTTCTGGCAACATTCCTAATCCCAGACACCAGTTATTGCACACCAATCTACATTATCCACTACCTAGATGATGTAACTGCCACTGGGAAGATGAATTGGGCACAGCTAGTGCATAAGAGTATCTTCAAGAATATGAAGATGCTGAAGGAGAATGTCTAGCTAAGAAGGAAAGGAGAGAAAGGAGCTAAGAACACCATGTACACAATAGGTTGTGTCATGTGCCTATGCGTAAGTGAATAAAATCATATTCATCTACATTGATACAATATTGACTATGGGGGGCAGTTACATATGCATTATATTTTCTATATGTTACATGCAGGTTTGGGCATATGAGATGACAAAGATGGCAAAGCCAACATTCCTTGACTCCAAGCCAAGGATAAAGAAGTGGGCTGCGCCGGTCGAGAAATTGGTGGAATTAGGGGCAGTAGACCCTAAGGATGTAAGATTATCTAATATACAAAATAATCATACATGTTTCATTTTGTGACACATTATTTTTATTTATATGTTGGATAGGTTTATCAAAGGATAGTGGTAGACCAAGGAGATGATTGGCAGGCTACAAAATCATCGAAGAGCATGCGAACAAAATGTAAACCAACAACCAATAAGGCACCAACAAAGCCAATCATCGAAGAGGGAGACACTCCTGACACCTCCACCCTGGAGACAAGAATCCAAATGTTGGAGGAGGAGCTCAAAATGCATAAGGAGATCTACACAAGAATAAGTGTTGAGAAATTCACTGAGCTACAGATGGAGAATAAAAGGCTAGAAGAAAGAATAGCCAAGTTAGAAGAAGGAAATAAAAATCTAAAAAGAAAGTGGGAAGATGATGGTGACAAATCACAGTCACCTGAAAGTGGATTCAAAGAATTTGCAGAGGGTTTTTCCTCGTTGAATGTAGATGAACCAAAAGACACACTGACAAATGATGTCGACCCACCGACGAAGCGAAGAAGGCTGGCCCTCAGAAGAAAATACATGGAATCAGAAGATCACAGTGAGGATAGGAAAAATGTAGATGAAGAGGAGAAGAAAGAAACAAAAGATGACAGTTCTGAACAACCAAAGTCTGTAGAAGATGCAGAACAAAAGAAACAAGAAGAAGGAAGCAAACAGTAGGAGAAGATAGAAGAAGAAGAAGAAGAAAGGCAGAAGGAGCCCAAAAAATATTGAAGAAGAAGAAGATGGAAGAACTAAAGATATTAAGCATAGAGAAAAATGTGAAGAAAAGAAGGGAGGAAAAGGTAAGTTTCATATCCTTTCAAGTATATCACAACTGCAAGTAATGCTTGAGTAACTGAACCTAAAGCTTGAGTAACTGAACCTAATGCTTGAATAACTGCAAGTAAGGCTTGAGTAACTGAACCTAATGATTGAGTAATTGAACCTAATGATTGAGTAACTGAATGTAATGCTTGAATAACTTAAAGTAATGCTTGAGTAACTGAGAGTAATGATTGAGTAACTGATAGTAATGCTTAAGTAACTTGTACAAAATGAAGATTGATTCTAACATGGATTGCTCTATTGTTGTTGACAACACAAGATGTCAAATTTCATAGGTTTTGAACATTTCAAAACAAAAGAAACCAAAGAAATTGTCCATCACTTCATGGACAACAAAGAAGAAATGTAAGAGAATTGGTTATTGTCAAGTGTAAAATGATAAAACATTACTGTTTCAATATCCAACTCGTATGTATAACATCTATAAAAATAATTGGTAGGTCAAAACGAGATTGAAATTCAATGAAGACACTTGGTGCACGGGGAAGGACCTCGCCGCCCTCCTGTACAAGGATCAAATGACGCAATCACCTGTAAGAAACAAGAACGTAGTGTAACTCTTTGAAATAGATAATTTGGATTGCTAAACTAAGAAAGCTTTTGGTTTTTTTCAGGTTCTTGACTTCTTTGTACAGATGCTCAAGGAGAGCACAAGCAAGCGGAGGAAGAAGGGGTTGACGTGGCACTACATGAGCACTTATGCTCCTGTATACAAATTTACATGAAATTACAATATAGAAACACAAACTGAAACTTATAGATGTGAATTTTAAACTCTAAATTTGTAGAAAAAATTATCATTTGATGTTGAGAACATCACCATGGAGCAGATTGACATGCTATCTCCACAATTCAACATTCCAATGAAAGATTGGGATGCAATGGACTCGGTGTTCACAATACTAAACAATGACAACCACTGACACTTGTATGAAGCAAGTTTTAGGGATGGAGCACACCGCTCTTATAATTCAATGAGTTGGAGTAGCAAATCAAGAAAAGAATTCAATATATGGGTAAGTAATCTATAACAATTAACTCTATTAGTAGTGGATTGAAAGGATTAATGTTCTTTAATTGATGATGAATAAACATTTTGTTTTTTTAATGTAGGTGGGTATAGTGCACGAATTCTTTAGGGGTGCACCGGAAAAGGGGAGCTAGTTTTCGTAGTGGGAACGGGAGTACCCATATGCCCACAGTAGGAAGAAGACTCACTTGATTGTGGGATCTTCATCATGAAGTATCTAGACTGCCTAGTCAATGGAAAAACTATGAAATTCACCTGCAAAGACATACCGGCAATAAGGGCTGATGTTTTTCAGCGAATGATGGAAAGGGGGGCAGCTACAGCCTCTAAAAGATGATGAAAAAGATGAAAGCGAAGACATCAAAGAAGGTAAATCTGATGAGAACAAGGGAGGAGAAGATGAAGCTGAGAAACAACAAGAAATAGAGAAGAATGAAGAAACAACAGCAAAAATGCATGAAGAACAGATCCTAGAGGAAGAAATAGTTACAAGCCTTGATAAATGGCTAAAATCCAGCTGAAAAACTGGATTACTGATTTGATTGTAAAATAAGAACAATAGCCTTTTGTTACTCTGTTGTATAAGCTCTGTGAAAGCCTAAATGTATAGCTGCTCTTGAATGTACAGCTGTGAAAATCCTGAATTTACAGCTGATCTTGATGTACAGCTCATCCTGAACAATATTGATTTTGCCCTTGTATTTTGGTTGAATGTAGAATAGGCTTCTGTAATTCGGATGTATAACCACTATAAAAAGCTTAAACAATAGGCTTCTATTATTCTGATGTATAAACTTTGTGAAAAGACTGAATGTACAGCTGATCTTGAATGTACATCTGTGAAAAGTCTGAATGTACAGCTGATCTTGATGTACAGCTCATCTTGAACAATATTGATTTTGCCCTTATATTTTGGCTGAATGTACAACTGATTAAAATGGATTATTTATTAGTGTGTTGCAAAAAGACTGAATGTACAACTGATCTTGAATGCTTCAAATACATTTATGGTTTGAATGCTTATGTTCTTGAATGCTTTAAATACCTTTATGCTTTAAATGCTGCAAGAGTAACTCTGAAATCACTACGACTAACTAATACAACCATGTGAGTATCTAAACTGAAAGTAACAGAATGTTTGAGTAACTAAAAAGTAATGCTTGAGTAATCGAAATCAATTCTTGAGTAATTGATAGTAATGCTTGAGTAACTGAGAGTAATGGTTGAGTAACTGAAAAAATCCTGCGAGTAACTGTCACAACCCTGGAGTAACTGAAAAAACACTACGAGTAACTAAAAAAGGACTACGAGTAACTGAAAAAACATTGTGAGTAA
Source organism: Alisma plantago-aquatica (assembly GCA_963693085.1). Classification (NCBI taxonomy): domain Eukaryota; kingdom Viridiplantae; phylum Streptophyta; class Magnoliopsida; order Alismatales; family Alismataceae; genus Alisma; species Alisma plantago-aquatica. The sequence goes on from OY856413.1 coordinate 749,506,051, forward strand.
TTGTGACAACAATGTGAGTAACTGTCACAAACATGTGAGTAACTGAAAAAACATTGTGAGTAACTGAAAAAACCTTGTGAGTAACTCTAATAGCAGTTAGAGTAACTACGAAAACACTGCAAGTAACTGTCACAACCCTGCGAGTAACTGAACAAACAATGTGAGTAACTGAACAAACACTGCGAGTAACTGTCACAAACCTACGAGTAACTGAACAAACACTGCGAGTAACTATCACAACCCTATGAGTAACTATAATAGCAGTTCGAGTAATTGCGAAAACACTACGAGTAACTGTCACAACCCTGCGAGTAACTGAACAAACAATGCGAGTAACTGAACAAACACTGCGAGTAACTGTCACAAACCTGCGAGTAACTGAACAAACACTGCGAGTAACTTTCACAACCCTATGAGTAACTAAAAAACCTGTGAGTAACTATAATAGCAGTTAGAGGAAATGTGAAAACACTGTGAGTAACTGTCACAACCCTGCGAGTAACTGAAAAAATATTACGAGTAACTGAACAAACACTGCGAGTAACTGTCACAAACCTGCGAGTAACTGAACAAACACTGTGAGTAACTAAAAAAACCCTGTGAGTAACTGTAATAGCAGTTAGAGTAACTGTGAAAACAATGTGAGTAACTGTCACAACCCTGTGAGTAACTGAACAAACAATGCGAGTAACTGAACAAATACTGCGAGTAACTGTCACAAACCTACGAGTAACTGAACAAACACTGTGAGTAACTGTCACAACCCTGCGAGTAACTAAAAAACCCTACGAGTAACTGAAAAAGCCATGCGAGTAACTAAAAAAACCATGTGAGTAACTAAAAAACCCTGCGACTAACTGAAAAAAGCATGCGAGTAACTGTGAAACAGTACGAGTATCTATGACAACAATGCGAGTAACTGAACAAGCACTACGAGTAACTCAAATAGCAGTTAGAGTAACTGTGAAAATAATATGAGTAACTGAAAAAGCACTACAAGTAACTGTGACAACCCTACGAGTAACTGAACAAGCACTACGAGTAACTCTAACAGCAATACGAGTAACTGTGATAGACTAGAAAAGAAACACTATGATTCAAACTCAGTTACTCTTATACTTTGTAAGAGTAAATGTGACAACACTAAGAGTATCCATTGCACACAAAGACAAACACATATTCTTCAAAAAGAATAACAACTAATCAGAACATATTCTTTGTAACATATTCAGAGTATACATACAGCTGCTGGAGCACAAGCTAACACAAAGATAGATTACAAACACAAGCGAAGTACATAGAAGGTTACAAAATCACTTTCACAAAACTACACAAAAAAAACAACCCATTACAGATTTGAACATGCCTCACTGACGCACTAATCAACTACAAACTCCACTAAAAAAGATAGAACCACATATACATCAATAGCAGTAGCAACAACACCAGAACAGGAGCAGTAGAAATAGTAGCAGCAACTCCCAATCAGCAAAACAAGAATGATCTAAATAGAAGTAGCAGCAACAACTCATCACGCTAGAAGTAACAGTAGCACATAACCATCAACAGCAGTAGCAGCGACAGCACATCACAAGATCATTAGCAGTAGCACATATCCATGAATTGCAGTAGCAGCAACAGCTCCCAATCGCATGATAAAAGAACAAACAAAACCACAATAAGCAGCACCAGGATGCTCCCCACAATCAATAGTAGCAGTAGAAAATAAAGCTTAGCGAGCAGCACTAGGAGCTGGAAGAGAAGAACAGAATAGATCAGCAGCAGGATAAGATAACAAATATAAACATCAAACACAAAGAAACAACACAAGCAACACCAGATATGGTCGTTGAGTAGTAAACAACAACAACAGATAGTCCAGAAAGAGCATCACTGTAGAATGGACTACTTCTTAGGACAGTTCCTGCTATCATGGTTAACACCAAACTCTAAGTAATTCTTGCACTGCCTCTCTCTTTTAGACTGGGCAATCTCAACTCCATATTTAAACCTCGCATCTGTGGATTTGGGTCTCCCCTTAGTTTTGCAAACATTAGGGATATGAACCTTGACAGCGGAAGAAGAAGTTGTATTTGAAGCAGTTACACCAGCACCTGCATCTGCACCAGTATCAGCGAGATCCAATTCTAACAACTCCTTTTGCAAGGCTAACAGTTTTTCATGGCAAAGATCTACAACGTTGTTCCTACACGCTATGTTCACAATCGAATTGCAGTCAGAAACAAGCTTAAGAGTCCTCCCAGTGGATGGATGACTAACTGACGCTTTGCCAAAAATCAAAGGATGTTCTCTGTACCCTTTGGTCCACCTCTTAAGTATGTATGGCTCGGGAAGAGTGCAAAAGTCACAACTCTTCAAATAAGACAAGATGTGCCTGCAAGGGATACCTTTGAATTCCAACATGCAACAGTTGCAAGAAACAATCTCACTCGATGACTTTTTCTTCAAGATGTGGGCAGATCCTAGGCCACCGACACGATACACTTCAAACACACCTTCTCTTGAAGCTTCCTTTACATTGTAGATCATGCTTTGATGAACCTCACTCTGAAGGATCTTAAAGATTGACTTGGTGTATATACCTCTCATCTACTCCTCCAGAGGCCACAGTGATGACAAAGGGAGATTACTATACTCATCTTCAAATTCTTTGAAATTTTCAATCTCCTGTACATGAGAGTACACAGTCTCCAATGAACATACAAGTTCAAAGAGAGTCTTCGTACTATTCACATGGCTTCTAATGAACCCATTCAAGCTCTCACTCTGCGTTGTCCTCATGCCCACAAAGAAGGAAGATTGCATATAGCACGGAACCCACTCCGAACGCATCACATACATGTCAGACAGCCAAGTAATGGAAGACAGACCATACTCCTCAACAACAGAATCCCACCTCTCTTTAAATATACCGACATCATCCACATTCCACACGCAATCATTCAAGGAGCTTATGATCTGGTCCTTGTTAGGAAGACCACCAAGATTAGAGGGAAGCTTTTGTAGGATGTGCTAGTTGTAGAAGCGATGCTTGCAATTCAGAAAAATAGTAAGGATAGTAGCATTCATAGCCGAGTCTTGATCGGTTATGATGGACACTGGCTCTTTTCCAAAACAAAGTAGATACTACTTGAAAACCCATACAAATGACTCATACTTCTCATCAAACATAAGAGATGAAGCAAACAAGATCGTCTTACGATGCTGATCAACACCACCAAACATTCTAAAAACCATCGAATACTTGTTGGTGCGGTAGGTGGTGTCAAAAACAATCGCATCGCTAAACAACCCGCAGTCTTCAACAAAAATAGGATCAACCCAAAACAGATGAGTCAAGCAACAATCAGGATCGTTTTGGTATGTATAGAAGAATTTCTGATCGAGTACCTTAAACTTGGCAAACCGATCCATGACCATGTCGACATCGTACTTGGCCAACTCTTTCCTCTTACTACTGATGTGTCCATGAGCTTGTCTGCTGGTAAATGTCAGATTTCCATAGCCGCCATACTCGGATGCCATCAATGCAATTTGTCTCGATACAAGTATGTTAGCTTGGCTCATGGAAGAAAGGATATCTTTTTTAGTTTCATCAAGAGATGAGTTACACTTCAAGTAACGGAGATGTGCATCATCAAAAAGATCATGGTTGTGTTCCTCAACAAAGGCAGTCACAACCCACATGGATGAGGACTTGTCTAGTGTGAATCGGATCATGGCTCCACAACCACACCTCTTCACAGATCCCTTGTGCTTCTTAGACAGATTTTCCTACAACTTACCCACTTTATCACAAACGGGGCTCAAAATCCCTCTTGACCTCTTAGAACAGCCCATTGTACCTTACTTGTCACAAACCAGATCTTTGGCAACAAAAATCTTAGTTCCCCGTTCATACCTATTGTCATCTTTCCTGATATTAAAACCAATCATGCCAGCGTAGCTAGAATATAATGAGATAGCTTCATCTAAACTTCCAACGTGGAGACCAATTTTAGGAATTGCAGCTGGGGGCAGAGTGGAAACACCAACAGAAGGATAAGAATTAGCATTATCATTATCAAGGCTGACATTTGAATTAGCAGCATCTGTATCAAGGCTGGGATCCATTACAACGTCTGGGAGTAACTCAGCAGGACAGAGGAGTAACCCTGAAACAGCAGAGAGTAACTCTATCAGGCCGAAGAGTAACCTAGTATAACAAATGAGTAACTGCAAGAAGATTTGTATTCCAAATTACAAATCAGAATAAAATAGATTTCCAAGTTGGACATAAACACTTGAATTGAAGAAGAAAATATACAAAGGTAACTTGGACAAATAAGGTTATATGTAGATTTCCAAGTGAGCTTCACAACAGCAGAAAAAAGAGCAAGGATTTGAAAAGGCTACTACATTGGGCACATCTAGTACATGTCGTCGAAGGCAGGAAGTAAGAAAACAAGGTCAGGCGAGGTCTAAAGAGGCGCAATTCTCAAACAAGCCAACAACTTCAGAAAAAGGGGTAATGACAGAGTGCCTTAATAGAGAGAAGAATTGATCAAAACTACTGCTTGACAAGTTCTGCAGGCATTCACTTGAACTATCCTGGAGCGTCGTCGCTCCTTTGAGGTGCCTAGGGCGTCACTGCATGCCGCTGGAGGTATCCGGATCAAGGCTGAGTAGGGGAGGTCATCGCGAACAGGCGAGAGATAAAAAGGACAGCGGAGAATGGTTCCCTTCTAGGTCGGGCGCCGCTTTCAGATCAGGGCACTGCTCTAGGGGAAGGATGGACAAGAAGCAGACACACTTTGAGCACTTGATCGATATGGAAGGAGACCTTGTCGCCGTCAATGTAGCTTAGGAAGCAATAGCCGCGCCATCAATTGGAGCTCCTGGATCGAAGAGGGGCGGAGGAGAGGGAGAAGCCGGAGCAGTGAATAGAAACCCTAATACTTTGCGGCGGATGGACGGTAGCAGCCCGTCCAGTGGCAGATGATTGCCAGCGGCGGAGGAGATCAGAGGAGAATCATTGAACAACGGAGATTTGTAGAAGCTTCGGTCGCGCGCAGGAAAAGAGGCAGACAACGCAACAGTGCCGGGTAGCGAAATTAGGTTACCCGCGCGGGCAACAAATATTTAGCCATATATATATGGTCATCGTTGCGCGTGTTGTCGATAGGGTTAGCTGCGGCCTTGTGTATGTTAGACATAATTTTCTTATCCCCCTTAGGTGGGCGCTGCTAAAATTTGGTAGAAATAGGAGGACATAAGGATGCCCCGATGGTGAGGGCACAATCAGTCACACAGGTCCACTTCATCGATAGACCAAATACACACGTCGACAATGAGACACAACCAATACATGACAACTGAAGCTCTCGCTATCTGTGGGATAGCTTGAAATCATTGATGGTTTTGCGAGTCCGTACAGCCGTTAAAACCCCAACACTCAGGGCAACGTCGAGCTACTAATTAATTGAGATCTATACAGAATCAGTCTTGGACACACTTTGGGACGAATTTTGGCATTTAGTCTGCTAGATAATAAAATAGAGGGAGGGCATCTAACAAGCTAAATGTCAAAATTTGTCCAAGAATGTGTCTATGTATGTCTTTGCATAGTATTTTCCTTATTACTTTGGTATGCGTCTCTATTATCTATGAGCATACGGATAGAGAGCTACAATAGCTATAACCGTCGAAAAAAAGCTATAATAGCTATTGAAGGTTGGAGTACTTGCGTAAGAAGATGGCTGACACTATGATTGCCATGAAGGGTGGAGGTAAGATTTGATCTGAAGAATAGTTTTATATACCATGTTGTTCAAGTAACACATAATTTTATAATATTTTTTAGTTTAACACAGTTTATATTGCAGGGATTCAATATAGCATAATTATTTTCACGAGCATCTCTCTATTGTACCACATTTCTTATACCATATTGTTTAGTATTATACATTTTCAAAATGTTGAGGCACTCTATTGAAGCAAATTATTAATAAAAGCATGAAAAATAAGCAAACCAGTTGTTATACATATGGCTATTACGTGGGTGGCAATCACACCTAATCAATCTACCATTGTATATTATGATTTCTTTTGAGCTATCATTTCTTTATCATTTATGAACTGGAGAAAGTAGTTATAAATATCTGGAAAGCAGGTCACACAGTAGTTACACTACCCAAACTCCTTAGATGAACATTTTCATAATCGGAAGTGTGATCGCCCCAAAAGGGTGATTGGACTTTTAAATTTATAACACGAAACCTTCAATGAACCACCCAACTTTATTACGAGGTCAAAGTAGATATACGGGTTCGAACACAGGGACGTGAGTACGTTTATGATACTAAAGATCTCACTCTTAATTAAGTCAATCGAACAGTTGATAAAAGTATGGAGCTAGAACTAGTTTAGCAAAATGTCATGAAGTAAAATAAAATAAAGTAAAGAAAACAAAACAGATTCCATATGATCCTACTAATTGAACAGAAGGAGTTCCTGACTATGTAACCACAAGTTAGACAGTCTATGCACCCGTTCTCAGGCATAAACAACCCTCAAAACACCCAGTAAGAAACATACATCAAAACGTAGTACGTATTGTGGTATATTTCCTATGGGGTCATCCCACTCGCCTTCGCACAACGTGACTAAAATCCATCAATGATATAGAACCTCTTTCGAGGATGACAATTCAACACCCTGGAATATTCTAGATACCCTTTCAGGTCCAAAATATTTTGAGATGCTAGGAACAGATGTGCTGGGCAGAACCTGGTAGTGGGCCCGACCGTGCCGGGTTGGGCTCGACCGTACCCAAGTCTGTGGTTCTTTCGAGGATGACAATTCAACACCCTAGAATATTCTAGATACCCTCTCAGGTCCAGAATATTTTGATATGCTAGGAACATATGTGCTGGGCAGAACCTGGTAGTAGGCCCGACCATGCTGGGCTGGGTCGGGTCGTGCCTAAGTCTATGGTCCTACAAAAATCACCTTGAACTATCTTCTTTTTAGATTTTGATCCAAACTACCTTCTCTTATCTATTTCTACAACGAATCTCTTGATATAGGCAGAAATAGAAGCTCAAGTAAGAAATAGATCAATCAAACTAGCAATCATGAACAGAAAGAGAAGGTAAAATAGAAAATGTACCAGATCTGAAATAAAACTACTTGCTAAAGTACATAAACATGTCCAAAAGGGGCTACATAACTAAGAAGGAGCTCAACTAGCCATGGACAAGCATAGTTGACACCGGACAAAGATAGAAACAAAGGAGGACAATAGAAGAAAGGAGAATAAGAAGAGATTTAGCCCATAGAGGAAAGGTGGCTCTCGCTCCTTAACCTCCGTATGGGCCGGATCTCATCTTTGAGTTGTCCTCTTTGGTCTTCTGGACTCATTGGCCTCTTTTCTCTTTGATCCCACCCCAAACAATAGCTCGGTGGGTGTATGGAGGTGGGAGATGGCTAGATATGGTAGGAAGTTGGCGAATGGTGGTGAAAAATGATGGTGTATGGAAGCAAACTGAAGGGATAGACGTAGGATGAGCACTTCAGTCTTTTCGGATCTTGGAACTCTCCCACGGGACTCTAAGAACCAAAATGTCAGAATCACAATGTAGAACCAAAATGGGTCGAATCCCTTTTTCAAGTAGCGAGGGGTGCGTATATTTCAAGTAGCGAGGGGTGCGTATTTATAGGTGAAGGGGAGTGTATGTGGTAAGTTGTCGTGACACCTGTCTCTGTCTCTACCCCGGTCTCGACCCGACCATGACGTGTGTCGCGGTCGATACAAATGTCACGATCGAGACAGATGTTGGCCTTTGTCCTCGTCCTGACTATGTTGGGCTCGGCATGGCTGTGCATGGTGTCTCAGTCGTGGCAGATGAGATTCGGTAGCGGTTGCTTCGTGTTACAGTTGAAACAATTAGCGCGGTCGCGACGAGTGTAGTGATCGCAAAAGTCTTTGTTGTGATTGTAGTTGTAGCGGTCGCGAAGTCTTGTAGCGGTCACAACGAGTGTAGTAGTCGCTACACCTTGACCTATGTTCGACCGTCTCCTAAGCTGGTCTACATAAAGCGAGGCTTGTGGGGCAGATTCTGGAGAATTGATGTCTTCTCGAGTTTGGTGCTTGTAGGTTCTAAAATTGACTAGTTGAGCAACTCTATCTTTAAAATGATATAATTTACTAAAAGATAAAAATCTAGAGTTATTTAGGACATATTAAGACCATAATGACACAAAACTATAAATAAATATTTAACATAAATGCCTGAATTTAGGTGTTATCAAAGTGCTTGTGGGATAAGTTAATATCTCATGATGAATGAAGTAACAGAGTTTTCCTAATGACCTCAAAATATTTTTTATAAAGTAAAATACTAGCTCAAGTATTCATATTTTGTTGAAATATGTCTTTTCTACTATTTGGTCTAGTAGAGCCTATTGTGATATATGCTTAATACCTAAGAATCGTGATGTGCTTATGATTCTTCATGCAACGGTAAGGCTTCTTGTTTTTTTATGAAAAATAGATTGTCTTCTTGTATCTTCTCTCTAGTTGTCCATTAGTTTTTTTATAGTAGTCCACTGAGGAGGTTGATTGAATCCTTTTACAAGATGAATAGCTTGATTTGAATGGGTTGCAGAATATCAAAGTGTACTATGATGTAATTGGAACAAGCTAATTCCAATTTTCATAAGTATAACTAGTATTTAGTACAGATATAGAGGTTCAGAAAAATATTAGTTGTAGCTAAATATTGGTGTCAAATTCAAGACAACACCAAAGAAGCAAACATTCAAACTACTAAAATACTACTACGTTTTTATTGTCTTGTGTTGTAATACTAATGAGATTGAGCTAAGATCTCAACAAATATGACAAAGATGTAGGACCTTAAAATCGAACTTGAGACCATCAGAACATCGTACCAGCTGCAAACCACTATGTCAGTGTTGCAGTTCTAACGTGTTAGTGTCGTAAACACTATGTATAATAAGCATTACCTACAAACAAATGTATATATTAATTTTTTAAATTTATTTTTTTGTGTGTGTTGGGGTGGGGGGGGGGGGTTGTGGATGTTTAACTGTTGACATACACCGTTGACTAGGACAATTAATGTAGTAATGTTCTTGTTTAGGTAAGCAAATTATATCATATATTGAGTTCTTTTCACCGAAGCCGTGCATGCATATAGATGAACCTAGCTTATGTTTTTTTTTGGTCGGATAAACCTAGCTTATGTTACGATAGTGTTTTATTTAATGAAACATAAATCCTTGATTATGTAAACCAATCGTCACAAATGTGATGACTAGGAGTTATCAGACGTAACTTCTCATACAATCAATGAAGGATGTAGCTCAAAAGGTGAGAAGATGAGACGAAAAATGTGAAGTCTTGTACTAGCAAGGTGCCCAAAAATTCGGGGTCGGGTCCCCCTATGGCATCCACATGAATAAGAGTAAAGTAGAAAAACGTGATGAAGTCATTCGGGAAGCAGCAACAACATCATCAAAGGATGTTCATGGAGTTTGCATGTCGTATTCATATATGTCGATCACCATGCAGTACTTAGGTAAGCCTAGCTCAAGCCTCATCTTCTCATAATAAGCTTCCCGAAAAGACTTTAGAGAAAGTTTTCCAATAGCTCCGTCACAGTTACGAGATACGAAATCACAACAAGAAGAATACAACATGTCTTGGTACTAGTATTGTAGTTCGTATACATAAAACATACCCATTCATGCGTTGTTAACAATTAATACAACTTAATTTTTTTACAATATGCTAAATTTATTCAATTATGTGTGAGGCTACCGCTAGTTATAACACTTTTATTTTTTTTAGAAGTCATGAGGTTCTTTTATTCATATCGTCCTCTTCTTGCAGTTAGAAAATAATTCAAGACTGCATATTACATCATTAGTAACTGGATTAAACATGACAGTGCTACTGTCATTACAATCATTTGAGAGGATGTTAATCATCTCCTCAGGGGATTAGTATAAAAACATGGGGACTATTGAAAGGTTTTTTGGCGGTACTTGGTAGTCAGCTGCCTGGCTTTTCCTATTGCCATATCTAATGTGCCAATTATTCCTCATCTTATAACACTTTCGAGTAGGTGATAACTAACAAAATATAATATTTATAGAACAAATCATGTCACAAAAACGTTATCAGTTACAGTGCACGTCGAATATTAAGTTCTTATTATTGGGAAAAATAACTAGGCGCTTTATTCCCTGCACGGTCACCTCGTCCACTCCCCTCCAACCCACGCGTCGCGCCCTCTACTGATCCTTTTTCTCGCACGCTCGTCATATCTTGATTTCACACGATGTATGCCCTCCAAAAGTCGATCCTTTCCAATGCGCTCGGACGCTGAGAACCTAGAACGAGCTCTATTCAATCCAAATTAGTAAGTTCTCGTTTATTTGGTGGTTTAATATTGGCTGGCTTCTAGTCCTTAAACTCCCTAGCTCTATTCCCATCATTGGCAGGCAGAAATGGCAGACTAGTGTTACTCTGACCGTCCTTCCTTTCGATAGGTGGCCAGTAACTCCATTCACTATCTATGGCATCAAGTGGCGGATGTTAGGGACTTAAATTTGTTGTGACAGGTTGCTATTCCAAATGTTTTTCTAGACCATTTTGACTGTACATCTACTCAACAATTCACTCCTAAAATATTTAATGAGGTGTTATCACGGCAGAGATTAATTGCAATACGCCCGGACCCGTATTTCGTAACAACGAATTTGGACCCGTTAGACAAGGCCGCCTGATGCCATATCCTCACATGCATCGGGAAAATGTACCATAATAGGGCCATTGAACTTGGACCAGTTAGGCAAGGCCGCCGGATGCCATATCCTCACATGCATCGGGAAAATGTACCATAACACGGCCACTTGTGAGACTTATGCTGACTTCACCCATGATTAGGTGATTGTTCTCTTATATAACCGATCTATGGCGTCAAGTGTTGATGATCAATACTGAAATAGTCAAGCTTCCAGTGCATGGGAGGTGTTAAATGAGGAAGAGAAGAGGAAGAAGAAGTGCGACTACAGGAGAAGAAAAATCACTTACTAGTGGGGATATCACGCATACAGTACATAGTGTTAAAATATGTATTGGTTATGCGTTGTCCCAAATTTAGAAGTACATGAATTTTATTATGTCGATAATTCTATTTATAAGCACATGTGAGCCGTTTCAATATTATCAAATTTACCATTTGACGCATGGATAGGGAAGTGGAGAAAGATGGAGGAAAAAGAAACGGGCAAGTAAGTAGATAGAGAGGCAGGGAAAATAGTAGAAAATCCATACAAGCAACCAAGCACCGCCAAGGGCGGTGGCAGACTGCAACGAGGCGCTTCTTCTTTTGCGCTCTCTTCCTCACATATAAGATAACATAGGACTGGCTTTTGATCACATGCAAAGTGATAAATATGATTATATTGAGATGGCTCACTACTGATTACAAGGCTTACATAAATAGGAGTCTAGACAAAGTAGCACTTCAATACTCCAAAATATGAGACAAAACACATAACATGTACATACTATAATACCATTGTCACTCATCCAACTCTCTTTCTCTCACCTGGCGCCAGGTGCGTCATCGGAAGCAATGAGATGTTGCAGTTCCGAAATGTGGTTGTTGCTCCAATGCAAACAACACTGTCATGAAGCAACTCATTTACCGGATCCCTGCATCTAAAATTCCTCATCACCGCCATCTACATCCCCATCCATGACGCATCAACACCAGCTACTCAGCCTACATCTCCTCTAACACCATCTTTGGTCATCCAACTATATGTCTCTTTCTTTCTCATCCAATGTCAGGTGTGTTTCTAGCAACAATGAGATGTTGTAGTCCCGACATGTGGATGTTGTTCTAATGGCGTCCAAAGCAGTGGTGGCTCTGCAACATTCAAGGAAGGCAAGCTCCGCTTCATTCTCCTCCTTGATGGTATCCTCTACTTCAGTCTATGACGACACTCGGCACAATCCTACTATTCTTCTTGTTCACCTATAAATTTCCATTTCACGACTCCTACGAAGAAGCCGCTGTTTGATTCTACTTCCTAACTCTCTTCCTCCTCGGGGTCCATGTTATCTGCCATCAAGAAGTTCCTACTACTATCACTCATATATGGTAATTCCAATCATTTGGTCACACATTTATTCTCTAAGAAACAGATGTGTATGTATTATATTGTTGGCCCCAACTTGCACTATCACAATAATTAGTAGAGGAAGAGTTGAGAAACAACATGCACAAAAGACTAAAGGACTTATTTTTTGTATGGGATCAGTTTTTTTCCTTTTAATTTATCTTGTCAAGTTGGACATGTGTTTTACAAAAACTCTAGTTTGAGAGGAGAGTTTGTATGGATATGTTTTTTATCCCAAATTCAAGAGCAATAGAGTGCTGCTATGTCTAGACTCTTATTTATGCAATCCTTGTAATCACTTATGAGTCATCTCAATATGATAAAATTTATCATTCATCACTGGGGCCACAATAACCACTCATAAACATAAGTTGTACATGGATGACAACACATAACAAGGGTAGATGTTTGTCTTGGTGGTCACGATGTTCTTAGCATGGATCGATTGAATGGATCATATCTTGTGGTCTATCAAAATATAATTTATGTTTGTCAACAAAGCACTCATCTTCAAAAATTGGTTAATATTATACATAAATACTGACAAAGCCTTAAAGAATATGGATAAAATTCTTCAATTATTTTTTATGGACTTTTGAAGTTAACTTATGCTCATATCAACTCCAAAAATGGGAGGGTGAGTATGGTAGTAATCCAAGATATTAATGTTTCCTTCTTGATACTTTGTGGGAAAAATAATCCTCAAATAGGTTATTTGGTCTAAATTTCTTCCTAAGATCAATCAAATAATGTTCACATTATTAAACTAATCATTGGAGGTATACTTAAAAAATTGATCTTCTTTTTTTGGAAACTTATAGAGATTAGATTTTATTCATCCCGTTCTCTATTACGAGCCAAATCAGATGAGGCTGAATGTTAACATCTTTAAGTAGTCGGTCTGGTTTTCCAGAGGAGAAACTAAACTGTGAAAATGTGTACATAGAGTGTTTTGCAAGAGTGGCTGCCACATGATTATGCTTTCGACTGATGAACTGAAGGTGGAGGTATGGCAGTGAGAAGAGGGCACGGCAGTAATCTCTTCTTAGTGACTGAAGTTTATAGGAAAGTGTTGAAGCATGCTGCAGTAGATTGATGGCTGAAGACGAATCAGATAAGATGACAGGGGCATTCCATCACTTGTCGATATAGGTCCGCATAGCATGTATGATGCCTTTGATTTCTGCCTCCAACACTAACGTAGCATATCCATGAACACCAGAGCTTAGGAGACAAACTCCGTTTCCATCAGTGGCATGCACACCAGCTCCCATCTTGAGAGTATGTTGTTGAAAGGTTGCATCGACAAAAACCAGTTGACGGTGCAGCTCGGGACGAATGGCAGGACATTCCTCTATAGCAGACGTGGGAGTGCTGCTCATGTGCACGGAAAGGATAGTATTGGTTCTTTCTTGGATGAGGGAAACTAGAGCAGTAGGAGGGAGGCGCTTGCCTCCATGTAGATGATCATTGCGCGCGTGCCAGACGGAAAAACACCCGATGCAACGCAACGTTATAGCTTCAGTCGTATCCTTGCTGTGGATGATGTGATTTATCCAATCATCAGTAGCCAGTGTAAAGAATGAGGGATCTATCTTGAGTAGCTGACATACTGCCAAGCTCTTCGGGCAGTCTCGTAAATAGTGGGTCAAGGTATCATGTTCCTTCATGCAGACATGGCAGGTACTATCGCTGATAATGTTCCTACGCGTCTTCTCCACATTAGTGAGTAGGGCGTGGTGTTTGAGAAGCCAGAGGAAAGTATGTTGCTTCAGCGGGAGCGGGAGCGACTAGATAGCCGTCTAGTTGCCAGAGATGATTGGGGCGTGTTGCCCCTTTATCCAGGTGTACGCCACACTGAACGAAAGCTCGCTACTGGGATGTAGAGGCCAGGACCATGTGTCTGGTCCAGCATCCTCACTAGGAACGTTGGTATGCTCGATCATGGGCCATGATGCTGGGGGGAGATATTCCTAGATGAACTCCCAAACCCACGCACCTGAGGGCAGCAACATACATTGCATAGTGAGGTCTTTGAGGTCTTCTGGCACAGGGGTGTTGGGGCCAATATCCAGAATTGATTTGCCGATCAGACACTTATCACTCCATACATTGGTGCTGGAGCCAGAGTTTACGGTCTTGTGACATATAACTTGATGTTTAGGAAGTTGACTCTTGATGAAAGACCATACCGAGGAGCTAGGCACCTTTGACACTGTCCCATGTCACATATATTTGTTCTGCATTACCGTCACCCACTGGGATGGCGAGTTATTAAGGAACTTCCATGCATTATTCATCATAAGTGCCACGTTCTGGTCTCTAGCAGCCTTGGTCCCAAGTCTGCCCATTGATTTACATATTGTCAATTTTTCCCACGAGAGTAAGGAGATTTTCTTTTGTTCACGACCACAGGACCAAATGAAATCCTAGATGTGTCTGTCAATATCATCACAAAGCATTGGAGATAGCTTCACAGTCTGCATAGTATATGATGGAATCATTTATAGCAAGCTCTTTACTAGTGTTATGCAACCTGTAAGAGAAAGATGGTGGGCTGACTAGTTGTCCATATGTCCTCTGATGCATTGCAAGTTATGAGCATGTGTTTACTTATTCACCCTATGGTGCAGCACTGGGACGCCCAAGTAATGACCCAAGTTGGTCGTTTGAGGAATACCCAAACGACGGCAGAAGGCTCGCTACTCAAATGTAGTTGTGTTGGCCGAAAAGAAGCAGCATGATTTTTCTTTTGAGACCATTTGACCAGACAATAAGGAGAATTCTTTGAGGACCTTGTTGATAGTAGAGGCTTTAGTAGTAGATACTTCATCCATAAGCAGTAAATCATCGACGAACATCACATGGGAAAGCGATGGGCCAGCCTTGGTGACCATAATTGGCTTCTAGGTACCCTGCGATACCTCTGCTGAAATTGCTTGAATAAGGCATTCCATGCAAAGAACAAACAGGTATAGGATGATAGGGTCGCCTTGTCGGACACCCTGTGTGGATTTAATGGGTTCCATGGGTGCACCTTCCCACACAATAGAGGTGCTACCTATGGAAATGATCTGCATAATCAGCTTGCAAAGATTGACAGGGATGCCCATTTTCTTGAGGGTGTCCTCAATGAATGGCCAGCTCATCCGGTCAAAAGCTTTGGACAAGTCCAGTTTGATGGTAACCCACTTCTTTCTGCCATGTTTGGTTCTCATTGAGTGGACAACTTCCTGCACAACAATGATGTTATCATTGATTCATTGACCCAGAATGAAGCTTGATTGGTTCAAGGAGACCCAATCACTAAGGATGGGCTTTAACCTTTCCATAATAATCTTTGAAATAAGCTTGAAGTACCAGTTGTTAAGAGAGATGGGTCATAGGTCATTACAACATTGTGGACTTGCAATTTTAGGAATGAGGACCAATAGGGAGTCTGCAATGCGTGGGTCGAACGTACTGGTAGCAAAGGCTTCTTGTACTGTAGATACGAAAGATCCTCCCTCATGAGACCAATGGCATTGCACAAAGCCATTATGAATACCATCTGGTCTCGTAGCTTTAACCGGGGCCATGAGAAACAGGACTCTGTTTATCTCTTCCACATCAGGAACTCGACTAAGAAGGTGCGCATTCGGGATGGCCCTAAACACACTAATGTATCTTCCAATGACATTGTTGTCCGGTGGGGTATGAGTGGGCGTGCATAAGAGACGCTTGAAGAAATCTCGCATGTGCTGCTTGATGTATGTTGGAGAGTTAATCCAGACTCTGTCATCATCGCATAGTCTTGAGATCTTATTGTGTTGTCGTCATGCTTTGACATGTGCATGAAAGAACTTGTTGTTTCCATCACCATATTGTATCCAATTGATGTTGGATTGTTTTTGCCAGTCTGCCTCTTCCTTTAGGAGAATAGCGCTGAGTTGTTCCTGGAGCACGACACAGCATAGTTGGTTTGAAATAGAAATAGATGACTGGGATAGTACCTGACATCTTTCAATTTTGCGTAGAAGGTTGTCTTTGCATTTGTGCTAGTTTTGAAGGCATTTAGTTTCCCACTTAACAGCAACAATCTTGAAAGTGGGCAGCACCTCCAAGAGGGGCCGCGAGCCATCCCATGCAGGGAGGAGTTCCGACTTGAACTCGGGGATGATGTCCCAACTCATCTTTGTCTTGAAATAATTGCCTCTTGTCGGTGACCGTTGTCCCAACAGTAGGATGGGGTTATGATCACTGTGAAGGCGAGGTAGAACACTGATGTGCATGCCACCTTCAATGGAAATCCAATCTTCATTAGCAATAGTTCTGTCCAACCGTTCTAGAAGGCAGCCTTTTCTGAATGTGAAACGGTGGCCCGAGGACGCCATGTCTTTGAGTCCAGAAGTGGCTAGAAGAGTGTTGAACTTGAGGTTGGAGCGTCTATCAAAGCCACGCCCTCCCCACTTCTCCGAAATGTCAAGCATAGTATTAATGTCACCGATGAGTGCCCAAGCTTCATTAATGTGGGCAACAATGTTCGTAAGTCGTTGCCAGAATAGATCTCGCTTCTATGGGTTGGGACTACCATAGACAAATGTATGTAGCCAGGAGTTGTTGATGCAACAATGTACATACTGACAGTGATTCTGTAGAATATCAATAGTACACCTGTAATTGTCCCAGACGACCCAGATGCCACCAGAAAATCCAAGTGCTTCAACTCTATGGGAAGAGGTATAACCAAGCTTTTTGATGATACTATCAACCTTGGTTCCACTGCAATGTGGTTCAATGATAACGAGAATGTGGAGTTTATATCTCCTTTTGTATTCCTTAAGAAGAGTGAGTTTATCCTTGGATCTAGCTCCTTGGATATTCCAACAAATAATATTAGTCATTCAAATAACTTAGGGAAGAGGAAGGTGAGCAGGAATGCTCACTAGATGGCAATGAGTAGGCTAGAACTGGAGGCTACCGCTTCCATGGCCTCATCTGAACCAGGGTCATCTGTGTCAAAGTTGAGTGCCTTCTTCGTATTGTTGGAGTAGTCAACATTGCCCACCATCTGTGCAAGCTTCCCTTTCTTGCTCTCACACCCCAGGCTCACTGTTTGATAGATAACTCTTTTGTTACAGAGAATCACCCCGTTGTCGACACCATCTACTCCCACCGAGAAGCTAGGCTGAGCAGACGGTTGGATGATGGGGTCAGTTGCTTGGAAATGGAATGACTCCACAATGGCATTGCTTGTGACACCTTGTCACACTAAACGAGATTACTCAAAACACAAAACACGATCAACTGCTAATTAATCACATAGTCAAAAATGTGAAACAATTAAAACCGATTCCAACAATGTAAATAAACTCTAGAACATTTATAAAAGGTCCATCATTCCATTCTCATATACTTTAACAAGCATTTTCATATGGGTCCAAAGACCTCAGTCACATCCTGCATACAAAAGATATTTCACATGTACGTGCCATATATTTACAAACATTGGCATAATACCAAAATCTAGTGTTGATACAATTATATCATCTAAAAACCACATCCCATTCCAGGACCTCAGAGTACAGGGACGACACTAGGACTCTACTACTAACATATATGACTAACATCTACAACCAACCAACCTTCTGAATCTATTGATCACCAGGTTGGTTCACTTCCACAGCACAACCTCGACCTCATTTCCCGCGACCACCTAAAAAAATGTGGTGACCCACGGGTGAGACCCAGTCCCAGCGAGAGATATAACTCTCTCCGACATATATTGATTATAACATTAATTAATAGTAAATACATTGAGTAGTTAGGATATTGAATAAACAATATGAACAGATTGAACAGTTTAAGCATACTAAGCAGTTAAGCAAATAAGTTGTAACATCAAGTAGAATTGTACAATTATCATAAGTCTGCATCATGTAAGAACTATGTAGTATAAAGACAAGACAAGGGTTAATCAACCAATGTGATACGTATTAAACCCTAGCAATTATACTACACGGCTGGTATTATATCTTTTATTATTATGCCCTGGGGAGTTTGATTCGTACCACTCAAAGTCCAACTGACCACTGCGAAGTGCTATTTAGTTTCATATAAGATCTAGGAGTGCCGGTATCCTAAGATCTCTTCCCCTCAGTCAGAACGAGTAAACTGCAGTGACATACCGGTCAAACTGCCAACAGTGACATATAGTCAACTGATAACAACTAGTCCGTACTTGGTACAAGTTACGACACTAGAAAATAGGGTATACAAAACCCTCTAATCCGAGGTACAACCGCAGCTGTCCTCAATCACATCAAATATCTGAGGTATGACCATAGCCATCCTCCATAACCTGCAATTGTGGATGACAAGTATATATCCTCAACTTGCCACCCCCGCATACTCAACAGTATTCACTCTGAGTTTCCCTTGGGAATACTCGTTTCACCATCCAGTAAGTTCTGACACTGAAGATGGCTCTACGGCACAAGGCTCTACATGATTAAGGTTACACTTGATTAATTACTGCCAATTGAATGCATTAAGGCTTTATCATACAAGTGGACATTCAAACCCTAATTCTTTTCTAACAATAGTATATGTATAACAACTTCAAAAGATATAAAACATTTGAGATATAAATCTTAATCACATTACCACATCTATCATTCATTGCAAATTAACAGACCACACTTATCATCATACTATTGCAAGATACCAATATCTTATCACAAGTTCCAGGGTTTTAACCCTTATTGGAACATGAAGAGGATTTCACCTCAATCATGGATTCAAACATGCCCAAAGGTCTTTAAGACCATCACATTATTCGTAGTAAGGTTATCATCATCATTCCAAGCCTTAAACAAGGCTCAAAAGATCAATAACACATGTATGTCCATAGATTTTAACATGGCAAGGCACTATGATATTCAAATAATACTACATTGTGGTTTCAACATAAGAAGAGTGTAATTCATTATCACATTAATCATTCAAGAGGTCTGATTGTAACCAATCAACATCATATAATTACATTAATGTTAAGTATAACAAGCTAGATCACATGGGAGTTACGCATCCACTCATTACATTGATTTATCAAATATAACTATATAATGGCAAAGGTAAGACTACCAATTAATGGTTGTGAACCATTGAATTATCTTCACTATGACCCACATATAATAACATGTGATTTATTCTAATCCATTGAATGTTAAAACATCCAATATTATTCATTGGATCAGGTTCATTGTTCAAGGTTACCAATTGAAGTATAGGTCTAACCATTAGATCAATTGACCCAAGGGACCATTGGTTCAAGGTATAGTCAAATCTACAATTACATTCCTAATTCATCAATATGATGATGACCTGATCCACCATTAATTGTGATCATTAGGTCACCATTGGTTGCTAGATCAGTAATACATTCAGTTAACATCATCAAATAATAAGCCAATATCATCATCGATTGATAACATCATTAGAATACTTAGTGGATGATAATTAAATGTCTAATTGAGTCAAAACCTGACCTAAGGTGGTAACCATAGGTTGTCACCATAAATTGGACACCCTTGATCACGAACATCAGTTGCCAAGATAGCAACATTATTGGTTGTTGAATGGTATGACAATCAGTTATGTGATAGGGAAGGAAATATCTTGAAAACCCTAATTTGAACCATCATTTGTTTTGTACATAGCACCATAGGTTGTTGCTATCAACCTGTCCCAGATCATGTTACACATTATAAAGGATGTAAACATATTTATAGGTTCATATAGAACTGTAATAAAACAGGAAACACCATAAAATTCGTAATTCTAAACAAGCATGATTGCTCTATGCTTAGATCATCACATTCAAGCATAATCATGAACCAACAAGCTTCTAATAAGCAATATAAGTGAAGAATGTTATATAACTCGCCTCTATAGAGTAGGTCAGATATCCAACAGAAAAAACTCGAGCAAATAGAGCAAGGAAACCTTGGATTCAGATCTGAACTTGGCCAACTATGCAATTCTCTCCACAAACAAGCAAAACCCTAGAAAAGAAACAAGAAGGAAGGAGTTTTGAGTTGTAGGGGAACTGTCACCATGGAAAACCATGGTTCTGACCTGGATATATGTATGAGGAAGAGGAAAAAAGAATTAGATGGAGGAAATAAGGAAAAACTTACACTTTAAGGTCAATATCACTAGGGGGAAGCTTCATACACCCAAAAAGAGAATCAATTTCAACCCTAGAATTTGTTTCCAAGAGGATCCCCACCTTCTTCTTCCTTGGGCAGCAAAAATCGCAGCTGAACAGAGGGAGTACGAAGCTGGGAGAAGGAGAGAGATAATGGAGAGCAAACGGCTCGTTTGGGGGCTTTTGGATAAGTATATGACACTTTAATATTAAGAAAAAGAAAAAGTTACAATTCTAGTATATATCCATGTGCCCATGGCTTTAAATTATAAAAAAATACATAAGCACACACACAAGAAGCTCTCCCACCGTCCCTCTAGACCTTCTTGGCTTTCCTTTGGCGAAATTCCCAGCCAATCACATAATTCCTTAGTTGATAGCTACTAAAGGTAGCTCATCCATGAAGGGAAAAACCCTACAATACCCTTGATAAAAAACACCTTCAAACCATGGCTCAACTAGGAGATCCATGGATCAAAAATCTCAAGAATGATAATATAACTACTAAGGAACATAATTTATGTGACAAATTGCAAAGAAAATCCCTCAATTGGGTAAATTGCAGAAAAGTCCAAAATGTACAGAAAATTGCATAACTTGCTCAAACAGTGTCCAAATTGGACCAAATTTGAAACTTAAGATTGTATTATGATTTCAAAACCTATCAAAAGGTTATATTAGGGTTCTAAGCATTCAATTATGGTAATTAAGATCATTCAACTCATTAAGTAAGTTCAAGGGCCTTACAACTATAAACCCCTAACAAGGATTTTGCCTCGAAATCCTATGCAAAAAGATATGGGTATTTTCTACACATCTCATTCTCTAGTTCCCATGTGGCTTCCTCTATGCCAAGATGATTCCACAAAACTTTCACTAGTATAATATTTTTTCTCTTCAGCTTTTTCACCCTTTTATCTAGGATCAACACAGGACCCTCAACATAGGAGACATCCTCATCTAACTCAACCTCTACTGGTTGGATTCTCTGGTCAGTATCTGGATGGCATTTCCTCAACATAGAGATGTGAAAGACATTATGCAATCTATGTAGCTCTGGTGGTAGATCCAACTTATATGCTACCTTTCCAACACGAGCTAGGATAGGGTATGGTCCCATAAATCTAGGAGCCAACTTACCCTTCTTTCCAAACCTCAACACACCTTTCCAAGGAGAAACCTTAAGATATACTCTATCACCCACTTGGAACTCAAGTGGTCTGCGTCGGTTGTCTGCATAAGATTTCTGCCTGTCCTGGGCTGCTTTCAACTGTTGTTGTATCACTTTAATCTTTTCTGTAGTCTGCTGTACTAGCTCAGGACCCAAAAGTTGATATTCACCTGTCTCATACCAACAAAGAGGAGACCGACATCGTCTCCCATACAGAGCCTCATAAGGAGCCATATCTATGCTTCTTTGATAGCTATTGTTGTACGCAAACTCTATCAGAGTTAGATGTACATCCCAACTACCAAGAAATTGCAGCACACATGCCCTCAAGAGGTCCTCTAAAGTCTGAATAGTCCTTTCAGACTGGCCATCGGTCTGTGGATGAAAAGTTGTGCTGAATCTCAGCTGTGTTCCCATTGCTGAATGCAGATGCTCCCAAAAATGACTTGTAAACTGTGGACCTCTGTCAGAAACTATAGTCACTGGAATGCCATGCAAACGGACTATCTCATCAACATATAATTGTGCCAATTTATCTGATGTAAATGTCATCTTAACTTGTAGAAAATGAGCTGACTTAGTCAATCTGTCTACCATCACCCATATGGAATCATGACCCTTGGCTGTCCTAGGAAGACCAACCACAAAGTCCATAGTAATATGATCCCATTTCCATTATGGTATTGGCAAGGGTTGTAATGTCCCTGTAGGCTTCTGGTGCTCAGCCTTCACCTGCTGACAAACTGGACATTTGGCAATGAACTCTGCCACATCACGCTTTAGACCTGGCCACCAATACATGTCCTTCAAATTTTGGTACATCTTGGTACTTCCAGGATGCATTGCATACATGGAGGAGTGAGCCTCCTCAAGTACCATCTTCCTCAACCCATCAACATCAGGAATTACTATCCTATTCTGGTAACAAATTGTACCATCATCTGCCTTGTGAAAGCCATCATACTTTTCACTGCCAATCCCTGATTGGATATTCTGTATCATAGTATCACTTTCTTGTGCATCATGAATCTGTTGTCTTAAGGTAGGTTTCACTTGTAACTGTGCCAACAATCCTGCCAACAAGGAAACTTCTAGTTGTACATTCATCTGGCGAAGAGACACTAGCATATCTCTCTTATGGCACATCAAGGAATTTAATTGTGCATTATATACCATTGATGATGAAGACGACTTTCTACTCAATGCATCAGCTACCACATTAGATTTCCCTGGATGGTAGTCTATTTTGCAATCATAATCCTTAATCAACTCCATCCATCTCCTCTGCCTCATATTCAACTCTTGTTTGGAGAAAATATATTGTAGATTCTTG
Organism: Alisma plantago-aquatica; assembly: GCA_963693085.1. Taxonomy (NCBI): domain Eukaryota; kingdom Viridiplantae; phylum Streptophyta; class Magnoliopsida; order Alismatales; family Alismataceae; genus Alisma; species Alisma plantago-aquatica. The sequence goes on from OY856413.1 coordinate 749,528,968, forward strand.
TGATCAGTGAAGATCTTACACTTTTCTCCATAAAGATAGTGTCTCCAGATCTTTAAGGCATGGACCACTGTTGCAAGCTCCAGATCATGTGTTGGGTAATTCTCTTCATGTTTCTTAAGCTGTCGTGAAGCAAAAGAAATCACATTTTTATCTTGCATCAACACACATCCCAACCCATTCTTTGAAGCATCACAAAAGACAATATAGCCTTTTCCTTGCTCTGGCAGTACTAACACCGGTGCACTAGTCAACTTTTCTTTCAAAAGCTGGAAGGAACGTTGACACTTGTCATTCCAAGAAAAAGGAACATCCTTCCTAGTTAACCTAGTTAGGGGTAACGCTATAGAACTGAAGTCTTTGATGAACCTCCTGTAGTAACCTGCCAGACCTAGGAAACTATGGATCTCTGTCGGTGTCTTTGGTTGTTCCCATTCTAGTACAGATTCCACTTTCTTGGGATCAACACAAATGCCTTTTGCAGATATAACATGGCCCAGAAAAGACACTTCAGATGACCAGAATTCACACTTGCTAAACTTAGCATATAGTTGATGCTGCCTCAACAATGTCAGTGCCTGGCGAAGGTGTTGCTCATGTTGTTGACTATCCTTGGAGTATATCAGGATATCATCTATGAACACAACCACACACTGATCAAGATAAGGTCTAAACACCCTATTCATTAGATCCATAAAAGTTGCAGGTGCATTGGTTAGCCCAAACGGCATAACCACAAACTCATAATGACCATACCTAGTCCTAAAAGTGGACTTGGGTATGTCATCAGCCTTAATTCTCAACTGATGGTAACCTGACCTCAGGTCTATCTTTGAAAACACAGTGGCACCTCTCAACTGATCAAAAAGATCATCAATCCTTGGCAAAGGATACTTATTCTTTATTGTCACCTTGTTCAACTGTCTATAGTCTATACACAACCTCATTGAACCATCCTTCTTTTTAACAAACAACACGGGAGCACCCCAAGGGGAAGTGCTCGGCCTGATAAAACCCTTCTCTAACAGTTCTTGTAACTGTTTCTTTAAGTCCTGCATATTTGTTGGTGCCATCCTGTATGCTGACTGTGCTATGGGTTGTGTTCCAGGAACAAGATTGATCTCAAACTCAATCTCTCTAGGAGGGGGAATGCTAGGAAATTCCTCAGGAAAGACATCCTCAAATTATTGCACCACTGGAACCTCCTGGATACTAGGACCTACCGCCTTGGTATCCACAACATGATCTAAGAAAGCCTCACATCCTTGTCTCATCCATCGTTCAGCTGTCATGGATGACATCAAACATGTAGGAAGAATCTTCCTATCACCCTGAAAAATCCACTGTACATCTCCATCATGGAACGTCGCCACCTTAGTACTACAGTCCAAGACTACCTTGTATTTTTCCAAGGTATCCATTCCTAGGATTACATCAAAACCATGCATGTCAAGTGGTAGAAGATCCACTTGAAGGTTGTGTCTAGAAAAAGAAAGAACACAAGAAAAGCACACTTCCCGCAACTCAGCAGAATCAACCAAAGGAGTCTCCAGTCGCAGGCTATCAGATCTAAGACTAACAGGTAGATAACAACTATCTATCACCTCTCTGGTGATAAAAGAGTGTGTTGCACCCGGGTCTAGTAACACAGATACGAAACAAGAAGCAGACATATCAGAATGAAATAACTCCATCTGACCTGTCACAACTCGAGGATTGACCACTGCTTCTGGCTGGGTCATGGCATAGAACCTTGCTGTCGCCTACTGTCGTCCACGTCCTCTACTTGCTTGTCCAGAGGATCCTGCCTAGGATGCCTGACCACGTCCTCTTCCACTGCCACTACTAAATTGTCGTTGTTGTGGACCTTGTTGAATTTGCCTTGACTGCTGAGTCACCTCCTCATCTTTCATAGGGCAATAAGGTCTTGTATGCCCCACTTTCCCACACATGTAACATGTTTTGATGCCCTGATATGGCCTAAACGGACTTCTCACTGAAACTGATGAGGTACTGCGGGCTCCAGTCGGTGGAAAATTATGATCTCTACCCTGACTCGGGGTCCACTGTGATGGTGCATGTGATCTTGGTTCAGTGAAGGTTGACCTTGGTTGTGACAGCGGTGGGAAAAACCTTGGCTTCTTAAATCCTCCAGATGATTTCCCTTGGAACTGCATAGGTCGCTTCTTAGCATTAGCTTCACGCTTCTCTATGGGAGACCTCTCAATCCTCCTGACAGATTCCACAAAGGTGGAAAACCTTTCCCTATTCTCCAAGGCTGATGTTGTAGTAGTCAACTCCGTACTCAGACCCTTCTCAAATCTCTGGATCCTTTCCTTGTCTGTTGTTGCCATGTGTGGGCAGAACCTCAGAAGTTCCATAAACTTTGATTCATACTCATTCATAGTCATAGCTCCCTGGCGAATCTTCTCGAACTGAGAGATTTTCTCATCTAGGTAGGTCTCTGGAAAATATCGACTAACAAATTCCTTTCGAAACTCCTCCCATCCTATCACAACTCCTGGCCTTTTCTCCTCTTCTATGGCCCACCAGTGGCCAGCACTACCCTTTAACAAGTATACTGCATGCTTAACTTTATCTTCTTCAGTGATGTTTAGGATTTTGAATGCCTTTTCCAGCTCAGTCAACCACATGTCAGCGTCTGCTGGATCAGAAGTACCTGCATATTCAATTGCCCCAACACGTCTAAGACGTTCAAATGTCTTCCCGACACCTTGAGACTCCATATTAGAGGTGACTACCCTAGCTTGAGGTGTCGGTGCTCTGTCAGCAATATGTGTAATTGTGGCCATCATCTGTCTAAACATAGACTGAAACTCAGGATTGGCCATCATTGTCGGGTCTAGATGAGGCATTGCGGGCTGCTCTGGCCCTACTTCTGGCACTCTCTCATCGCGTGCCTGCCTCCCTGCACCTCCTCCTGGTGCAACATAGCTACTCTCAACATGTTCTTCATGTCCTCCAGACATATCTGCATAAGAATAAACTATGATCAGATATGTTGGATACATAAGAACAAACTCAAACCTACATCCTATGTCCCTGTAGACTCAGTAAATCTAGAGCTCTGATACCAACTTAACGGTGACACCTTGTCACGCTAAATGATATTACTCAAAACAAAAAACACGATCAACTGCTAATTAATCACATAGTCAAAAATGTGAAACAATTAAAACCGATTCCAACAATGTAAATAAACTCTAGAACATTTATAAAAGGTCCATCATTCCATTCTCATATACTTTAACAAGCATTTGCATATGGGTCCAAAGACCTCAGTCACATCCTGCATACAAAAGATATTTCACATGTACGTGCCATATATTTACAAACATTGTCATAATACCAAAATCTAGTGTCGATACAATTATATCATCTAGAAAACACATCCCATACCAGGATCTGAGAGTACAGGGACAACACTAGGACTCTACTACTAACATATATGACTAACATCTACAACCAATCAACCTTCTGAATCTATTGATCACCAGGTTGGTTCTCTTCCACAACACGACCTTGACCTCGTTGCCCGCGACCACCTAAAAAATGTGGTGACCCACGGGTGAGACCCAGTCCCAGCGAGAGATATAACTCTCTCCAACATATATTGATTATAACATTAATTAACAGTAAATACATTGAGTAGTTAGGATATTGAATAAACAATATGAACATATTGAACAGTTTAAGCATACTAAGCAGTTAAGCAAATAAGTTGTAACATCAAGTAGAATTGTACAATTATCATAAGTTTGCATCATGTAAGAACTATGTAGTATAAAGACAAGACAAGGGTTAATCAACCAATGTGATACGTATTAAACCCTAGCAATTATACTACACAACTGGTATTATATCTTTTATTATTATGCCCTGGGGAGTTTGAGTCGTACCACTCAAAGTCCAACTGACCACTGCGAAGTGCTATTCAGTTCCGAATAAGATCTAGGAGTGTCGGTATCCTAAGATCTCTTCCCCTCGGTCAGTACGAGTAAACTGCAGTGACATACCAGTCAAACTGCCAACAATGACATATAGTCAACTGATAACAACTAGTCCGTACTTGGTACAAGTTACGACACTAGAAAATAGGGTATACAAAACCCTCTAATCCGAGGTACAACCGCAGCTGTCCTCAATCACAGCAAATATCTGAGGCATGACCATAGTCATCCTCCATAACCTGCAATTGTGGATGACAAGTATATATCCTCAACTTGCCACCCCCGCATACTCAATAGTATGCGCTCCGAGTATCCCTTGGGAATACTCGTTTCACCATCCAGTAAGTTTTGACACTGAAGATGGCTCTACAGCACAGGGCTCTACATGATTAAGGTTACACTTGATTAATTACTGCCAATTGAATGCATTAAGGCTTTATCATACAAGTGGACATTCAAACCCTAATTCTTTTCTAACAATAGTATATGTATAACAACTTCAAAAGATATAAAACATTTGAGATATAAATCTTAATCACATTACCACATCTATCATTCATTGCAAATTAACAGACCACACTTATCATCATACTATTGCAAGATACCAATATCTTATCACAAGTTCCAGGGTTTTAATCCTTATTGGAACATGAAGAGGATTTCACCTCAATCATGGATTCAAACATGCCCAAAGGTCTTTAAGACCATCACATTATTCGTAGTAAGGTTATCATCATCATTCCATGCCTTAAACAAGGCTCAAAAGATCAATAGCACATGTATGTCCATAGATTTTAACATGGCAAGGCACTATGATATTCAAATAATACTACATTGTGGTTTCAACATAAGAAGAGTGTAATTCATTATCACATTAATCATTCAAGAGGTCTGATTGTAACTAATCAACATCATATAATTATATTAAGGTTAATTATAACAAGCTAGATCACATGGGAGTTACGCATCCACTCATTACATTGATTTATCAAATATAACTATATAATGGCAAAGGTAAGACTACCAATTAATGGTGTTGAACCCTTGAATTATCTTAACTATGACCCACATATAATAACATGTGATTTATTCTAATCCATTGGATGTTAAAACATCCAATATTATTCATTGGATCAGGTTCATTGTTCAAGGTTACCAATTGAAGTATAGGTCTAACCATTAGATCAATTGAACCAAGGGACCATTGGTTCAAGGTATAGTCAAATCTACAATTACATTCCTAATTCATCAATATGATGATGACCTGATCCACCATTAATTGTGATCATTAGGTCACCATTGGTTGCTAGATCAGTAATACATTCAGTTAACATCATCAAATAATAAGCCAATATCATCGTCTATTGATAACATCATTAGAATACTTAGTGGATGATAATTAAATGTCTAATTGAGTCAAAACCTGACCTAAGGTGGTAACCATAGGTTGTAACCATAAATTGGACACCCTTGATCATGAACATCAGTTGCCAAGATAGCAACATTATTAGTTGTTGAATGGTATGACAATCAGTTATGTGATAGGGAAGGAAATAGCTTGAAAACCCTAATTTGAACCATCATTTGTTTTGTACATAGCACCATAGGTTGTTGCTATCAACCTGTCCCAGATCATGTTACACATTATAAAGGATGTAAACATATTTACAGGTTCATATAGAACTGGAATAAAACAGGAAACACCATAAAATTCGTAATTCTAAACAAGCATGATTGCTCTATGCTTAGATCATCACATTCAAGCATAATCATGAACCAACAACCTTCTAATAAGCAATATAAGTGAAGAATGTTATATAACTCGCCTCTATAGAGTAGGTCAGATATCTAACAGAAAAAACTCGAGCAATTAGAGCAAGGAAACCTTGGATTCAGATTTGAACTTGGCCAACTATGCAATTCTCTCCACAAACAAGCAAAACCCTAGAAAAGAAACAAGAAGGAAGGAGTTTTGAGTTGTAGGGGAACTGTCACCATGGAAAACCATGGTTCTGACCTGGATATATGTAGGAGGAAGAGGAAAAAAGAATTAGATGGAGGAAATAAGGAAAAACTTACACTTTTAGGTCAATATCACTAGGGGGAAGCTTCATACACCCAAAAAGAGAATCAATTTCAACCCTAGAATTTGTTTCCAAGAGGATCCCCACCTTCTTCTTCCTTGGGCAGAAAAAATCGCAGCTGAACAGAGGGAGTACAAACCTGGGAGAAGGAGAGAGATAATGGAGAGCAAATGGCTCGTTTGGGGGCTTTTGGATAAGTATATGACACTTTAATATTAAGAAAAAGAAAAAGTTGCAATTCTAGTATATATCCATGTGCCCATGGCTTTAAATTATAAAAAAATACATAAGCACACACACAAGCAGCTCTCCCACCGTCCCTCTAGACCTGCTTGGCTTTCCTTTGGCGAAATTCCCAGCCAATCACATAATTCCTTAGTTGATAGCTACTAAAGGTAGCTCATCCATGAAGGGAAAAACCCTAAAATACCCTTGATAAAAACACCTTCAAACCATGGCTCAACTAGGAGCCCCATGGATAAAAAATCTCAAGAATGATAATATAACAACTAAGGAACATAATTTATGTTACAAATTGCAAAGAAAACCCCTCAATTGGGTAAATTGCAGAAAAGTCCAAAATGTACAGAAAATTGCATAACTGGCTCAAACAGTGTCCAAATTGGACCAAATTTGAAACTTAAGATTGTATTATGATTTCAAAACCTATCACAAGGTTATATTAGGGTTCTAAGCATTCAATTATGGTAATTAAGATCATTCAACTCATTAAGTAAGTTCAAGGGCCTTACAACTATAAACCCCTAACAAGGATTTCGCCTCGAAATCCTATGCAAAAAGAGATGGGTATTTTCTACACATCTCATTATCTAGTTCCCATGTGGCTTCCTCTATGCCACGATGATTCCACAAAACTTTCACTACTATAATATTTTTTCTCTTCAGCTTTTTCACCCTTCTATCTAGGATCAACACAGGACCCTCAACATAGGAGACATCCTCATCTAACTCAACCTCTACTGGTTGGATTCTCTGGTCAGTATCTGGATGGCATTTCCTCAACATAGAAATGTGAAAGACATTATGCAATCTATGTAGCTCTGGTGGTAGATCCAACTTATATGCTACCTTTCCAACATGAGCTAGGATAGGGTATGGTCCCATAAATCTAGGAGCCAACTTACCCTTCTTTCCAAACCTCAACACACCTTTCCAAGGAGAAACCTTAAGATATACTCTATCGCCCACTTGGAACTCAAGTGGTCTGCGTCAGTTGTCTGCATAAGATTTCTGCCTGTCCTGGGCTGCTTTCAACTGTTGTTGTATAACTTTAATCTTTTCTGTAGTCTGCTGTACTAGCTCAGGACCCAAAAGTTGATATTCACCTGTCTCATACCAACAAAGAGGATACCGACATCGTCTCCCATACAGAGCCTCATAAGGAGCCATATCTATGCTTCTTTGATAGCTATTGTTGTACGCAAACTCTATCAGAGTTATATGTACATCCCAACTACCAAGAAATTGCAGCACACATGCCCTCAAGAGGTCCTCTAAAGTCTGAATAGTCCTTTCAGACTGGCCATTGGTCTGTGGATGAAAAGCTGTGCTGAATCTCAGCTGTGTTCCCATTGTTGAATGCAGACGCTCCCAAAAATGACTTGTAAACTGTGGACCTCTGTCAGAAACTATAGTCACTGGAATGCCATGCAAACGGACTATCTCATCAACATATATTTGTGCCAATTTCTCTGCTATAAATGTCGTCTTAACTGGCAGAAAATGAGCTGACTTAGTCAATCTGTCTACTATCACCCATATGGAATCATGACCCTTGGCTGTCCTAGGAAGACCAACCACAAAGTCCATAGTAATATGATCCCATTTCCATTGTGGTATTGGCAAGGGTTGTAATTTCCCTACAGGCTTCTGGTGCTCAGCCTTCACCTGCTGACAAACTGGACATTTGGCAATGAACTCTGCCACATCACGCTTTAGACCTGGCCACCAATACATGTCCTTCAAATTTTGGTACATCTTGGTACTTCCAGGATGCATTGCATACATGGAGGAGTGAGCCTCCTCAAGTACCATCTTCCTCAACCCATCAACATCAGGAATTACTATCCTATTATGGTAACAAACTGTACCATCATCTGCCTTGTGAAAGCCATCATACTTTTCACTGCCAATCCCTGATTGGATATTCTGTATCATAGTATCACTTTCTTGTGCATCATGAATCTGTTGTCTTAAGGTAGGTTTCACTTGTAACTGTGACAACAATCCTGCCAACAAGGAAACTTCTAGCTGTACATTCATCTGGCGAAGAGACACTAGCATATCTCTCTTATGGCACATCAAGGAATTTAATTGTGCATTATCTACCATTGATGATGAAGACGACTTTCTACTCAATGCATCAGCTACCACATTAGCTTTCCCTGGATGGTAGTCTATTGTGCAATCATAATCCTTAATCAACTCCATCCATCTCCTCTGCCTCATATTCAACTCCTGTTTGGAGAAAATATATTGTAGATTCTTGTGATCAGTGAAGATCTGACACTTTTCTCCATAAAGATAGTGTCTCCAGATCTTTAAGGCATGGACCACTGCTGCAAGCTCCAGATCATGTGTTGGGTAATTCTCTTCATGTTTCTTAAGCTGTCGTTAAGCAAAAGAAATCACATTTTTATCTTGCAGCAACACACATCCCAACCCATTCTTTGAAGCATCACAAAAGACAATATAGCCTTTTCCTTGCTCTGGCAGTACTAACACCGGTGTACTAGTCAACTTTTATTTCAAAAGCTGGAAGGAACGTTGACACTTGTCATTCCAAGAAAAAGGAACATCCTTCCTGGTTAACCTAGTTAGGGGTAATGCTATAGAACTGAAGTGTTTGATGAACCTCCTGTAGTAACCTGCCAGACCTAGGAAACTACAGATCTCTGTCGGTGTCTTTGGTTGTTCCCATTCTAGTACAGATTCCACTTTCTTGGGATCAACACAAATGCCTTTTGTAGATATAACATGGCCCAGAAAAGACACTTCAGATAACCAGAATTCACACTTGCTAAACTTAGCATATAGTTGATGCTGCCTCAACAATGTCAGTGCCTGGAGAAGGTGTTGCTCATGTTGTTGACTATCCTTGGAGTATATCAGGATATCATCTATGAACACAACCACACACTGATCAAGATAAGGTCTAAACACCCTATTCATTAGATCCATAAAAGTTGCAGGTGCATTGGTTAGCCCAAACGGCATAACCACAAACTCATAATGACCATACCTAGTCCTAAAAGTGGACTTGGGTATGTCATCAGCCTTAATTCTCAACTGATGGTAACCTGACCTCAGGTCTATCTTTGAAAACACAGTGGCACCTCTCAACTGATCAAAAAGATCATCAATCCTTGGCAAAGGATACTTATTCTTTATTGTCACCTTGTTCAACTGTCTATAGTCTATACACAACCTCATTGAACCATCCTTATTTTTAACAAACAACACGGGAGCACCCCAAGGGGAAGTGCTCGGCCTGATAAAACCCTTCTCTAACAGTTCTTGTAACTGTTTCTTTAACTCCTACATCTCTGCTGGTGCCATCTTGTATGCTGACTGTGCTATGGGTTGTGTTCCAGGAACAAGATTGATCTCAAAATCAATCTCTCTAGGAGGGGGAATGCTAGGAAATTCCTTAGGAAACACATCCTCAAATTCTTGCACCATTGGAACCTCCTGGATACTAGGACCTACCGCCTTGGTATCCACAACATGAGCTAAGAAAGCCTCACATCCTTGTCTCATCAATCGTTCAGCTGTCATGGCTGACATCAAACATGTAGGAAGAATCTTCCTATCACCCTGAAAAATCCACTGTACATCTCCATCATGGAACGTCGCCACCTTAGTACTACAGTCCAAGACTACCTTGTATTTTTCCAAGGTATCCATTCCTAGGATTACATCAAAACCATCCATGTCAAGTGGTAGAAGATCCACTTGAAGGTTGTGTCCAGAAAAAGAAAGAACACAAGAAAGGCACACTTCCCGCAACTCAGCAGAATCCACCAAAGGGGTCTCCAGTCGCAGGCTATCAGATCTAAGACTAACATGTAGATAACAACTATCTATCACCTCTCTGGTGATAAAAGAGTGTGTTGCACCCGGGTCTAGTAACACAGATACGAAATAAGAAGCATACATATCAGAATGAAATAACTCCATCTGACCTATCAGAACTCGAGGATTGACCACTGCTTCTGGCTGGGTCATGGCATAGAACCTTGTTGTCGCCTACTGTCATCCACGTCCTCTACTTGCTTGTCCAGAGGATCCTGCCTGGGATGCCTGACCACGTCCTCTTCCACTGCCACTACTAAACTATCGTTGTTGTGGACCTTGTTGAATTTGCCTTGACTGCTGAGTCACCTCCTCATCTTTCATAGGGCAATCAGGTCTAGTATGCCCCACTTTCCCACACTTGTAACATGTTTTGATGCCCTGATATGGCCTAAACGGACTTGTCACTGAAACTGATGAGGTACTGCGGGCTCCAGTCGGTGGAAAATTATGATCTCTACCCTGACTCGGGGTCCACTGTGATGGTGCATGTGATCTTGGTTCAGTGAAGGTTGACCTTGGTTGTGACAGCGGTGGGAAAAACCTTGGCTTCTTAAAGCCTCCAGATGATTTCCCTTGGAACTGCATAGGTCGCTTCTTAGCATTAGCTTCACGCTTCTCTATGGCATACATCTCAATCCTCCTGACATATTCCACAAAGGTGGAAAACCTTTCCCTATTCTCCAAGGCTGATGTTGTAGTAGTCAACTCCGTACTCAGACCCTTCTCAAATCTCCGGATCCTTTCCTTGTCTGTTGTTGCCATGTGCGGGCAGAACCTCAGAAGTTCCATAAACTTTGATTCATACTCATTGATAGTCATATCTCCCTGGCGAATCTTCTCGAATTGAGAGATTTTCTCATCTAGGTAGGTCTCTGGAAAATACCGACTAACAAATTCCCTTCGAAACTCCTCCCATCCTATCACAACTCCTGGCCTTTTCTCCTCTTCTATGGCCCACCAGTGGCCAACACTACCCTTTAACAAGTATACTGCATGCTTAACTTTATCTTCTTCAGTGATGTTTAGGATTTTGAATGCCTTTTCCAGCTCAGTCAACCACATGTCAACGTCTGCTGGATCAGAAGTACCTGCATATTCAATTGCCCCAACACGTCTAAGACGTTCAAATATCTTCCCGACACCTTGAGACTCCACATTAGAGGCGACTGCCCTAGCTTGAGGTGTCGGTGCTCTGTCAACAATATGTGTAATTGTGACCATCATCTGTCTAAACATAGACTGAAACTCAAGATTGTCCATCATTGTCGGGTCTAGATGAGGCATTGCGGGCTGCTCTGGCCCTACTTCTGGCACTCTCTCATCGCGTGCCTGCCTCCCTGCACCTCCTCCTGGTGCAACATAGCTACTCTCAACATGTTCTTCATGTCCTCCAGACATATCTGCATAAGAATAAACTATGATCAGATATGTTGGATACATAAGAACAAACTCAAACCTACATCCTATGTCCCTGTAGACTCAGTAAACCTAGAGCTCTGATACCAACTTAACTGTGACACCTTGTCACGCTAAACGAGATTACTCAAAACACAAAACACGATCAACTCCTAATTAATCACATAGTAAAAAATGTGAAACAATTAAAACCGATTCCAACAATGTAAATAAACTCTAGAACATTTATAAAAAGTCCATCATTCCATTCTCATATACTTTAACAAGCATTTGCATATGGGTCCAAAGACCTCAGTCACATCCTGCATACAAAAGATATTTCACATGTACGTGCCATATATTTACAAACATTGGCATAATACCAAAATCTAGTGTCGATACAATTATATCATCTAGAAAACACATCCCATACAAGGACATGAGAGTACAGGGATGACACTAGGACTCTACTACTAACATATATGACTAACATCTACAACCAATCAACCTTCTGAATCTATTGATCACCAGGTTGGTTCTCTTCCACAGCACGACCTTGACCTCATTGCCCGCGACCACCTAAAAAATGCGGTGACCCACGGGTGAGACCCAGTCCCAGCGAGAGATATAACTCTCTCCAACATATATTGATTATAACATTAATTAACAGTAAATACATTGAGTAGTTAGGATATTGAATAAACAATATGAACGGATTGAACTGTTTAAGCATACTAAGAAGTTAAGCAAATAAGTTGTAACATCAAGTAGATTTGTACAATTATCATAAGTCTGCATCATGTAAGAACTATGTAGTATAAAGACAAGACAAGGGTTAATCAACCAATGTGATACGTATTAAACCCTAGCAATTATACTACACGGCTGGTATTATATCTTTTATTATTATGCCCTGGGGAGTTTGAGTCGTACCACTCAAAGTCCAACTGACCACTGCAAAGTGCTATTCAGTTCCGTATAAGATCTAGGAGTGTCGGTATCCTAAGATCTCTTCCCCTCGGTCAGTACGAGTAATCTGCAGTGACATACCAGTCAAACTGCCAACAGTGACATATAGTCAACTGATAACAACTAGTCCGTACTTGGTACAAGTTACGACACTAGAAAATAGGGTATACAAAACCCTGTAATCCGAGGTTCAACCGCAACTGTCCTCAATCACATCAAATATCTGAGGCATGACCATAGCCATCCTCCATAACCTGCAATTGTGGATGACAAGTATATATCCTCAACTTGTCACCCCCGCATACTCAATAGTATGCGCTCCGAGTTTCCCTTGGGAATACTCGTTTCACCATCCAGTAAGTTCTGACACTGAAGATGGCTCTACGACACAGGGCTCTACATGATTAAGGTTACACTTGATTAATTACTGCCAATTGAATGCATTAAGGCTTTATCATACAAGTGGATATTCAAACCCTAATTCTTTTCTAACAATAGTATATGTATAACAACTTCAAAAGATATAAAACATTTGAGATATAAATATTAATCATATTACCACATCTATCATTCATTGCAAATTAACAAACCACACTTATCATCATACTATTGCAAGATACCAATATCTTATCACAAGTTCCAGGGTTTTAACCCTTATTGGAACATGAAGAGGATTTCACCTCAATCATGGATTCAAACATGCCCAAAGGTCTTTAATACCATCACATTATTCGTAGTAAGGATATCATCATCATTCCATGCCTTAAACAAGGCTCAAAAGATCAATAGCACATGTATGTCTATAGATTTTAACATGGCAAGGCACTATGATATTCAAATAATACTACATTGTGGTTTCAACATAAGAAGAGTGTAATTCATTATCACATTAATCATTCAAGAGGTCTGATTGTAACCAATCAACATCATATAATTACATTAAGGTTAAGTATAACAAGCTAGATCACATGGGAGTTACGCATCCACTCATTACATTGATTTATCAAATATAACTATATAATGGCAAAGGTAAGACTACCAATTAATGGTATTGAACCATTGAATTATCTTCACTATGACCCACATATAATAACATGTGATTTATTCTAATCCATTGGATGTTAAAACATCCAATATTATTCATTGGATCAGGTTCATTGTTCAAGGTTACCAATTGAAGTATAGGTCTAACCATTAGATCAATTGAACCAAGGGACCATTGGTTCAAGGTATAGTCAAATCTACAATTACATTCCAAATTCATCAATATGATGATGACCTGATCCACCATTAATTGTGATCATTAGGTCACCATTGGTTGCTAGATCAGTAATACATTCAGTTAACATCATCAAATAATAAGCCAATATCATCATCGATTGATAACATCATTAGAATACTTAGTGGATGATAATTAAATGTCTAATTGAGTCAAAACCTGACCTGAGGTGGTAACCATAGGTTGTCACCATAAATTGGACACCCTTGATCATGAACATCAGTTGCCAAGATAGCAACATTATTGGTTGTTGAATGGTATGACAATCAGTTATGTGATAGGGAAGGAAATAGCTTGAAAACCCTAATTTGAACCATCATTTGTTTTGTACATAGCACCATAGGTTGTTGCTATCAACCTGTCCCGGATCATGTTACACATTATAAAGGATGTAAACATATTTATAGGTTCATATAGAACTGGAATAAAATAGGAAACACCATAAAATTCGTAGTTCTAAACAAGCATGATTGCTCTATGCTTAGATCATCACATTCAAGCATAATCATGAACCAACAAGCTTCTAATAAGCAATATAAGTGAAGAATGTTATATAACTCGCCTCTATAGAGTAGGTCAGATATCCAACAGAAAAAACTCGAGCAAATAGAGCAAGGAAACCTTGGATTTAGATCTGAACTTGGCCAACTATGCAATTCTCTCCACAAACAAGCAAAACCCTAGAAAAGAAACAAGAAGGAAGAAGTTTTGATTTGTAGGGGAACTGTCACCATGGAAAACCATGGTTCCGACCTGGATATATGTAGGAGGAAGAGGAACAAAGAATTAGATGGAGGAAATAAGGAAAAACTTACACTTTTAGGTCAATATCACTAGGGGGAAGCTTCATACACCCAAAAAGAGAATCAATTTCAACCCTAGAATTTGTTTCCAAGAGGATCCCCACCTTCTTCTTCCTTGGGCAGAAAAAATCGCAGCTGAACAGAGAGAGTACGAAGCTGGGAGAAGGAGAGAGATAATGGAGAGCAAATGGCTCGTTTGGGGGCTTTTGGATAAGTATATGACACTTTAATATTAAGAAAAAGAAAAAGTTGCAATTCTAGTATATATCCATATGCCCATGGCTTTAAATTATAAAAAAATACATAAGCACACACACAAGAAGATCTCCCACCGTCCTTCTAGACCTGCTTGGATTTCCTTTGGCGAAATTCCCAGCCAATCACATAATTCCTTAGTTGATAGCTACTAAAGGTAGCTCATCCATGAAGGGAAAAACCCTAAAATACCCTTGATAAAAACACCTTCAAACCATGGCTCAACTAGGAGCCCCATGGATAAAAAATCTCAAGAATGATAATATAACAACTAGGGAACATAATTTATGTGACAAATTGCAAAGAAAACCCCTCAATTGGGTAAATTGCAGAAAAGTCCAAAATGTACAGAAAATTGCATAACTTGCTCAAACAGTGTCCAAATTGGACCAAATTTGAAACTTAAGATTGTATTATGATTTAAAAACCTATCAAAAGGTTATATTAGGGTTCTAAGCATTCAATTATGCTAATTAAGATCATTCAACTCATTAAGTAAGTTCAAGGGCCTTACATTGCTGGTCCGTCCTTCGCTCACTTCGTCATCAATTAGGGTCACCACAATGTTGTAGCCACCCATACTTGTCACAGTGGATGTTGACTTTGGGGCCGGCGGTGGCTTGCCTCTATTTTGTGCCACATGCACCTGATGCTGCTTCCCGGACTTCTTCTTTTGCTTGCGAGACATCATTGTCTCCCAATCCCCTGCTTTACCGCCGTTAGAGGTGGAGTTCTCATTGTGTGATGTTGTGGTAGTATCATTCTTTGTCACATCCTCTTGGGTCGATGGCTTCTTCCCTGCATATGTTCTTCTTTCCGGCATCTTTTCATGGATATCTGCCGTATATGGCACCGAGATGGCTAGTGAGGCACTGGTTGAGGATGATGGGTCAATGTTAGGGAAGCTTGGGATGAACCTGCAATCTCCCTCATTGTAACCGAGCCTACCACACTTCATGCAGAAGGTTGGGAGGTTTTCATATTCGAGTCTGTATTTCTCACCGTTAAGCAAGATGGACGACAATTCATTCAACAAATATTTTTTTTGATCAATTAATTTTGATAGGACTATCTCCATTTGATTGAAGGACTATGGAAAGTTCATTTGATTGAAGGACTATGGAAAGATGACCATTTCACCCTTGTTCTTGAAGGACTATGAAAAGTTCATACAACAATTTTTGTTGATCAACTAATTTTGATAGGATTATCTCCATTTGATTGATTGTTAGAGTTTTTTGTTTCTTTTTGAGATTTGGGTATATGGTTCTTGGTGACACTAGATTTTGGATCCTTTATTGTTTTTATTAGTGATTGTGGTAATCCATGGACATATGATTCTCATGTATGGTCAACTAGTAATGATGATGGTTAACCTAATAGTGCTCCAAGAATGTGGGAGGTAATGATACTTAGGGTTCTTGATGATATATGATGTCTTGGAAACCCTAATCGGATATGTTGTTGAAAGCCTAAACCTAATAAGGAACTATGATATAGTTGTCTACCTTATTCGAGTGGTACTATACAATGTTGATATCATTTTCTCCCTCCTTCTTGCATAGCTTAACTGTTACAGATTGAATAAATAACATAGCTATTGAATGCTATGGTGTGTTTGATATGGTACGTAGGGTAATGCTTGTAAGCCTTTATGAGGCATGACGAGATAATGATGATTATGCATGATTGGGTCTAATGATCTAACAAGTACTTTGTGCCTATTTTGAGGTGTAGTCCTCTAGAGATGTGATTGAGGGATTGATATCCCACAATGACGTGATTTTTGTGATGACCTTGTGAATGGCAGTGATACAAGTATGATGTGACTTTGTGTCAAGTTCATACTTCATACGTCTTATATCTTCTGGAGTTTTTTCACAGTTATGCTTGCTAGATTGAATTATGGTTTTGTATGTCCACTTGTATGATGAATCCTTAATTCACCCAATTGGCATAACAAATAAAGTGAAACCTTATTCATGTAGTTGCCATGTGTCATAGATCCATTCCAGTGTTAGAACCTTCTAGGTGGTGAAACGATTCATTCCTATGGGAAACACGAAGCATATTTTTGAATATGCGGGGGTGCAATTTGATCATCTCCTTGCATCCACAATTGAGGTTGCAAAGGACGGTTGCGGTCATGCCTTGGATATTGTGATAATGTGATATGTGGTAGGAAGCAGTATAACTATATTTGTGCCTCTTTTTAGAACGGTCATGTGTGAGCATGTTCTCTAGCTCATTTCATGTACCAAGGTGGGCTAGGCATTTTCACCTGGACTATATGTCACTGTTTGTAGTTGACTTTTATGTCTCTGCAACATTTCTCTCATACTGACCGGGAGGTTTGGTGAGATCATGGATTTCGTCTCTTCCATTGATCTTGTATGACACTGTTTTTGAATTCACAATGGTCAGTTGGATTTGGTTGGTACAGCTCAAATCCTCAGGGCATTAGTAAAAGATGTAACACAGTCGTGTAGCACACTTGTATAGGGTTAAACGTGAATAACATTGGATGACCCCATGCCTTGTTTCTTGTACTGTTTAGTTAATAATAAATATACATGTTCTTCATATTCCTTCTAAAAGTATAAGATGTTCTACTACTCAGTTGTAGATGCCTAAATTATTCATGTAGTGTTAACTGCCTTACTTATATCATTTAGCTGAATCTGCTCATCTCAGTAATAATGCTATCTTCTTCTATAGTATACATGTACTTGTAATAGTTGTTGATGGAGAGTTATATCTGTTGTTGGGACATTGGTCTCACCCCGTGGATTTCCATATCTTTTAGGTGGTCACGCACAATGTGGTAGAGATCATGCGGTTGAGGCTGAGCAGTAAGAGGAGCAGTAGTTGTTAAAGGTTGAATATGCTGCTAGTGTTTTGTTGTAGAGTCCTATGTGTTGTCCTTGTACTCTTAGATCATTGGGGTGTTTTGTGGATGTTTGTATATTGACGCAAGTTTTTATTGTAGGCCATGGCTGTACAGATATGGCTTGTCTATGTGTGAACAGGTTGTGGCAAGTTGGCCAAGTGAACAGTGATGTGTGTACATCTTTAGGATATGTTATGTAGTACATGTGGCAATGCTTATGGACTTTGATGTAAAATTTTATAGTTTTTGATAGTCATATGGAAATTAGTTTTAATTTATCATTTTCTATGGTAATTTGGTTGACTAGTTTTGATTTCGCACTTTATTTTGAATAATCTCACTTTGTGTGATGATGGCGTCACAATAATAGTATTTTTTATTGATTGGTAGGCTAAATTGTTCCTAAATTAATCTTAAGATCAGGGAAGTGAATTTACTTTCTAATATTAGGATGGTTTTTGCATAGAAGATTGAGTCACATATATCCATTTAGAGTGTATTTGTATCCACTCTTAGTAGGTCTATAGGTAGGCCATTACATGGCTTCATCTCCTAGCCTTGACTAATTTTACGTCTATAGGACCTTACAACCCTTTCGTATCCCAACCTTAGTGTTTATTGTATGGATCCTCCTTGTCTTCCATAGTGTCCCTATCTATTCCAATTCTCTAGTCTTTGAGGTGGATGGGTAAATTTTGCAAAGGTTAAGTTGATAGAATTCTCGTATGAGTCCCTTTGTTTGATCTTTCAACCGATATTTCCTTCTAGCTAGTTTTTTGTTAAATCACATCTCTTGAAGGTGGTGGCAAACTTGACCTCCTTAGGGTTACCATTTAGCTAACTTCATTTCCCTTTAACTAGGTGAGAGATCCCACCCAATATGTGATTGACATTTGAAACTTGACCATAACTGTTATGTGTGTCCCTATAATTTAGTGGCAGAGATGTGTTGACTTGGGGACAACCACGTCAACCTAGGGTGGACGGTTGCCTTCAGGCATTTCCATATGTATTCCTACCCATGTGACCTTTGTCTCAGAGTAGTTTGAAGGACTACATGGAATCTCAAAGTATACACCGAACAAAGTGGATATTGTAGCCCTTTACGACTTGGATCAAAATATATCTTTTGAAATTGGTTAGAAGCTTGTACAATAGTTAATTTGGGTTTTAGATACATCATATGGGTCATCTAGTATAGTAGGCATGAAACCGTGCTACGCACGGCTGCGGCACAAATATCTGCAAAGTAATATCCATTCTCAATTTTAGAATTGTTATACTGTGAACTTTTTATACAACAACAATTTGGATACCATTTTTGGGTCAGTACATAAATGATGCATTTTACAATTTTATGCTAAATATCAATGACTACAATAGACTCGGGACAATTTCTATAGTTTGTCATAATTTAGGTTAGATCTCCTGAGGATATAATGGGTAGAGAAACTCTTGTAAGTTGCACACCATTTTTGAATCAGTGTAATACAACATTGTAGAAAAACTCCCGTCATTCAGAATGTGGGTCAATGTGTATAGCAATAAGTTATGCCCGAATGCACGTATCAATGAATGTAGCAATAAGTTATGCCAAAGGCCACATATTTCCACGTTAATAAAAATGACACGAGATAAATAGGATAGGAATCTCCAATTCCCAACATATAGGAGGTTCTCTCTCTTTGATATATCCCCGTTCAATTATTTTTACAACTTGAGAGAGAGAGAGAGAGAGAGAGAGAGAGAGAGAGAGAGAACGAAATTTGCTAGAAAACAGCTACACATCACAAATCTAACATTAAAATTTGAGATCACCCTGCAAGGTTATGTACATTAGGACGACCAACAATGTTGTAAAGTAAGAAGACTGGCAGTTCATGTACACGATTTTAAAGAAACAAACAAAACCTATGATATAGTAAAGGCCAACATCTCCTTCTTGAATTGTTGAGCAGAGTTCACATGCTGACAACACGTGACGGAATGAAGGAACTACCGTTCCAGCTCAGCCAAATACGATATCTGCCTTTGATTAGGGATGCCTGATTTTGCATGAAAGCTTTCAAACATTTATATGAAGACCGCACCTGTCAACGATAATGAATATAAACAGATCACGAACAGTGCAGGGGTTGACGCAATGTATTCTGGCCTTGCAAGAAGGGAGGTTGTTCACTCAATTGGTAGGGACATCACAGATAGAGAGGACTTAATAGAATAGATATTTAGCCATGACGAAAGCCCCTACAGAGAAACATTTGATAGATTATTGATAAGGCGGCCAATCTAGATCAAGTTAACTAAGTCCAAGTCAATAAGGATAAACAACTCCTCCAACAGTGATATACCAAAACATGGTAGTTTTTTTGTGAAGATCATTAACTGAATAAGAAGAAAATTCTAGATAAAGAGACTTTAGGTGAAGAGTGTACATCACAAAGAAATACTACGATTGCCGAGTAGACATGGGTATTTGACAGGAGAATGATGACGGAAATTAAGGGAGACAAAAGTTGAAAAAAGAGGACGCATGGTGAGCAATCTAACGGAACTTGATATCAAATATTCAATCTAAGGGAGTGGAGGCGAAGAGGATAAACGAACCGTCTGGTACAGAATCAGGAGCGGCAATCGGCTTTTCTTTTCTTTTTGGAGGGCAGAACTAGAGCCTAGGAGAAAGAACAAAGTGAGAAGTTGTCGCCTGCTTGGCCACAGGTTTCTGACTATAAATCACACACAAATAGTCAAAAAATAGAACAAACGAGAAAAGAAAAGAAGAGAACGGAGATACCTGAATATATAGTACCTGAAAGATTCCTTCTGCCGCCAACGTAACCATCACGCCTTCGATTTCTTTCCCTTAAGAAACCCTAGCAGCGTAGTAATGCAAATGTTGAGATGAATCGAGAGTGAATCAGTTGACACCTCTTACTGAATCTTGGGAATTACCGTTCTGGTACTCGTTGATGATGATCCCGATCACATTCCCCGAGGAGTGTGCCACGATGGCACGTATTCGGCTGACGATGTCACACCTAGCGTCGAGGAACTACTGGCTCGGGATGCCGGTGAGATCCGCGGAGCCGTCGTCGTACCCCAAAGTTACCCCCCAAAAAAAAATGATTGAAATGAGCTTGTAAAAATACTAATACTATATATATATATATACATGTTTCAAAGTTATGTTGACACAAAAAATGTCTAGTTGATGTGGTACTTTAAGGGCTAGTTTGGTTAGGTGTACTAAGGTGCAGTTGTGTGAGTTTGCAATGTAAAAATGTACATTAAACACGCACTTTGTCATCCGGCTACATCCTACCAAACAGGCCCATATAGTTGTACAAGTGGTGAAAGTTCGCAGCCAATCCCATGAAGGCAAAGTCGGCGATGAGGATAATGAACGCGGAGGACTCTTCTCGCTACATATCGTGGAGAGTGCCTCTGGTGATTTTTTTTCTTCAGAAAGGGCCATTATGTAGTTAAAAATTGTGAAAAAAATTACCAAAGAAATAAAAAGGGTCTTTTAATATAGTATAGATGTATCATGTGTGGTTGAAGGGTTTTTTTACGTGGGACTAAATCTTCAATGCCTATATGTGTGCCCATCTATGTGACTGGGAGATATCCTCCGTTAGATTGTGGGGCATAGTGAGAATATACGTTTGAATTCAATGAGCATACATGGGTACATCATTACTTTTTAATTCAGGATTTACTGTTTTACCCTTCCAAACGGATACTGCCCCGTCCTTATCCGATGCTTCTTGATAGTTTCAAAATAAATAAAATAATAGACTGGATTGACGTTCACCAGAGAATATTATTAGTTTCAAAATGAATAAAATAATAGACTGGATCGACGTTCACCAGAGAATATATAATAGTTTCAAAATGAATAAAATAATAGACTGGATTGATGCTCCCCACAGAATATAATAATGGAATGAGGGAGTAGGCACGGCGATTCCTTATATAAGGTACACTACCAGCCCCGTGACATCGTCATCAGCTAAACCCAACCACCAAATTCCCAAGTTTGCCTCTTCCGTCCATCGGTTGTCTTTCTGACGTCTCCGCCACCTGGTTTGGCCGGGATCCGTTCTCCTCCCCCACTTTGGAGGAAGAAGGGTAGTAGGCGGCGCCCTCGGCCGGCCACAAGGGAAAGCGTCGTCGTCGAAAGCTACCTACAGTCGCTCGCTCTGCCCGTGATGCCTCCGTCGCAGCAGATGTTGCTCAACTCGCAACCGCAGTTGCACCCCCACCCGCACCAGAAGCCGTCTCTGCCGATGCAGTCACAGCCAGGGGCTCAGATCAATAATAGCATCGTCTCCGGCGTCGCCAAGCTGCTCAGTTCCATCCCGTCGTTTCCTCCCCCGGAATCCGACGCCGACGAGAAGTGGCTGTGGGCCCAGATCAAGGCCGAGGCGCGCTGCGATGCCGACTCCGAGCCAGCTCTAGCCAGCTTCTTGTACGCCACAATCGTCAGTCATCAGTCTCTCAGCAGGTCCCTGGCGTTCCACCTGGCCAACAAGCTCTGCTCCTCCACGCTGCTATCCACGCTCCTATACGACATCTTCGTAGACGTTCTCACTGCCAATCCGTCCGTCCGCGCCGCCGTCGTTGCGGACCTGCTGGCCGTGAGGGAGAGGGACCCGGCCTGCATTTCCTACTCCCACTGCCTGCTCAACTACAAAGGCTTTCTCGCCATCCAAGCACAACGGATCTCGCACGCACTGTGGCTCCAGAACCGCCGCCCACTAGCGCTTGCTCTCCAGTCGAGGATCTCGGAAGTATTCACCGTTGATATACACCCAGCGGCGAGGATCGGGAAAGGGATCCTCTTGGATCACGCTACAGGGGTTGTTATTGGTGAGACAGCCGTCATCGGTAACAACGTCTCAATCCTGCACCAAGTCACGCTGGGAGGAACGGGGAAGGCCGGTGGCGACAGGCACCCCAAGATCGGCGACGGCGTGCTCATCGGTGCCGGAGCGACTATTTTGGGGAATATTAAGATAGGCCAGGGTGCCAAGATTGGGGCTGGGTCGGTTGTGCTCATCGAAGTCCCGCCATGGACAACGGCCGTCGGGAGCCCCGCAAGGATCATCAGGCCTTGCAGGGTCGCCGACATGCCTGGGGAGTCTATGGATCATACGTCGTTCATCTCCGAATGGTCCGACTATGTCATCTGACCGAATCCACCGCTGGCTTCCTTGATGATGGATAATGTTTGGTCAAATTAATTACGTTTTGTCGTCGTTTGAATCTAGCTCTGGGTCTTTCTTTCCCGCGTCTATCTTGCTGTGCTCGCTTACTGTTTCTGAAAGTAATCGCTTTCGGACAGTTTCTGTACAATACTATAGTTATTATAATTTAACTTTCAAAGCAAGTGGGTGTGATGCAGTTATTTAACTATGTTTTATAATGAGCTCTGCAATCTGGATTTAGGGGCCCGTTTCAGAACGGCTTTCGCAGGATTTATTATTTATCTTTTAAGAAGTCATGGCTACTTAAAGTGTTCGCAAATTAATAGATGTAGGAATTAGGGTTCGATAGTCATATATCAATCCAGATCTCGGGACAGACGTCTTTTTTCTGCAAATAAAAGATAGCTGGAACAACTTAATATGGTTTTTGAGTTGAAAAAATTTAATCCAGATTAGGCCCAGTTTGGTAGGATGCCTTTTATTTTCCTGCGGTTTAAAAGTAACGAGTTCCGAAATGATTATTTCGTCAACTGCCTGATCGTAAAATCCGGGAAAAGGTACTGCGCCCGATTTGGGCACGGTCGGATGTAAAAGTGCTTTGTTAACCTGCTGCAAAGAACGGCATGTACTGGCTTCTGCTGTTATCACGGCTGCTGCTGTACTTTTTTTAATCAAAACCAAACCAGGGCAAATGAAAACGACGAACTCACTTGAGTTACCAAATAATCCAAAGCTGCTGAAAAAGCACGAATATATTTGTTTGATTTTCTTTTTCATCTAACTACACCCAACAACACCCTAGCAAACAGGCCCTTAGCTTTTGTTCTAACATCCATACGATACAGAATAAAATCAAACTGAGTTCTCAGAGACATTTTATCCAGACACTAATTATGTCTCATATCAAGGACTAAGTCCGTTTAATTTTCCTGAGATTTCAATATTCATACCATGCGCCAAATATGGACTAAAAGCTACAAACCTTAGTTTTCAACTGTCATTGTCCATATTTGTGGTATACCCATTTATCGCTATATGAATGTAGCTCGGGGTCTTTGTTTCCCGCTCTAAGGCGATGTACCAGTCTATCTTGCTGTGCTACTAACTTACTGTTTCTGAAAGTAATCGCTTTCAGACAGTTTCATGTGCAATACTATTGTTATCGATTTAATTTTTAAAGCAAGTGGGTGTGATGCAGTTACTTAACCATGTATTTTATATGAACTCCACAACCTGGATCTAAAGCCCCTTTCGAGAACGGATCTTACTGATTTATTATTGTCTTTCGCTCCCCGGCTTGATCAGCACATGACTACTTAAGGTGTTTAGCAAAATTTAGATTAGATCTGGGATTTAAGACTTGTTAGTCATATTTCAGTCTGGATATTCAGACCAACTCAACACCATCTTGAGTGAGAAATCTTGGTGGGGTTATCTTATTTTTAACGGTTGATATGAGCTAAAATTAAACCGGACCGAGTTCCTTCAAAATATTTTATCGCACTAGACTAGTTATGTCCAATAGCCAGGAAGGACTAACTCAGTTCGGATTTATAAGATCTCAATATTCATATCTCGCGCCAAGCATGAGTTAACAAATATATTACTTTAGTTTTCAACTGCCATTGTCCACATTTTTTGTACAAAGTTGATTTGATATATGAAATGTTTTTAACGCTACTTGTTGGGTACTCATTTGTTCACCCTTGTTTTGGGGCCCGTCTGTCGTTGTTTGAATATAGCTCTGGGTCTTTGATTCCCGCTCTAAGGCGTTGTCCCAGTCTATCTTGCTGTGCTGCAAACTTACTGTTTCTGAAAGTAATCTCTTTCAGATAGTTTCATGTGCAATACTATTGTTAATGATTTAATTTTCAAAGCAAGTGGGTGTGTTGTAGTTAACTATGTATTCTAAATGAACTCTAAAAACTGGATTAAGGCACCTTTTGAGAATGAGTCTCACTGTATATATTATTATCTATTAGTCCCCGGGTTTGTCAGGACATGACTACTTAAGGCGTTTAGCAAAATTTCAAGTAGGATTTAAGACTTGTTAGTCATATTTATATCTGGATATTCTGGCCAACTCAATTTTGAGTGAGAAATCTTATCGGGGTTATCTTATGTTATATGGTGGATATGAGCTAAAATTAAAGCGGATGGAGTTTCCGAGAAATATTTTATCCACAAATTATGTTCCAAAGCCAGGACTTACTCAGTTCGGGTTTTATAATGTTTCAAATTCATATATCGTGCCAAACATGGGTTAGAAGATACAAACCTTCATTTTCAACTGTCATTGTCCATATTTCAAGTACAAAGTGAATTTGTTATATGAAATTTTCTTGACACTATTTGTTGTGTACCCATTTGTTCATCCTGGTTTTGGGACCCTGCGATTTGTTCTATGCCAAAGGTAAGGCACAATTTTCTACACATGCTCATAATAAAATTCACTAAAACCATTTTCAAGACAAAATTCACATTTTGTCTTTCCCATACCTGCAAAGTCACTCAGTTATACTAATTTTTTATGTAAAATAATAGTTTTATTCGTATTAATACTGCTAATATAATGCAATAATGTTAAGTTTTAGTCACGACAATGTTACTGATGGAGTCAAAAACAGTCAGAAGTATTGCCAATAAAAAAAATTGAAAAGTACTACTTTTGTTAGTTATCAATACTAAGATATAAGGTCTAATAGAATCTCAAAAATTTCCAAAAATATGTATTTATCATAATATTCGCCGATCTGAGAACTTTGTGGGTAACATTGATTCTAAACTACCATGTCGTATTTTTCTATATTATAGAAGCGATATATGTAAAACATGTATTAAAGTGCCAGTATTACACATTTTGGTATTGTACCAGTATAATTGCTATGGTAATTTTACTATTGTAAATGCAGAAATTCAGCACATTATGTTATGTTTAGTTTTTGCAGCATAAAAAATGAAATTGAAACAGCAAAAAGTTAATCTTTATGTGGATTATTGGATATACCAGTGTGCATGTAGTCAGTTGTTTATTAGTATTTTTTTAATATTAGTTTCAACATTGATAAATGTAAAATCAGATATTGTACGATGATGCTTCGACTTCTATGGATTATCTAGAAGCTATTCATGACAAACTAGGTAGCGGCTCACAGGCCCATGTGTATAAACAGATACACAAAGAGGTCTGTAAGTACTCTTGTTATATTTGTGTTTTCCAACCTCCTTAAATCACATTTAACTGTTCTCAACATCTTTGTAACGAAGTCATGATGCCATTGTTATTCTATACCCTACCCCCACCCTTCCTATTAAAATTAGATATAGTTGGGACCATTCACAACGCCGTATCACTTATAACAGGGAAGTCGAGTGGATTTATTTTGGATGAGCTTTATGGTAATTCTAGGTCTCATGCCCTTAGACGGTGCTATCACCATAAACGGCATTAGGGCTTATTTGGTAGACAACTACGAGTAAAAAGTCAAATTCCAAAATATAACTTGTCAAAACGATGTTCATCTTAGGACATGTTTGGTTTTTTTAATTTTGGTGTATTAGATTTTAGAATCCATTTGTAGAATTTATGTTTGGTTTGCATTATTCGGAAAACAAATGTAATCCCGATATTTTGAGATATAAATTGAATTCAACATTTTGGTTTTCG
This sequence comes from Alisma plantago-aquatica, assembly GCA_963693085.1. NCBI lineage: Eukaryota > Viridiplantae > Streptophyta > Magnoliopsida > Alismatales > Alismataceae > Alisma > Alisma plantago-aquatica. The sequence goes on from OY856413.1 coordinate 749,555,586, forward strand.
TCAAAATTCTTCCGTACATCAAAATTCATTAGTGAGTGGCTGTTGGACTAAGAAAAAAATATCATATATTTATAAATCTAAGAAACCAAGCATAATATATATGTTTGCGGGATTTTGACAAAATAACATTTTACAAATGCAGGATGGCCAGCAAACCAAACGTGCATGTGCTATTAGATGTAAGCAAACACAATGATAAAATGAAACATTTGTGAACAATGATTGAATATTAATGAATATAAATGGTCAACATTACAAATGGACCGCCTTCAACATAAATGTCATTGTAGAGACATGAGCTATAAATTAGACTATCAACTTTTTCGTATGAAAACCCCACTGACCGAAAGAAGAAGTTGATGAACTAGAATTTTACCACCAAAACCTACAAAAAAATTTATAAGACTATAATATCTGAAGGCACATTTCTATAATAGCTAATACAAATTTATGTAGTTTTATATTAAAAAAGAGACGTCTATGATTTCTGAGTCAATGTATTCCCGATTCAGTAATTAAGTTAAATTTGCTAACTAAACTTTATTGTAAGGAAAATTATATATTCTTAGAAAAATTGCCGCGGGGGGGGGGAGGGGGGCTAAACTGATATATTAAATGAGAAATTGTTTTTATTCGAATTTATTTTCAATTTGTTATTGTTTATTTGATAATAAAGATTATAACGAATTAAAAAGAAGAATTAATGGGGATACAGATCTAAAGCCTAAGCTGGGTTTGACACCTAAATTGATTTGCGTTGTTGGGCTCCGTTAGCATACCCAATACCTTAACCCACATAAGAACGCTTGGGGTCTGGATTTCCCACCTTTAGCGTGTCAACGAGTATGTACCGCAATACTGAATATCGTATGAATTGCGAAATATTTCCTTTCCGCTTGTCCATTATTTTTTTATAGGCCATTCATTAGAGACATGCCACAACAACTTTTTATGGTGATGCTGTCAAGAGCATATTACTTTGGTCAACTATTTTGAGAATACATATCGTAAGGATAAAATCATCCTCTCCTATCTAGTCTTTACTATATCTGTAGTTTATTTATCCGAACCATTATTTGGTTTTAGGACGTTTGGTTGTTCCAAATATGTTTACACTTACTTTGTGTTTTCCAACCTCCTTAAATCACATTTAACTGTTCTCAACATCTTTATAACGAAGTCATGATGCCATTGTTATTCTATACCCTACCCCCACCCTTCCTATTAAAATTAGATATAGTTGGGACCATTCACAACGCCGTATCACTTATAACAGGGAAGTCGAGTGGATTTATTTTGGATGAGCTTTATGATAATTCTAGGTCTCATGCCCTTAGACGGTGCTATCACCATAAACGGCATTAGGGCTTATTTGGTAGACAACTACGAGTAAAAAGTCAAATTCCAAAATATAACTTGTCAAAACGATGTTCATCTTAGGACATGTTTGGTTTTTTTAATTTTGGTGTATTAGATTTTAGAATCCATTTGTAGAATTTATGTTTGGTTTGCATTATTCGGAAAACAAATGTAATCCCGAGATTTTGAGATATAAATTGAATTCAACATTTTGGTTTTCGTCAAAATTCTTCCGTACATCAAAATTCATTAGTGAGTGGCTGATGGACTAAGAAAAAAATATCATATATTTATAAATCTAAGAAACCAAGCATAATATATATGTTTGCGGGATTTTGACAAAATAACATTTTACAAATGCAGGATGGCCAGCAAACCAAACGTGCATGTGCTATTAGATGTAAGCAAACACAATGATAAAATGAAACATTTGTGAACAATGATTGAATATTAATGAATATAAATGGTCAACATTACAAATGGACCGCCTTCAACATAAATGTCATTGTAGAGACATGAGCTATAAATTAGACTATCAACTTTTTCGTATGAAAACCCCACTGACCGAAAGAAGAAGTTGATGAACTAGAATTTTACCACCAAAACCTACAAAAAAATTTATAAGACTATAATATCTGAAGGCACATTTCTATAATAGCTAATACAAATTTATGTAGTTTTATATTAAAAAAGAGACGTCTATGATTTCTGAGTCAATGTATTCCCGATTCAGTAATTAAGTTAAATTTTCTAACTAAACTTTATTGTAAGGAAAATTATATATTCTTAGAAAAATTGCCGCGGGGGGGGGGGGGAGGGGGGCTAAACTGATATATTAAATGAGAAATTGTTTTTATTCGAATTTATTTTCAATTTGTTATTGTTTATTTGATAATAAAGATTATAACGAATTAAAAAGAAGAATTAATGGGGATACGGATCTAAAGCCTAAGCTGGGTTTGACACCTAAATTGATTTGCGTTGTTGGGCTCCGTTAGCATACCCAATACCTTAACCCACATAAGAACGCTTGGGTCTGGATTTCCCACCTTTAGCGTGTCAACGAGTATGTACCGCAATACTGAATATCGTATGAATTGTGAAATATTTCCTTTCCGCTTGTCCATTATTTTTTTTCGTGTTCTTGTCATAGGCCATTCATTAGAGACATGCCACAACAACTTTGTATGGTGATGTTGTCAAGAGCATATTACTTTGGTCAACTATTTTGAGAATACATATCGTAAGGATAAAATCATCCTCTCCTATCTAGTCTTTACTATATCTGTAGTTTATTTATCCGAACCATTATTTGGTTTTAGGACGTTTGGTTGTTCCAAATATGTTTACACTTACTTTGTGTTTTCCAACCTCCTTAAATCACATTTAACTGTTCTCAACATCTTTGTAACGAAGTCATGATGCCATTGTTATTCTATACCCTACCCCCACCCTTCCTATTAAAATTAGATATAGTTGGGACCATTCACAACGCCGTATCACTTATAACAGGGAAGTCGAGTGGATTTATTTTGGATGAGCTTTATGGTAATTCTAGGTCTCATGCCCTTAGACGGTGCTATCACCATAAACGGCATTAGGGCTTATTTGGTAGACAACTACGAGTAAAAAGTCAAATTCCAAAATATAACTTGTCAAAACGATGTTCATCTTAGGACATGTTTGGTTTTTTTAATTTTGGTGTATTAGATTTTAGAATCCATTTGTAGAATTTATGTTTGGTTTGCATTATTCGGAAAACAAATGTAATCCCGAGATTTTGAGATATAAATTGAATTCAACATTTTGGTTTTCGTCAAAATTCTTCCGTACATCAAAATTCATTAGTGAGTGGCTGATGGACTAAGAAAAAATATCATATATTTATAAATCTAAGAAACCAAGCATAATATATATGTTTGCGGGATTTTGACAAAATAACATTTTACAAATGCAGGATGGCCAGCAAACCAAACGTGCATGTGCTATTAGATGTAAGCAAACACAATGATAAAATGAAACATTTGTGAACAATGATTGAATATTAATGAATATAAATGGTCAACATTACAAATGGACCGCCTTCAACATAAATGTCATTGTAGAGACATGAGCTATAAATTAGACTATCAACTTTTTCGTATGAAAACCCCACTGACCGAAAGAAGAAGTTGATGAACTAGAATTTTACCACCAAAACCTACAAAAAAATTTATAAGACTATAATATCTGAAGGCACATTTCTATAATAGCTAATACAAATTTATGTAGTTTTATATTAAAAAAGAGACGTCTATGATTTCTGAGTCAATGTATTCCCGATTCAGTAATTAAGTTAAATTTGCTAACTAAACTTTATTGTAAGAAAAATTATATATTCTTAGAAAAATTGCCGCGGGGGGGGGGGGGAAGGGGGCTAAACTGATATATTAAATGAGAAATTGTTTTTATTCGAATTTATTTTCAATTTGTTATTGTTTATTTGATAATAAAGATTATAACGAATTAAAAAGAAGAATTAATGGGGATACGGATCTAAAGCCTCAGCTGGGTTTGACACCTAAATTGATTTGCGTTGTTGGGCTCCGTTAGCATACCCAATACCTTAACCCACATAAGAACGCTTGGGTCTGGATTTCCCACCTTTAGCGTGTCAACGAGTATGTACCGCAATACTGAATATCGTATGAATTGCGAAATATTTCCTTTCCGCTTGTCCATTATTTTTTTTCGTGTTCTTGTCATAGGCCATTCATTAGAGACATGCCACAACAACTTTGTATGGTGATGCTGTCAAGAGCATATTACTTTGGTCAACTATTTTGAGAATACATATCGTAAGGATAAAATCATCCTCTCCTATCTAGTCTTTACTATATCTGTAGTTTATTTATCCGAACCATTATTTGGTTTTAGGACGTTTGGTTGTTCCAAATATGTTTACATTTACTTCCAACTACTTCATGTTTCCAAATGCATGTGTTTGGTATAGCTTAGGTCTTGCACAACGGAAAATCATATCATATCATCATACCGAGGCCACCACATGGTGCTCTCTATCCCTCCTCCCACAATCCATCTCTTATATCGAAGAACATATTCATTAATACTCGCATGGTATTACTTCCTGCCAACTGTACTTGTTGACTACCAATTGGCATAACTCATTTTGTTATGAGAAATTATTAATATAACACATTCTCCACTAAAAATTACATTCCCATCTCGGAAATACGCGTAGAGCACTATTAGCACAGTGTATCTCATTTTTAAGGTGACATTATTTGTTCTATGGTTGGAGAGAGGTAGACTAAAATATATTAGTGTATGGAGAGAGTGTGGAATAAGAAAAAGAAGGACATAGTGGATGAAAAGAGAAGTTGTAATTAATAGAAAAAAGGTGGCAGTGCATGGAGATATGCGTAATAAATAAAAATAAGAAGGTAATGGATTGAGAGAAGGTGTAATTAATAAATAAGAGATAGTGGATGGAGAAAGAGTGTGCATTATGTATAAGAAAGAGGAACAAATAGAGAGAGATAGTACGACACAATAAATTGTACAAGTAGTTTTAGCATTGTCTAACTTTAAAGTTGGTCATATAATACTTATTAATGAGTATTGTTTATTTCAAAAATAAGTATGATATTTTTAGTACTTATTTACAAATATTATTTAATTTAGAAGTGCTTACTATAGATATATAAATATGTAATACATAAGTATTATTTAAAATTATGTATAGAACTTATACATGAAATAGAATAAAAAATATAACTAGTATTGGTTAATACTTATAATGTTACTATTTTAATTTAAAATTCACAACATTCACAATGATTTTATAACTAATAACAAGTACTTGTGTATTATTATATTCTCTCTCATGTCAAGAAACTTTTCAACTTCTGTATTGTGCGAAAAACTTCTTTGCATAATACCAAAAAATATTTTGTATTCTGCATTCACGTTGATCAAGGTTAGAGTGTAAGACTTGGTGAAAGTTGTGTGCTCTATATCAGGTACTCTTTTATTATCGCAAATGTGTAGTTTCACACAAAACTAATGACCTCGAGAAGAATGATAAAAGAAAGAGATTTTTTGACCACCACGATCCTACTCCTACCTAGCAAAAATACAAAAATTACATGTGTATTTTGCGATTCAAGATTAATCTCCTTTTCAGCTCAAGGATAACTACTGTCTTTTTTGCGGGTCGTCGAAAGACCACCCTCCTTGAAGAAGATCACAATCTACCTCCACTAAGATTGAAAATAACATTCTCGTAAGAAGTAGCTCTAAAGAAACTTCATCGTGGACTTTTCGCAAGAAGTAGCATAAAGTACTGAACCAAACAATGAACAAAAACGAAGAAGGAAATTACAACTCTTTCTTAAAAGATATACAATTGAAGCACCATGACCAACTACTGGTCGAGTCTACCAAGGTTTAGGTAAGGTTATATTTGGTAGAGTAGGATAGTAATATTGAGCTAAAGCTTAGACTAGCTTGAACGTAGCTGGAAATAGTAAATTGATATTCTAAGCTTCGAAGGATAGAATGTAGATGGCCTGGTAAGATGTGTTCTCTAAGTGTACTTAAGACACTCTTATATAATGGAAACACTTAGGAATAACTAAGATAGTTGTTGGGAGCATCCATGACAAATTTAGTAGAAAAATGGATGTTATAGGATAGTTAGTGGAATTAAAATGATTAATTATGCACTAATTGAAAAGTCTGCAGACTTCCTATCAGTCGAATTTTTTTTATTGGTCTTGAACTCACCCTTAACTGAGTTTGACCGAGAGGCACCCTATGTGCAGATTTTGCAAGGGTCTGTTGTCAGTTGACTTGTGATTCTACTGACTCATTCTCCATCAAAAAGAGTTTTTGACAAAAAAAGTCATGTAACTCATTTTTCTAATTTTTAGCAAATGGATCAAATGAATTTGGAAAAGTTTCTACCTATCCTAAGGGGTGTATACAAGTATAAAACTAGGTCCAAGATGCTTTTGAGATGATCATCACTTATTATCGCCTCATTTATATCAAGTTGTACAGTTTGTAGCTGTATAAAGCATCATCTAGGTACTGCTTAAAGCATCTAAACATACATATGATTGCATATTCTTCATGATTGGATCTTGTCTAAGTTCTTTGATCACCTAAAACACATCATTCACATATTATGAATACAAAGGAAATATCTGCTTCATCTAAATATAGTGTAGCATATATCCATAAAGTCAACAATCTCTCATTTTTTATGGTGACAAATATTTTCTTAAGAATTTTTTTAGATAACCAAAGTAAGAGAATTATAGCTTTGATTTTCCATATAAATCCAATTTATGATTTTCTCTCCATTTTTCAAAGTCAAGACGTTAGTCACACTTACCAAACTCCCCCTATTGGAGTTACATCCCCTCAAAATGATAATCGTATGGGGGTCCTCATACCCAATACAACAGAATATCAAATGAAAATAATGACCTAAGTAATTGACGATATACAAAAAGCCACAATTCGGTCAAAGAACATACATAGATATGTCTCAATAACAATGAGAGGAATGCTTAGTCCTTCGTGATAAAGAGATATATTTAAGTACAAAAAGAAATCAGCATAGATTCTCTATGCCAATATAAGGAATGTTAAGTCGATCATTGTCGAAGAGAGCCAATAAAATATGATCTTTTTAAAAGATATCTAAATACCAATGCAAGTAATATTTAGTACTCCATGATAGAGATATTCCAAAAAATCCAAATAGAAAATAACAAAGAATCTCTAGGCTAATATTAAGGAATGTTAAACCGACAATTGATGTAGATAGGCCTTTAAATCAAAATCTAAGAAAAATAGACAAATCTATCCCATGATTTGAGCTCCCCCTTAATCTTCTCAAGAAAGTTGAGCTCAAACAGAGAAACTAAACACTAAGATAAAGTTACCCATTAAGGAACAAAAATTACACTTGCAACATGTACAACATTTCATTTCAAACCTTAAAGTAAACAAATAAATGAAGAAAACTGATTCAAAGAATCAATTGCAAGATAGCTATATTAAAACTTGACCGAAAGCATTTCGGTCGAATTGTTTATGAATGAACTGCCGCCAGTCAAACTATATTTTGATCGAGAGGTAGATTGTTGGAAAAATAATCCAGCAAAATTAAAGACCACTGCCAAATGTTTTCATATTTAATACCAATTAAAAAGTATCCATTAACAGTAAAAATAAATTAATTGATAGTTATAAAAACATTTCATGATAATATATATATACATTGAGTCTTGTAATCATGCAAATCCTCCTATAGAGAGTGGTTCTTGTTACCGAAACTATATTGTTGTCACTTTTTTCTCTAAAAAGGGCATGAGAAAGCATAGTGACCAAATCTCCCACAAATAAATCATATAACACAATTAATGGAGTAAAAAGAACTAATATTTGTTTTTACAAATATAGGCCCTTGATTTTTCTTCCAATTTTCATTTCTTAGAATATTAGCAAGAGCACTTGTATCTACATATCAACTTTTAGAATGCAATATATTTTTCAACATATTTCTACTATCTAAAAATGTAGCTAATGATCTCTAAGATTCCATAGCATCAATAAATATTTATTAATAGAAATGAAACATTTCCTAGTACTAGCAACAATATCTTCAAGCATATAATTTTATCATTTATCTCATCATTCAATTTAAGGAAAGATCATAACTAAGATGTGATAAATGAATAGGTTGTTTCTCTATATTATTCAACTTATCTATAAGACAATAAGCTTAAGTTTGTAAAGAATCATTAAAAAAAGATCATCTATTCTTTTCTTTTCACTATCTTATTGATCATTTGGCTAACTAACTTATAAATTGAAAGAATCAACAATAGTAGACAATATATTGATCATTTAGCTCACTAAATTCTAATTTCAAAGAATCAACATAGTATACAAATTGTTTTTCTATTTCTTATTATATATTAACTTCTTTTGATGTAATTTCAACAAGTTCATCTTTGGAAAATTTTGACAGAGACACCTTACTACCATCACTTTGCATACCTTCTTGTTTTTATTCTTCATTTTCATTATGTTTGGCATTATACATTCAATGACATGGTGGTAAACTTCATCCTCATCATTTGATCCTAGATTTGAATAGGAATCCCAAGAAGCATGATATCTCTTCTTCTCTCTGTCCTTAAAATTTTCTTATTCTTTTTTTTTAGTTCTGAGCTTTTATCATACTAATACCCCTTTTGCAGCAAGAACGACTTCTAGTAGAGAGTGATCTACAAATTTTGTTAGAAGAAAATGTTAACTTCTTACATTTGTAATTCTTTTCTTCCGTACTATTAGATGAGCCACTTGGTGAAGAAGATGGTTATTTTAATATCTTTACTTTCAGGGATTTCCTTTTTTCTTTGCATTATTTTCTTCTCATCTTCCCTTTCACTTTCTTGGAGCTTGACTTCATAAGTATCTAAGTTACCTATAAGTTGTCCAAGTTGTAAAGTAGAAAGATCCAATGATTCTTATATTCTAGTGACTTTCTTTTCATACTTAGAATTTAGTGAATGCAAAATCTTAGTAGCAAACTCATGTTCTTAAATATCCATACAAAGAAATCTCACTGCATTTATAATAGAAGTAGATCTGGAGTACATTTCAAAAATAGTTTCATATTTTTTCCATGTGAAATAACTCTAGTTTATGGCTAAGCATATTAATTTTAAACCCTTTACTTTCTTAATTCCTTCATGAGTTATTGAAAATTTTCTCCAAATATAATAAGTAGTTTCACAAGATAAGACTCTACTAAACTCACTGGGAGACAGAAAAAAAATATAAAATACTTCAAGCTTTAGCATTAAGTGTAGATTTTTTACCACAACCACATACCATTGCTCAAGCTCCATCTTTTAGGCATGCAAGGTAGGGCAACCATATTATAAAGAACGAGGCTAATATCTTAAATGAATAACTACATGTTCCTCTTCTAATATGTGTAGTTGGAGCCATTAAATATAATATGTTGGTAGAAGTGTGCTCCTTTAAGGTTGAGTTGGCCCAATAAATTTATCCCAATATTTGAGACTTTTATATATTGTTGAAGCTTTACTATGATATGAATTGAAAACTTTAGAAGGGGAGTGAATTGGGAAAGTTCTATTTTTACAACTTAGAAAAAAAGTTTGGTTAAATGCAACTTGATTAAGAAGATATTGCAGTAGAAAGAGTAAAGAAAGTAAGTGGACAAAGTATGAAACCAAAGGATAGAAGATGTAAGGGATTTCATCCTAAATTATGTCATTCCACTACCTAGTTGTTTTCAATCAGGATTTTCAACTTGTATTTTATGATTTTTTATACCCATATAATATATACAAAGTACTAGTGTCTTTTATGACTCACAATTAACCTTGTTTTTAGCTCAAGGATAATTATCATATTCTTTATAGGACTATCACAAGACAACCCTCCTTGGAGAAGATTGCAATATGCTTCCACAATCTTTGGGAACAACCTTCTCACAAGAAGTAGCTCGAACAAAACTCCCCCGCAACCTTCTAACAAGAAGTAGAGAGAAACACCAAACTAAATAGTGAAAATGAAAGGAAGAAGGAAATGAAAACTATTTATAACAAGATATACAGTTGAAGTACTATGAACAAGTGATGATCAACTACACAAAGGTTTAGGAAAGTCCATATTTGGTGGAGTAGGACACTAATGTTGACCTAAAGCTTAGATTAGCTTGAAAGTAGCCAAATATCAAAAACTGATATTCCAAGGTTGAAAGGATATCATGTAGATGGCTTGCTCAATTATGTTATCTAAGTTCCTGTAAGGCACTCATACATATAAAAAGCATATAGGAATAGCTAATATAGCTTTTGGGAGTGTTTGGGGTGATTTTAGTGGGGAACTAATCATTATAGGATAGCTAGTGGGATAAAAATGGTTGATTGTATTGTAACTAAAAAAGTTTATAGACTCTTTGTCGATTGAACTTCTTTTTGTTTGATCTTGACCTTAACAAACAAAGAGTCCGCCTAAGAGGAAACATGTGTGTAAATTTTTCAATGAATAGCTATCTATCGGCTTGTGACTCAATTGACTCATTCTCAGTTGAAAAAGTTCGATAGAAAAGTCCATCTAACTCATTTTTCTATTTTTTTGTTAAATGAATCAATTGAATATGGAAAGGTTATCTACCTATCTTAAAGGGTATACACAAGTATACAACTAGGTTTAAGATGGTTCTTATGGGTCATCACTGTTCTTACATCATTCCTATCAAGTTGTATAATTTGCACCTATGCAAAGCAACATCTAGGTACAACTTAGTGTGTAAGTATCTAAACACACATATGATTGTTTAGTCTTCATCATTGGATCTTATCTAAGTTCCTTGATCACCTAAAATACTTAATTTACATATTAATAACACAAATGGAAAATATTTGCATCATATAAATTAGAGTATTGCATGTCAAAAAATCCAACATCATTTTATCCCCATGTAAGATTTGTAATTTTCTTATTTTTCAAATATAAGTATAGATGAAGTCATAAACTTGTATAAGACTGTTTGATATTCAATTGACTAATGTCATATTCATAATGAATAAATTCTAATTAGTAGTTATGTTACTTGAGTATTATTGTTTTCAATCAGACATATAATAAAACACAATCAGGTCATACATATATTGCTTGGGGAAATACATGTAATGACTAACTACATTCTATCACTTTATAACTTCATGGATGACATAATCCTAGTAGGACTATCAAATGGTTTATTATATATGTGGTCTTAATGTTATCATTAAGATGCATAGTTCTTTCTTATGGGTACATAGTTCTATGAGCTAGATTTAAATTTTGGATATTGAAGGTTATGATAAAAATTGAGATCATGGTTAGTGAAATGTATAATGGATGTGAATATTGTTTATTACAATAAGGTTCTTGAAACCTATCATAAAATTTGAAAATTAAAATCACAACTCTCGCCAAAAGTAAGATTAAAAGCTTTTCAATGCAGGTATGTGTCTCTTCAATGAAGATCTCTTTTCATTAGTTGAGAGGAAATTCAAGTGTTGGGGTGGATATTAAATAATAATTTATGGAAATAGTTGTTCTACAAAGGGTCATTTCACTATAATTAAACTAGGTTCCACCATGTATTTCTATTTATTTGAAGGATTCTAGGAAGAGTTATATGAAAGGTATGAATTTGATTTCAACAAATTAGAGACTATCTCTAGACATGCCCTTGTTTACTCATCTTCAAATGGAATGACACAGTAAATATGCCAAAATTTATAGCTCATATTCCCATTGTAAAATGAATACAATTCAATATAAATTTATTACATTAAGATTTTTCTTTTGGATTCAATTGATTCATCCTTGAGCGCTAACAATGTTTCTAATTAAGGGCCCCATGAAGATCAAGATTTGAAGATAGGGTTACCAATATGTTTCTTTTTACATAGTTCATAAGAATTGAAACTATAATTAGTAAATATAGATTTTAATGACAAAACAAATTATTATTTTATAAATATGTGATGCATAGAAATTGGAACAATATAATAGACTATTTAAGCCCCAAGTTGTGCTTGAACAAAAGATATAAAAATTATATCTCAAAACTAAGAAGGAATTATTTTAATCTATGGAAAAAGAAGAAAATAATAAACAAAGGAGTTCCATATATCTGTGTAAAGACTCGATCTATGCGATCAAATATTTACAAAATTGTATCAAAGTATAAACATGTCTTTATTGAATCGTACTTTTACATCAGAGTCGTAGAAGCTTACAAATATGATTATAAAGTTTAAGAATAAGAATCCATTCCTATCTAGTCTTCAACGGAGGACTATCCATGCAAGTCTCTTCGATCTCTTCCATATACCACCTATACATGAGTTCCCAGAGGGAATAAAACCACACATGGACCCCGTATAGGGAAACTTAGGTCAGCATGGCTAGTACTAAATTCTTGTATCGAGTTATTTGTAAAATATAGGTACTAAATATGATTCAAGGTAATATCAAATATAGGCAAGGAATATTTGTTGGACTAAATCTATCAAAGTAAGGATATAAGTAGTCCAATTTTTTTTATTTGAAGATCAAATTTTCACAAGGCTATGCAATATAGTTAAAGATATCAAATTATCAAAATACTTTCAATGATCCACTTTTGAATATTAAGTGTAAGGCATGGGCCCACTGCCAAAGGCTCTAGTAGAGTTTTAGGAATGACGACTGGCCCCACAGAACACCACTAGCCTTAACTACGTTATTTTTCCTCACTCACGCGCAAGCCGGGGTCAACTTCCCAACTGGTCACCCATCCTAGTACTACTCCAAGCTGAGCACGCTCAACTATGGAGTTCTTTAGTGATGGGATCCCGGAAAAGGAGGTGCACCTTGGTGATATGAGTAGTCCAATCATTCCTTATAAGATCTTTTTATCCGAGGCCTCAAATCCTGGGACGTTACAGTCTCCCCCACTTAGACTCTTGACGTCCTCACCAAGGCTCAACTATATGGCCTCATAATATTTCCCCATTTCAGTGTAGACCTAGAATGGCCCATGGATACCCAACTCACAATCACAGAATACCACCACAAGGGTGGCTACGTCACCATGGACAACCATTTCCTACATGCCTGGACCACACAGATCAAGACTAGCATGTCACATTCCCATGTGGGCCCCACCTACTGGAGGGGTTATGGCTCTGATACCATTTGTAAGGCCTGGGCCCACTGCACAAGGCTCTAGTAGAGTTTCAAGAATGACGATTGGCCCCATAGACCACCACTAGCCTTAAGTGCATGTTTTTTCCTCACGCACACATAATCTGAGTCAACTTCTCGATTGGTCACCCATCCTAGTACTACTCCAAGATGAGTACGCTTAACTATGTAGTTCTTTACTGATGGGCTCCCGGAAAAAGAGGTGCTCCTTGGCGATATGGGTAGTCCAATAATTCCTTATAAGATCTTTTTATCCGAGGCCTCAAATCATAGGACGTTACATTAAGCTTGAGCACTATCATATCATTTCTTTCACGAACTACAACACCTCATATTAAATCATCTATGAAAGAACATCACTGAGCCTAATTACTATGGTAACCAGTCAACTTGGGGTTGACTAAACTATTACAAACCTATGCACAGGGTGGCAGAACATACCCTACTTGTGGCGGGATGTATCCTACCTCAAGGAGCCAAAGCTCTAAGGGGCCATAGCCCAAATGGACCAAAGTCCAAGGAGTCCAAACTCCAAATAGATCAATTCAAGTGCTTATGTAATATTCAATGCAATTCGACAATAGTAAATTTGATGTGGTGAACTTTCAAAGAGATATGAAAAGTTCAAAAAAGCATAGGGTTCACCACTAAACAATGTACATGAAATTTAAGAGGGAAATTAATAACTCAATATGGAAATAGACACTCTAGTACCTCAATTTATCCATGACTCCATAGATTGCACAATCACCAAGAATGGCTCCAAGAGAAATAAATCTACAAAGTATGGTACATCTTGGTTATCATTTGGATTAGGATCAATGTCGTTCAATTTTTTTCTAATTAGTTTTTTTTATTTCACATTTAGGGTTGTTACTATTTCATGATCGTTCCATTCCCTCTCTTTCTAGGTTTTCTAGTTAGGTTGAGTATATAATCAATTTATTAGTTCATTTTCCTTATACGATAGATAACCACCACATTGTGTTATTAACAACCCCATTCTATTCTTTCTCAAGGTTTGTCATGTTATTAAGTGGACATGTAGTCATAAGTATATTTATGTACTTTTCAAGGTGGGGTTGTGATCATATATGCATATCAATATTTAGTTAGTGACTATAAGATTAGGTGTATATTCCATCCTCAAAATTGCATTTTTAATTCATATTTTAGAATTTGATCTAATGTTCCACATTCTCTTTCTATTACACTTCTCCACATAAGTTCTATCATCGTTATTCATTCATTTTTAGTCCATATAGAGTATTTATTACTATGGGATCATCATATGTGATTCCAATGAGGTCTCATTTAAGTTATATTTTAAATGTATATATGTCAAAATTAATATCTTCCCAATTAAGATTTTCCCTTCTAGATAAGGTCATGCAAAATGAAATGTAAGTGGTGTTGGGAAATATGGCATTTGGTAGGAAATGGAAACAAAATATTACTACCATACTCCCCATGAAACTAGTAGATCACATCAACAACTATATAATGTAAAGGATGGTTTTGGGGATATACTTGGTCCTGGAGCAAGTCCAATGAAAATATCCTCATCTTTGTATCATGAAGTAATCTTTTAGTTGCACTAGGATGACGTCTACTATAGCTCTTGGTCTTTGCCATAGATAGCAGGTTAACGTTGTCCTCCTAGCGGCAGGAAACAACCTCCATGCCTCTATGGAACTCCACACAGACTGCCTAAAACTCATGTCATCCTAATAGAATGACATGAACGAGTTGTCCCTCTCATTGGTGTACTAGTCACCAACTTGCTCTCCCACAATCGTTCTCCTTTGTTATCCCTCCCTTTAGTGGGTAAGACTTGCTCGGGCTCTCTATTGGTTACCACAACCATAGGGGACAACAATGGTCAGAGGCAATTGAGTTATGGCTTTGGGAAGCCCAGTACCCCTCTATTTATAGGAGTGGTTAGGGACAGGGTTCCTAGTCTGTATGGGAAGGAACCGTATCTTCATGAATTTTCAAAACCTATGATAGGAAAAATGGTCAATTAAATAGTGAATCGATTGGCTGGCTTGTGAGCCATCAATTCACTGAAATAATCATTTCATCATGTTTCCTAATCACAATTGTATTGGAAATTCTAATCTGATTAATGTTTGATATGACATCAATACTAATCCTTGACGCAGTCAAATTACACATCTTAATTGGTCAGTTCATCTCATGAACTGGTCGTCTCACAACCATGAGCCGATCGTTCAAGCCTGATTCATCCATAATTCAATCAATGTAATATCCAATCAACCTGACACTCCAACCAGTTGTTACATAACATGAACCAATCAGTTGGGAGTCCAATCAGTTGATTTTTCACTTGAGTTCAATACCTAAACACTTTAGCAATCAATTCAATTATCATTCATGATTAAACTCCTCTTCTAGGTGTATCCTATGTGTGTGAACCTATAGGTCCCATATTACATTGGTTGTGAATTTCCATAACAAGTTATGACATGACAAGCAAAGAGCGGTGCCTAGTCACACATCATTGCTACCCAAGTAAATGGAAAGTTGGAGAACAAATTCAACCTACAATTAGTGTGTGGTGTTGTAATGTTTGTATAGTTCCTTTGTCACTGATATCTAGATTGAAATCAAGGAATGTAGTAGTCATCATCTTCATCATTCAATCTATGTTCCTTGCTATAGTAGATTGTATGAGATATATGTAAGCTCAATATCACATATTGACTCACATTTACATGGCCATGCATTTCTCAGTCTTGCTAATCAAGTGGCCAGGATATCGTACTCCTCTAGAAGGGACAAATCCCATATACATCACTCATAGTAATCCCCATGTGTCATTGTGCACCCAATCATCACCTTTTTGGAAACCCTTATTTAGGATCACGGTGGATGATGTGAAAATATACTGAACGACATGTGATGAGTATAGTGACTTCATGTCTAAGAACCACAATCACCACCAACATTATAAGAACTAACTATGACTACCGTTGTCATGGTTTCCATGTGTTACTCTCATAGCGAGTCTGTTTGATACACTATTCTCTAACAAGTATATATGTTCTTGGTTTGGTATCACATATCATGATTGATGAGATTCTATCATCAACTAACACGAACTCTAGTCTTATGTATTATTGTTGTCTATCAACCTTCCAAAATAACATCTGACTAGGGACATATTGAGAATGTATATATTCTTAACATATTTATGATATCCTTATTCAAGTCGTGTACTTGAAGACATATGTCGTTGAGTAATATCATTCTCTAGAAATTTATTATGTTACTTCATTATCTCATAAATGAATAAAATAGAAAAAATAGAAGCATGCCTTTATTATTAATCAAATCATTTACAAGTTATGTCATTCCAATCATCATATGATTGGCTCTCTAGGCATATATACCAGTAGACTCCCACTTGCACTTAGACCCAATCACTCATGAATTTTAATTCAAGTGATATAACATGACTATCATACTTCTGATGTGAAAGTACCTTAGTCAAGGAGTCAACAACATTGCTCTCGGTTGGTACTCTACAAATATTCATATCTATTTGTTGTACGATCTCTTGTATGAGAAGGAAACACCTTTGTATATGTTTAGAACGCTGATGCGATCTGGGTTCCTTAGCTTGTGAAATGATCATTGTTCTCACAATATAGCTCAATTGTGTCACTAATGCTTGGAACAACCCCAAGTTCATAGATGAACTTCTTAATACATACATCCTCCTTTGTTGCATTCGATGCAGCGATATACCCAGCCTCTATTGTAGAATCAACAATTGTCACTTTCTTGGAACTCTTTTATCTTAGAAATCCCTTGTTGAGGCAAAACACAAATTTTGTTTATGATCTATAATCATCTTTGTCAGTTTGGAAGCTTTCATACATGTACCTTTTACCACCAACTCTTCCTCTTTGTTGTAGATAAGAAACTAATCCTTAGTTCTTCTCAAGTACTTCAGGATATTCTTGATGACTATATAGAGAGAATCACCTGGATCTGACTAATATATGCTTGTCATGTTCTATGCATGTGAGACATTGGGATGGGTACACAACATTGCATACAAGATAGATCCAATTATTGATGCATATGGAATTTTATTCATGTGTTCCCTTTCTTCACAAGAACCGGGACATTGAGCTTTAGAGGTGGTAACTCCATGACACATAGGTAAGTTTCCTCTCTTTGAGCTCTTCATGTTGAACCTCTTCAACACTTTATCAATGTATGTGCTCTAAATTAGTCCAAGAAGCCTTCTAGATCTATCTATATAGATCTCGATCCCTAAGATGTAGGATGCTTCTCCCAATTCTTTCATAGAAAATATATTTCTGAGTTGAGTCTTTACCTTTTATGAAGTAGGGATGTCATTCCCCATCAGTAGTATGTCATCCACATACAATATGAGGAATATAATCATGCTACCACTAACCATTTTATACACAGAAGGTTCATCTTCTTTTTTATTAAAGCCTGAATCTTTGATTGTCTCATCAAAATGAAGATTCTTGCTCTGAGATTCTTGCTTCAGTCCATAGATTGACCTTTATATCTCACATATTTTTTTTTTGCATCCTTTGGAAATATAAAACCATCAGTTTGTGTCATGTACACATCCTCAAGAAGATTCCCATTAAGGAATGTGGTTTTAACATCCATCTGTCAAATCTCATAGTCATGATAAGTTGCAATTGCAAGCGTGATCTTGATGGACCTAACCATGGCCACTGAAGAAAAGGTTTTGTCATATTCAACACTTTGAACTTGTATGAAACCCTTTGCAACCAATTTTCCCTTATAGGTTTGTACTTTACCATCCATGTCGATGTTCTTCTTAAAGACCCACTTGCACCCTATGGGTTTTATCCCTTCAGGTGGATCCACTAAGGTCCATAGCTTGTTGGTATACATGGATTCCATATCAGATCTCATGGCCTCAAGTGATTTCTCAGACTTTGCACCCTTAGTATCTTCTAGATTAGGTTGTTGGCTCATCGTCTATGACCAACTCACTGCCTTCCTGAGTCACAAGATATCTAAATCTTTTAGGTTCAAGGCATGCCCTACTAGATCTATGAGGTCCCTCTGTTACATGAGGAATTTGAGATTCCACGACACTTTGTGATTCTCTTTGTTCCTTTTATACACCTATTAGCCCAATTCTTTCCTGCTGGTCTCGAACCCTCTTAGAGTTCCACTTTACTCCCACTGATTCCTTTGGAAATAAATTCCTTTTCTAGGAATGTAGCATCTCTGATAACAAACACTTTGTTGTCAGATAGGGAATAAAATAAATATAATTTAGTATGCTTAGGTTATCCAACAAAATAATATTTATCAGACTTATGATCAAGCTTTTCAGAAAACATTTTCCTTACATAAGCTTCACATCCCCAATTCTTCATGAAAGACACATTGGGTCTCTTCCCATACCATATCTCATATGGTGTCTTTTGAACCAATTTAGATGGTACCTGATTTAGTGTAAACATAACAATTTCAAGAGCATAACCCCAGAAGGTAGTAGTTAGTTCAGCTAAACTCATCATTGATTGCACCATATCCAACAATGTATGATTCCTTCTTTCTGATACACCATTATGTTGTGGTGTTCCAAGTGAAGTTCATTGAGATATGATTCCATGGGCTCACAGAAGGTACTCAAACTCTTGGCTTAAGTATTCTCCACCTTGTTCAGAATGAAGTGCCTTAATACTTTTCCCAAGTTGGTTCTGTACTTCATTCATAAACTCCTTCAACTTTTCAAGAGTTTCTAACTTATGTTTCATCAAGTAAACATAACCATACCTACTGAAGTCATCAATGAAGGTAATGAAGTATTGATACCCACCTTAAATAGTCATTCTAAAAGGGTCACATACACCAATATGTATGAGTCCTAGTAGATCACTAGCCCTCTCATTGTTACCAGTGAAATGAGCCTTGGTCATCTTGCCCAACAAACAAGATTCACAATGTCTCTATTGATTCAAAATCAAAAGAGTCTACATAACCATCTTTATGGAGTCTATATATACGATTGTCATTTATGTCCCTAGATGACAATGTTGAAGGTATGTTTTTCTTAGTTGTTGAGTTTTAGTCTTCTAGTATTTACATTATAAACATTTGTCTTTATGTCTAGGAAACAAAGACCATAAGACATTGGGGCATTGCCGTAAAATATCCCATCTTTAGAAATGGAACATCTACCATTCTTAATATGAATTTTATATGCATCCTTGTCCTTACAAGATACAAAAATGATGTTTCTATTTATGGCAGGTACATAATAGCACTAACTCTATTACAAGCCCTATGGGCAGAGATAAACTATAGGTCCCACTATAGTGGTAGAAACTCTTACTCCATTTGCGACTTGCAGTTCAACCTCTCCCTTTCTTAAAGGCCTACTTCTTTTCAGATCCTGCATATTGGAGCATATGTGAGATCCACATCTGATAACTAGTACCCAAGATGAAGAAGTAGGTAGGTTTATCTAAATAATGTATATACCTAAAGTGGAGATCACCAACCCAATCTTCTTCTTCTTGAATGCCTTCAAGTACAAAGGATATATTCTTCTTGTACTTTTCTTTCTCCTTATATTGAGTGTTGAAGATCTAGATTTGGGCTTAGCTTCAGAACTTTTCATGGCCTTGCTTTCATCCTTAGACTTAACTTTGATGATCACCATCACATATTTGTCCTTCTTCTGTCTTGCTTCGACATTTATCAACATGCCAAGAAAAGCTGATAGCGGTTTGGCCATTTTATTCAAGCGGTAACACTCAATAAAGTGGCTCTATGATTCATGAAATGATTTTAGAATCATATATGTGGCCAACTCTTGGCTCAAGGATAGTCCCAATTCTTGAAGACGTTCTATGTATCCAATCATATTGATCTCATGGGTTGTAATTGAGTATTCCTTTATCATCTTACACTCAAAGAGCGGCTTAATCACATTGTTCCTTTCTTGCTTTGTGAGATTAAGGTTCATATTGCTAAGATGTGTTACCATCTCAAGAATCCCCATGTCCTCACATTCCTCGTGCAACTCATAGCTCACGTAGATTAATATAAGGTAATTTATGTCTAAGGCATAATTGGCATACTTCCAGTAAGCATCCACTTTGGCCCTAGGCGCATCAGGAGCATGTATTTCTGACACTAGTGTTTCTAGGACATAGAGCTTGCACTCTTCATTGAGAACCCTTCTCAAAGTCCAAAACCATTCATGGAAATTTGTTCCGTTAAGTTTGTACTTCCTTAGGACCAATCACAATGATGATTTGATGGCCATTTGATTCTACAAGAGAAAATTGCATTTTTTTTGTCAAAACCTTTTAATTTCATTTGTTTTGAAAAATATTTGATGATATTTAATTAGGTTTTTAATTAATTATCACTCCCACTATTTTATTCAAATTCATATCCCACAAATATCAATTCAAAAGGTTTTAGCATAGAACCTTCTAGTGAGAGAAGATCCAATACCTGCATCCATAGTCAATTATTAAGGTAGGTAACTTTTGCCAATTACATCATATGAAATTCTTGAATAGTTGATATGTGCAACTCCTTGCCATAGTCAATTACATGCTTTTGGTGCTAATCTCATTAAGGACACACAGTTAAGCTTCACCCAAAAGCCAACACAATAATAATGCACCTCACTTGGAAGACCCACGTTATTATCATCACACTTCCATGAGATAGATAGCTCACCACCCTTGGGGTGCCCATGCCTATTCGATCAAACTTTTCATGTGTGTTGCTTATAGAAAGCATCTAAAACTTAATATTTTATTTGAGGGAGTTTGTACTTATAAATACATATACTTTATCCAATCACCACACACATATATAGTACATATCATATACACAGTATATCCCACAATGGAGACATGCAATAAACAAAAAGTTGATAGTTATGTCCATCCTAATGTGATTCCTTTGAGCCACAAGGAGTTACCACAATCTAGGGTCTACATCTCATTAAGATTCATTTTTTTGAGGAAGATCCATGCTTTCCAGCCTTAGATGATCGGTTCAACCCTTGAACCGATGGCTCGCCTCCTGGACGGTCAGTTGGTCATCACTCCGGTCATCTAGACTATGGTCCACCACTTTCTCGGTCCTCTAGTTTATTGGCTAGCCCTCCATTTGATTGGTCCTCCTTGGTCCTCTAATTTTTCAGCTTGTATTCTTTATAGTAATAAGAAAGTAAACTATCCTACTATTATATGATTATAGAGTAACCTCAAGTTACATTTGGGGGGAACAAAGGTAGGAGAGAATAATACTTTTATAATTGAAAATTAATATAGATGTTTAGTATGCCAACCAAGATATAACAACATGCACAGATAATTAGGATTATTGGCCATAACCATGCTACACATCCACCATCAAAACTCACTTTTAGGGCGACAAATGTAAATTGCATATATATATGTATATATATACAAATACCACACATAAATCCCAAGATAATATACATACATACATATATATACATACACACACACATATATATATATATTTATATATATACATATATATATATATATATATATATATATTAGCTTGGGATTTATGTGTGGTATTTGATCGGAAATTTATATTCACAACATATGCAATCAATAAAATATACAACTAAAAATCCAATCATATCAATAATCCCAAAATATATATACATATTGGGAATATATATAGGGAATATATATATATATATATATTTGCATCATGTGCAATAAATAAATAATAAAACCAAAAATTCGATCATATCAATCATTCTAATATATATATATATATATATATATATATATATAGAGAGAGAGAGAGAGAGAGAGAGAGAGAGTCAGGCTAGTGTACACTTGAGTGTACTGGAGGCACCGTACACCTCAGTCATTTTTAAAGATGCAATAACTTCTTTAAAAATCTAAACCAATGATCTTTTTGAATATCTTAATAAGATACTATAAAATAAATTTCAGATCATTTGGACACTTATAGGTTGTGCATCTAAAGGAGGCAAAAATCATGCATTTCAAATTCGTTTTGTGTGTCAATTTTGTTGTCCTTGGATGAGTAACTTACACTCATCCAAATGAGCTCAAATTTCACATGTGGGCTATTATTAGTGTAACCATGAAGATCAATGGATTAAATTTCGAAAAAACATGGTCTAGATATGCAAACATCATTGGGGTGTACAATGTGATCCGTACACTCGAGTGTATTCTAGCCTGACTCTCTCTCTCTCGCTATCTCTCTCTCTCTCTATATATATATATATATATATATATATAGAGTCAGGCTACAATACACTCGAGTGTATCTGGAGCGGAATACACTCAAGTAGTTTTATATGATGTAATATTTTTTTTGAAAATCTAATCCGTTGATCTTCTTAAACAACTCGTGAACAACTCATATGCAAAATTTGATCACATTTGGATATGTATAGCTCATGTTATGAAGACCGCAAAAATTATGCATTTCAAATTAGTTTCGCGCGTTGATTTTGTTGCCCTTGGATGAGTGAGCTACACTCATCCAAATGGGTTCAAAATTTGTATGTAGCCTAGTTATAGTATGACGGTGAAGATCAATGGTTTACATTTTGCAAAAAGTAGTCTTGATATGCAAACACACTTGACTGTATCCATGCGATCCGTACACTCGAGTGTATTCTAGCCTGACTCTCTCTCTCTCTCTCTCTCTCTCTCTATATATATATATATATATATATATATATATATATATATATATATATATGTGGGCTCATCTTTATTACCCACGCGGGTAGCTACCCGCACACCCTTCCTGTCACTTTTTTTTTTGCAATTGTAGAGGAGCATTTTATCTAGCTCCCCAAAATATTTCATCCAAAAATAATAGCATTTGCCCCACCAAAATAAAAAAATACGTCCATATATTTACTGACAGTTTATTTTCTACGCAGTTACTTTTTTAGTCATATAGTTACTTTTTTATCAATACAGTTACTCTTTTGATCTTAGAGTTACTTTTGTGTACCATATAGTTACACTTTTGGATATGCGGGTAGCGAAAAATCAGGCTACCTGCGCGGGTAGCGAATAAATCTCCTATATATATATATATATATATATATATATATATATATATATGGGCCCATCTTTATTGCCCGCGCGGGTAGTTACCCGCCCACCCTTCCCATAACTTTTTTTCAAAAAAAATTTCGCAATTGTAGAGGACTATTTTGTCTAGCTCTCCAAAAAATTTTGGCCAAAAATAATATCATTTGCCCCTCCAAAATAAAAAAACCCGTCCTTATATATATTTGCTGTATATTTTGTACAGAGTTACTTTTTTGGCCAGCAGAGTTACTTTTTTGGCCACCATAGTTACTTTTTTGACAACAGACTTACTTTTTTGGCTAGGAGTTACTTTTTTGGCTGCAGGGTAGCAAAAATCCAAGTTACCCGCGCAGGCAACGAATGAACGCCCTATATATATATATATATATATATATATATATATATATATATATACATACATATGTATACATATATATAAGTTTGAGATTTATGTGTGGTATCTGATTGAACATTTATATTCCCATAGTATGTAATAAATAAACAATAAAACTAAAAATATGATCATATCAATAATCCCAAAATATAGTAGATTAACGTGGCTCTAATACCACTCTAGGGAAATATGGCATTAGGTAGGCATCAAAATAAAAAAATCACTATCATATTCCCCAATAAACCAATGGACTGTGTCAACAACTATATAATGGAAAGGATGGTTTTTAGAATATACTTATCTTAGAGGAAGTCTAGCGACAATCTCCTCACTATTGTAAGCATGCATCAATCTTCTAGTTAAACTGAGATGACGTCTACTGTAGCTCTTGGTCTTCACAACGGACAACCGATTGGCGTTGTCCTCCTAGCGGTATGAAATGGCCTCCACATCTCTATAGAATTTCACACAGACTACCTAGAAATCATGTTGTCCAACTAGAACGGACAGGAAAGAATTGTCCCTCCCATTGGTGTACTAGTCACCAACTTGCTCTTCCACAATTTTTCTCCCTTGCAATCCTTCCCTTTAGGAGGTAGTACTTGCTCGAGCTCTCTATTGGTTACCACAACCATAGAGGACAATTGTCAGAGGAAATTGAGTTGTATCTCTGGGAAGCCCCAATAGCCCTCTATTCATAGGAGGGGTTAGAGTTAGGGTTCCTAGTTTGTGTGGGAGTGGAAGGAACCAAAATTTCACAAAATTTTAAAACCTGGGATAGGCAAAATGACCAGTTCACCAGTGAACCGATCGATTGGCATGTGATCTGATTGGTTCACCCAGTGAACCGGTCATTTCATCATGTTTCTCAATCACAATTGTAACGCCCCTCCAAACACATACAAGACAGCATAAGAAGAACCCTATGTTGTCCATAACATGGATCACTTGTCTTGGAGGAACATCACAAAACATGATAAACATAGAAATAAGACAAATGAAACACTTTCATTTATTATAAATCTTGATTCATACATTGTTCTTGGCATAAAGGAAACTACATCACATGAATCTACAAGATCTAATCTACTTGGTATCATAAATAAACATAATGGAAGATATTTTGAAACTCTAGATCATCTTCGTAAATGACACCCTACGAGGCTAAAATTAAAGTTCTACTAGTCCTTGATTGTCCTTACTATCCTTCACTTGCTCCACATCTTACGGATATAGTGTCCCCAGCCATGTAAAACAAACAACACATCAGTAAGCGGTATTTGGCACATAATAAGATAGAAAAATAATAACTTGACATTTATAAACTTGACATGAAGAAATTTGACATAAATTGATCATGGATTATCTTAAGCATTCATTGGATAACTTAAACATGATGAATTGTAAAACTAGATATATGCTACCTCTCTTAACTCCCCATAAGAGGCCATGATTTCTAAGAAAGCCCATAATGCTAGAAAAGACCATAACGACCCTTTTAGATCCATAAATGAGGCACATACAAAAACTTAGCCAATTCCTTAATTTTCATCATTAACTGAGGTCTTAACTTAAACATTAACTTTTCTTAGTCTTAATTTTAAACATGATGGGATTAATCCCTATTAATGCCATGATGGGATCTCTCACTCTTAAACCACGATAGGGTTTCCCCTTCTTGGACATGATTTATTAGTCTTAATCATAATCTTAATTAGTGTTCTACAATAGACCATAAATAATCAATCAACCAAATAGTGATAAATGTACGTGATGTATTCTTGAAAAGGCATTCATAATTCATGAATTCAAGTAATGTGCATAATTATAAATAAACATTCAATCAACCAAAACTACTTGTGGAAATAATGCATGGCCCGCTTACCTGGAGTAAATTTGAGTCTAAGATGGTCTCTCTTGATCCTTGAGTCAACACTAGGTAAAACTTCCTCTTATCTTAATCAGTTTCTAAAACATGGTCATTAACATCATTAATCAATACATTGTATCGATCTTTGGTTGAAATAAAGTGAATTAGGGTTAGGGTGCATTAGGGTTAGGCTCATTGATCAAAAACATTAATTTAGGTGAAGTAGACTGAATTAGATTGTCTTAGTCATATGTTATACATTATTAGGGTTTCATAATTTAAATTAGGGTTTCTAATAAAACATTAGAGTGGAAAGGCAAACCAGGACTTGAAAACCATAAGATCAGATTCCTCTTGAAAAACCCTTTCTGATGACTATTTATTTGCATTTTTCTGAGCATCCTATAATTTACTATGAATATTATAAATCGACCAATTAGAATCTAGGAAACCATAAAGTGACATCGATTTAAATCAATGATTAATCTGATGTAAAAAAATGTTGAGTTACTAAAGTACCTTAGCGCGTGTTACATAAAATCAAATAGGAGGACGCAATCTTGTCATTTAGACTTATTTATCAGAATTCACAAAATAGAAATAAGAACTAGACTAGCCTTATTTCCCTTGCAAATCAAATCATTTGATTAATGTCATGGGGACTCCAGGGTCAATTCATAAACTGGTTTGTTCCTTCTCCTTCGATCATGGCACTAGCACCTTCTCCGGAGGTTCTACCTCCAGCCACAACTCTAGGAGGAAGCTGATCCCTGGTAGGATGAGACCTCAAGTGATTTCCTTACTTCAAGACAAAGCCAACTAACCCACTACTGAACCCAAGCGAGCACTAGATCTTGAGAACTACTCCAACCATGGTCAAGGCTGAACCAGAGAACCAAGCCAAGGAACGACCTCACCACAGACAAAGAAAACTAGAAAAACGAACATTTCGACCCACCCTTGAATTAAAAGCAATATACCAGATCACGAAAGGACCCTCATGGTATAAGAGAAGGTCATTTCCAGTGGTGTTAGGGTCTAACTATAAGACCCAAAGGCTGAGGTATCCGCAGAGAAATAGGGCAACTGAAAAAGAAAGTAGGGGGTTCCTAGATGCTCACCTAGGCCTAAATTTTTCAGAGGCGCCGTAGAGGGCCGGGGCATGGTCTTCGTTGTCGGGGTTGAGGCATGATTAGGTCTGGGTGAGTTAGAGCTATGGTGGTCAAATTGGGAGAAGAGGAGTGATGTATGAGGTTTGGTGGATATATATGATGCCTTATATAGGCATGATATGGAGTAGGGTACCCTCTACAATATGCAATGAAGAAGGGAAGAGAAGCCCAATTGCACGTTTCGCCAATAGACCATGAGAAGAGGTGAGTTATGGCTTGATGGAAATGGCAGAGAGAGACGGACCAAATGGCAAAGGAATCTAATCAAATGGTCAAGTAATGTGGAAGAATGAGATCAACAAAGGAATCATTGAAATTGTACTCTCGCACATGAATAAATCGGAGGGCGATGGCAATAGTCTAGCCGTCGGATCATATTTTAGATTGGGTGCATTGAATCATAGCCCTTGGATCACACATGAATAAAGGAATAAAGAAGGTAACACATGACAGACAATTAAACCTGGAACATTAGTTTAAATACATCATATTAATGAAATCAATTTCAAACCTAGGTTAAATTATATTCAAATATTTTAAATTTGATTTGGAGGGTCAAACATGGGTCAAAAGAGTTCAAATTTAAACTATAGGCAAATTAGAAGGTCTAGAATAGTCATGTGAAGCTAGATTTCATTTTGGGCATATCTTAGTCCATAACTTCTATAGTGACCATTGAAAGACATTAAAAGTAACATATTTTGAAAAGGACTTTTATTATTGAATTCTTGAGTCATAAATCCAGGCTTTACTCATACATAGTCACATTGTCACCTTATTAACCTCTTTCCATGCTTTATGGTCATTTTGTTGGAGAGAGAAAATGAAAGAGGATTAATATGAATTAATTGATATACATAATACATATTTGAGAGCAAAAGGGAAATTGAGTCTTAATTTAAGTTTTCTAATCCCATTATCAAATAAGGACCTCCATTATTGGTCTTTTGTATTAAAACTCCTCAATTATTATTATTTTAGAAAAACTTCATTCTAAGTTTTAAATTATCTTTGAAAAATTGAGATGTGATAATTCTACCCACCTTAAAACAAATTTCATCCTTAAAATTATTTAGGGTACTACCCACCTTAGACATTTCTATTCCTTGGTGCAAACACTCAAACATACAAATATTATCATGTAAATCCATGGTTCTAAACATTTTCATGCAAAAAAAGTTTTGAAAAGAAAAGGTATTACACTACTAAACTCTACTCAATCTTATCATCTTAATTCTCATCTACCATGGCAAAAACTCTAGCTTGTCTTTTAGGAGGTGGATTCTGGTCTTTGTTCTAGTTTTGTTCCTTCTTCAAGAGCTTGGGGAAATTTGGCTTGATATACCCTAGTTCTCCATAGTAGTAGCATGCTCCAGTACCCTACCTGCATGGTCCTGCATGATGTCTCCTACAAGTCGAGCACTGGGGTTATTCAACTTCTACTTTAGGTGCCTTTCTCTTCACTACATGGTTGTTGGGAGGTTGATATTGGTTGTTCTTTTTGTAAGGCCCCTAAACTTTCTTAATGAATTGAAAAAGCTTAATTATCATAATTTAATTCTTATAACCCTAATATAACCATTTTATATGCTTTGAAATTATAATACAAGCTTAATTTTCAAATTTGGTCCAATTTGGACATTGTTTGAGCAAGTTATGCAATTTTATACACATTTTGGACTTTTCTACAATTTACCCAATTGAGAGGTTTTCTTTGCAATTTATCACTTGAATTATGTTCTTTGGATATTCTCTAATCATTATTGAGCTTATTGATCCATGGGGCACCTATTTAAACCTTGGTTTGAAGGTGTTTTCCTCAAGGATATTTTAGGGTTTACCCCTTCATGGATGAGCTACCTTTAGTAGCTATCAACTAATGAATTATTTGTTTTGCTTGGAAATTCAAGAAACGAGGGATAATCATGTCTCTATTGATGGTGGGGGAGCTTCTTGTTTGTGTGTTTGTATATTCTTAATAGTTTAAGGCCATGGACACTTGGAAAGATACTAGAACTTCAACTTTTTCTTTTTCTTTATCTTAAAGTTTCATATATTTATCCCTAAGCACCAAAACTAGCCATTTTCTCTCCACAACTTCCCTCCTTATAAAAACCTCGTCCTCCCTCTATGCTTCTATGAATTTCCTGTCCAAGGAAGAAGAAAGAGGGGATCTTCTTGAAAAAAGAATCTAGATTTGCAATTGACTTCCTTTTAGGTTTTAAAAAGCTTCTTTCTAGTGATCGTGACTTAAAAGAGTAAGAATCCCCTTCTTTCCTCCATTTATTTCTTTGTTATCCTTCCTCCTACCTTTATCCAGGTCAGAAACTTGCTTTTCCATGGTATAAATTGCTCTAAAGCTCTAAAACCCTACCTTTCTTGCTCCTTGTGCTTAGGGTTTGCTCATTTGATGAAGAAAGGTGCTACATGGATGAGTTCACAACTTATGCTTGGATTTTATACCCTACCTACTGAGTTTTCTTCTGTTTGGAGTTTCATATTCTAATAAGAGGCAAGTTTTATAACTTGCTCCACGTTTATTGCTTACCATAAGCTTGCTAGCTCATGTTCTTGCTTGAAAATGATGATCCGTGCACTAAAAACCTGATTTTAGGGTTTAAAGCTGATTTCTTCTATAAACCCATGACCCGATGATAGTACCATTGCAACAACCCTATGGTGTTGTCTTCATGACAATGATGGTCAGGATCGAAGGTATAAGATGATGGTGATAACCTATGGTCACCCCATTAGGTCAGGTTTTGGATCAATTAGAAGTTTAATGATCAACCATTAAGTACCCTATTGATGTTATCAATCAATGATGACTTTAGCTTAATATTTGATGCTGATTAATGATTATAGTGTTGATCTAACAACTTATGGTGACTTAATTGTAACTAATGATGTTGTATCAGATCTCCATAATCAATGGTGAGTTAATCATATAGTTGTAGC
The DNA here is from genome assembly GCA_963693085.1 of Alisma plantago-aquatica. Lineage (NCBI taxonomy): Eukaryota > Viridiplantae > Streptophyta > Magnoliopsida > Alismatales > Alismataceae > Alisma > Alisma plantago-aquatica. Next base: position 749,585,295 of record OY856413.1, read on the forward strand.
ATCAATTAAGCCTTAGACCAATGGTTTCTTACGTCACTTAATGCAATGGTTGAACATATATTGTAATTGATGGTTTTAACATATGAACTTGACCCAATGGTCAAGATCTAATGTTTATTCCTCCAATAAAGTGGAATGATGGCTAATGTAATATGTTGGTCCTAATAATGTGATTTAGATGGTTTCCTTTATATGATCAACTTATGGAGCTTACTTGTTGACAGTGGATGGCTTGTTTTTAATGAATAGTCAATTTTGGGTTATACCCTACTCTCAATGGAAATTTTTTTGTTGTTAATCAAGGGATGTCTAGGGTTATATGGTGACTCTTTGTAGAGAACAAATCAAGGACTTCATTGGTGGTTTATCTAATGTGTTTACTTATGTAAACAACCAATGGACTTACCTTTTAAACATCCAATGGTTCTGGGTGACATTGTGGTATGGTGATATGGGTTGAATGATGATGGAACAAATGGAGGGTTACCCTTACTAAGGTAGTCTTACCTATTTACTCATATGAATAGAAGGTATTTTAACCATATTGTGTTGATATGTAACCCTAATGAGGTATATCTTGTTATACCTAGCTTTAATATAATTAAATGATGGTAATTGGGTGTGGGTTCATACTTGATAATGGTATGGAATGTGATGGTGATGCTTCACTTTATGCATCCATGATCCAATGGGGATGTTGTGAGTTAGGGTTTGGACATAAGTGCTGATTAGTAACATTGATATAATTTATCTTGTTGAACCCAACTCTTATTCAAATAGATAAAGATGAGTATTCATGCTTAACATTCTTATATTATGGAATGATGGTGAAATAACCTCCTTAATTTGATCATAACCTTAATATGTTAATTGGTGGTTATCATAGCCACATGGTTGATACTTTCTTATGCTAAAATATGCATTATGAATGTGATGAGGGTTAATCATATCTAGATTCCTTGCATGTTGACATAATAAAGGAACGTTCTTAATGTTAATATAACCCTACTATGATTGTTTATGAATATCTCCTAGCTCATTAGTGTAATATTGTGTTGATCCAATGTATTATATGTAAGTGGTGTTGTTGAGCATTATTATAAGGCATGCAAATATAATGATGATCTTGTAGGGAATAGTATGATGGTCTTAATGACCTTTGGGCATAGTTGAGCCTAGAATGATGTGTAATCCTCTTGTATTGATAAGGGTTGATACCCTGTGATATTGTGAAAAGGATTTATATCATGTGATAGTATGATGGTCGTAATGACCTTTGGGCATGGTTGAGCCCTGAATGAGGTATAATCCTCTTATGTTGATAAGGGTTGATACCTTGTGATATTGTGAAAAGGATTTATATCTTGTGATAGTATGTTGACTAGTGTGGTCTCATAAATGACAAGTGAATAGTTCCATGTGATGATGAGATGAGAAATTATGTTTCACACATTTTATATCTTTTAAAAGTTGTGATATTTATATACTTGCTAGAAGTAAATTAGGGTTTTTATGTCTACTTGTTTGATGCAACCTTAATTCACCCAATTGGCATAACTAATCAAGTACAACTCTAATCATGTAGTGCCCTATGCCGTAGAACCATCTTTAGTGTCAGAACTTACTGGATGGTGAAACGAGCATTCCTAAGGAAAACTAGGAGCGCATACTATTGAGTATGTGGGGGTGGCAGGTTGAGGATATGTCCTTGTCATCCACAATGCAGATTGTGGAGGATGTCTATGGTCATGCCTCATACATCTGATGTGATTGAGAACAGCTGCATTCGTGTCTTGGTGATTATAACATGATGTGATTAGAGGACAATTGCGGTTGTACCTCAGTGATTGGGTTTGAATACCCTAGATGTTAGAGTCATGACCTATACCAAGGTGGGCTAGTTACAGGGCTATATGCCATTGTGGTGGCATATTTGACTGATATGTCACTACCTTTTTACTCATACTAACTGAGGGGAAGAGATCTTAGGATATCGACACTCCTACATCTTGTACGGAACCAAATAGCCTTCATAGGGTCGGTTGGACTTTGAATGGTAGGATTCGAATTCCCCAGGGTGAAATAAAAGATGTACTACAGCCATGCAACATATTTGTTTAGGGTTATACATGACATTTCACATTGGATGATAGCCCTTGTTTGTTATCTTTACATAAAGATGATGCTTAGTGCAATTAAGAGGTAGTAGATATACTTAGGTTGTTGATATGCTTAAGATTGTAGATGCGTACATCCAGTAGCTATGCTTGTGTTGATAACTATACTACTACTGCTGTTTATAATCATGATTCTAGCTATCTCATGTTGTTAGTTATGTTTAGCAAGCTAGCCATGCCTTTGTAACTAGAGATGCATATACTTCTAATCATGCTTATCCAGATAGTTGTGCTTATGTTGTTTGCTCTTATTATGATGTTGATATGTTCAACCAATTAGACATGCTCATGTTGTTAGCTATGCTATGCTACTAGACTTGCTCATGATGCTAGATATGCATATGCTACTAAATTGCTTATATTATCAACAAGATAAAGGATGATAGTCTGGCTAATGATGATAGTTGTTATCTGATCCTTTATGTATTTTGTTAATCATCAGTACTGTTGAGCTTATTTGTTATATCTGATTAAACTGCTTAACTATTTAATTACTTAAAAATGTTGTAATCAATAAAAGTTATTGGAGGTTATATCTCTTGCTGCGACATGATTCTCACCCTTGTGGTTCATCACATTTTTTTCTAGGTAATTGAAAGTGATGAAAACAAATATGTGGCAGAAAAGAGGAGCTATAGTAATGAATCTTTGAGAAAGTCGATTAGATGTCTAGTGTGTCCTAGAGTCGTCCCTATACTCTCAGGTTCGGGCAGGAAAAGTTTGTATATGGTGTTTCAAATGAATCATACTTTTGTAGCATATTAGTGCTTGTTTGTGTGGTATATACGAATTTGTTCTCCTATGTATATATGTTGTGGCTAAGGCAATAGAACAATTTGTATCAAATTCTTGGCATTATATGGATATTAGAAAGATGTTGGACTCATATGCAAATGTTTCTGAATGGGTGCTAATGTTGAAATCAATTTTAATTTACCCATATTTTTGGGTATGTGATTAATTAGTGATTGATTGTGTCTTATGTTTTGAGTAATATCATTTAGTGTAACATGTTCTCACACTTTTGAGAAACTTCTTTATTGTAAGATCTCCCAGGGAGATCTTCAAGCTCTATGGTTGCATCCATGGCTGTCTGGAGGGTCATGTGGCCTCTCCTGACAAGCAAAAGCTCAAGTCAGGATTGCCTCCTCGATAAATGTTTTTGACCTCAAACATTCATCATAGTCATATCCATACTTTTGGAGAACCTAAACTTCATGGTGTACTGGGTAACAATTATGTCACCCTCTTGAGCCAGGTTGGCAAAGTTGAGCTTCTTCTTCTTAATCATAACTTTGGACATATAATGCTCCTGGTAGGCTTCAGCAAATCCTTCCCATGTGAGTGGAGGTGCTTCAGCAGCCCTTGAGTTGATGAAGAAAGGTGTGAGATGGACGAGTTCACAACTTATACGTGGATTTTTTACCCTACCTACTTAAGTTTTATTCTATTTGGAGTTTCATATTCTAATAAAAGGCAAGTTTTATAACTTGCTCCACATTTATTGCTTACCATAAGCTTGCTAGCTCATGTTCTTGCTTGAAAATGATGATCCGTGCACTAAAAATCTATGCTTGACTTGAATTTCAATTTTTATAATGTTCCCTATTTTTATTTCAGTTCTACATGAACATGTGATCATGTGTATGTTATTCCTAAGGTATAGTATAACTTGGATCAGGTTGGTTTGGCAACTTATGGTGCTAAGAACCTATCAACCAATGGTCAATTTTAGGGTTTAAAGCTGATTTCTTCTATAAAACCATGACCCGATGATGGTTACCTTGCAACAACCCTATGGTGTTGTCTTCATGACAACTGATGGTCAGGATTGAAGGTATCAGATGATGGTGACAACCTATGGTCACCCCATTAGGTCAGGTTTTGGATCAATTAGAAGTTTAATGGTCAACCATTAAGTACCCTATTGATGTTATCAATCAATGATGACATTAGCTTAATATTTGATGCTGATTAATGAATATAGTGTTGATCTAACAACTTATGGTGACTTAATGGTCCCTAATGATGGTGTATCAGATCTCCAAAATCAATGGTGAGTTAATCATATAGTTGTAGCATCAATTAAGCCTTAGACCAATGGTTTCTTGTGTCACTTAATGCAATGGTCGGACATATAATGTAATTGATGGTTTTAACATATGAACTTGACCCAATGGTCAATATCTAATGTTTATTCATCCAATAAAGTGGAATGATGGATAATGTAATATGTTGGTCCTAATAATGTGATTTAGATGGTTTCCTTTATATGATCAACTTAAGGAGCTTACTTGTTGACAGTGGATGGCTTGTTTTAAATGAACAGTTGATTTTGGGTTATACCCTACTCTCAATGGAACTTTTTTTGTTGTTAATCAAGGGATGTCTAGGGCTTAATGGTGACTCTTTCTAGAGAACAAATCAAGGACTTTATTGGTGGTTTATCCAAGGTGTTTACTTATGTAAACAACCAATGGTCTTACCTTTTAAACATCCAATGATTCTGGGTGACATTGTAGTATGGTGATATGGGTTGAATGATGATGGAACAAATGGAGGGTTACCCTTACTAAGGTAGTCT